>CM052204.1:35529-221291 GCA_028455805.1 Lasioglossum figueresi | reverse complement strand
ATGCAGGTACTCTCCGAAGCAACCATGCCCGGAGAGCACCTGCGTAAGGCGGTAGGTGAGCCTTACCCGCCTCCTACACCATTCTCCCAGAATGGGCAGGAGGGCCCGGACTATGGGACGACTTGCTGACGCCATTGACTAAGGGTGTCCCTCCGGGCCTGGTGCCTAAGCACTTCGACCTCGTCCCCCTCAGGATCAAGCTCCCCTCGGCGGACGGAGCAGGCGATGTCATAGTGACTTGCCCACTCCGCCGCCACGAACTGGAGGGGAGCCATCCCCGCGAGGAGGCATGCCGCCTCACCGGAGACGGTGCGGTATCCCCGTATGGCCCGCAAGGCCAGCCGACGCTGCACACGATTCGTGTGCAGAAGATTGCGCCGACTGGCCATCAATTGCTGCGACCATACGGGGGCTCCATAGAGGATTTTGGAGCGCACCGCTCCGGCATAGAGACAGCGAATCCGCTCAAAACGTGTGCTACCACAAAGAAAAGATCCTGTAGAGCGCAGGGGCAAAATAATTGAAAACCATGAAAATTTAATTACAGAATTTATTGATTCTGATATAATTAGTGGTTTCTTAAATTTAATAAACAATTATAAAGAAAAGCTTGTAATTTCGAACCATTGGAGTATTAAAATAAAAAATTCAGAAAATACTTCTGATTTTTTGGTTCTTAAAACACAGATTGTGATTAACGATGACATGAAATTACAAGTTTTTCAAAAAGGTAATGAATTATTATTTCATGAATCGCGATAATGATAGTAATGATCTTCATAATCTTTCTATCGATGTCAGCGGTTTTTTCAGAAATTTTTGACACTGATTATTTATCCACTTGTATTGTTGATGATTCCATTAAGATTTATATATCCGGTTATGGGTTCCATTCTGTTGCAAAACAATTAAATTGTAATATATGTAGATTACTAACTGTAAATAATGTATATTTTGATCATCTACAGAAGATGTAACAACTGTATTTATTCACATGTGAGCAATAATGAAAGCTGTAATAAATGTTTCTTATTTGGAATCAGATTTTCTAAAATCTGAAAATCATAAACACATTTTATGTCAATAACATATATTAGAATACAATCAGATATACATCATTTAGCATTTTTAGTTAAATGCATTTGTAGTAAAGATTATCACAGTATTTTATTTAAATTATTATCAATTTTTTCTAATATTTGGCTAAATGATTATGTTAAAACTATAAACAATAGTCAATTAGAAATGAATGCACATATAATTTCTAAAAATTTACAATTATAAAATTACCCTTTATAAGACGATATTATAATAAATATAATATAATACCTGCACAACTTTTCTCTTCGGTCACTAATTACCCAACCTCTTTGACGTATACACGTATTCACTTAACCTCTTTGACTTCGTCACAATAATTTCGTCTATTTCAGGCTTCTATTGACTTATATATCCCTTCATTCATTTTCAAATGTTGCATTTTAGTTCAAAGATGATTTCCCATTGCTTCATGCTTATATTTTCTTAAAACCACTGTAAATATTTCAAATATTATTTATCACAACACCAAACTATTCCGAGAGTCCACAAAATGTACACCGCATTTATTAATATTAGTATGCTTTAATATCACTTCTACTTACCATAGGTATAATATTTACATATTGCTTAAACATAATTAACAACAAATTGTGTATTTTAACATAATTTTCTATGAAAAAATGCGTTAATTATAATCCCAAACACAAGATTACATTATTGAAAATGGGACTCTCCGATCTGTAAACACAGCGGTGTTGCCACGTTGTTCAGCACGGTTAGTAGTAGAGTAGGCTGTGGTACCGTCACAGTACTAAGTACTATACCGTGCATTTTCTAGCATCGTGCGATAACCAAAAGATAGGTAGTAGAATGCTCTAGATCGTGTGCAAAGATGCTTGGCATAATTGTGTCTGGTCGACTCGTGAGTATCGGTTTACCTCGTGTTTCATCTAGAATCCGTTATCGCGTCCGATTTCTTTGATTTACAAACCTGTCAATTTCATGTGACCACATTACTTAACATATAAAAAGTATTTTTTTCTGACTCTGTAAAAGCGAATCGTTTCGCTTATCCTTTAGACCATTGGTAACTATACTATCGTTTGTGCTTTGGCTTCGATCATTTTCACCCGTATTTCAGTACACATTGTCTTAACCTATCGCGACGTCGACGACAAATCGCGACTTGTTTATCCTATTTATGAAATTTCCCGTAGGTACAAACGGATTTCCAACAAATAAGAGAAAACCAATTTTTAATAACAGTACCTGACGCGGATAACATAAATCATATTGTGGTATTCCTTACAGGTACCATACCTCTTCCCGATGGAACGGGTGGCGCAGGTACACATTTCACCCAATTATACGGCCCAATCAATGTAGAAGAACGTTTGTTAATTGAAATTTTATCGTTTTAGTGTATTTTAGTTGGCCAGACTCGAACGCTCCACCAAATTGGCAATTTCTTGGATATATTTCCAATGCCAAGCCATCGGCCATATTCAAAATATCCACGCTGAAAAGGAATCACGAGTTCGAGAACAGTAACTTAGGAATATTTGGAATTGGGAAAATCTCGCATGTGGCGCAAATAGGGGTTTCGATAGAACCTTTAGGAGCCATAGAATTACAGGCAGCTTCGGTGACCGAAGCCACGTCCAATTCTTTCCTAGAATTTGTACAAAAGATGCTTACCAGTTTCTTGAATTACGTGTCCAGTTTCTCTGTGACTCAGGCGCAAATGACACCGAATCCAACAGAGAACTTCGTACCACTTTCCACTATTCAAGGATGGTACGAAACCTTTGAAAGAAGACTACAACAAAACCCAAATTTCTGGAAGGCTTAACGTGGAAGCGTAATTACCTCTCGCATTGTTCATTTACGTTTCATGCGACTGTGCAATGTTTCTCAAGACGCGTGCACTTTTCGACGAGATACGATGTAACTAACGCGTGTTGTATTACATTCATAAATTTTAATTTCTTTTTTATATTTTCATGATTACACGTACAGTATGTGCTAATAATAAGAATAACTATAACGCTGTCGCGTATTTTAATGAAGGTTCAGAGTGTATCACCTGGAAAAATGCGAATTAGTTCAGTGAAATTGTCTAAGCAACTAAATATCTACGATTGTTTTTAAGGGGTTTTGCCCTCTTCAATTTCAAAACTGTGAACATAAATGTGATGTTCATCGAAATAGCTAGTTTTTGTTAATATACATTTAAAAGATACAAGTAAACCGATCAAGCGCGTACATCCATGTTCGTTGAATTCGTATTGCGATGCACCGATTATGAACTCGTCAAGTCGGAGTGTGCTATCTTACGCAGAATAATCAACGCACAGAGCAACCACCATGGATACGATAGCGCACTCTGGTGCGTCTCTAACGAAATTCAATTAGATTTATTAGAGGCGATTTTGCATTATAAAGTTTCTTCAATAAATATTGCACGTAGGTACGTCTTTTTACAGAATTTGATGTACTTTCTTTTCGTAAACAATCCTGAATTCGAAATCTAACGATAGACTAAAAGATTACAAAGTCGACACAGAGGAGATCCTTCTGTCGGAACCTTCCGATGTACGTCACTCGGAAATTTGGATCTACACACGGACAGTGTTGCCGCTTCTGTAAGTTGATAGATATTTCTGTCCTTTGTACTGAAGAAATAAATATAATTACTTATAAACCAATTCAGTTCTCTATTACTGTAATTTACTGTTATTACTGTGCTCATTCGAATTTGAATATAAGCAGTTGCATCTTTAACGAATAACGACCACGATTCGCAGACGACGGTATTGCCGATAAGTGTATTGCCGGGAGGGAGAGAGGAATGCGATTACGTGGCCGTTGCACAGATGACGCTAGCGAGGTTCGATGATTTGAGGCGCGGCGCAAACTGTGCGCGTGCTTTTGCATTCGCATGCATCACCGTTCCGGGGTGCAATTCTATTCGATCGAAAAATGTGTCTTCCGCTATATTTGAGCGCGATTCGGCGCACCGTTTTCGCAAAGGTTCGCCTCTGAGGGATCGGCGATCGCGTTCCTGTTTCGGCCTCCGTGTTACGTTCTTGCCTCGCGTTTCACTAGATATCAAATCTATTCCATATATTTTATGGACCGTGATCCACACTGAACCGCATCGTTAATACCCTAGCCGCGGATGGTCATCGTGTCTGGGCCGAACTCATCCGATTTCTCCGGTCCGGTTGTATTTATAGTGTCACCTGGTTTATTTTTGCACTCGCGCAGCTCCTTTGGAAAAAAAGGATGCAGTTATCCGCTGGCTGACAGCGTTTCCTTGTATCCGTAAGTCTCAATTTACCAAGAACACACAGCCACGGGATATACACTGTGGAAAAAAAGACTGACGATACAGTAAGGTTTTATTTGCATGTATTTGGCTGTTATGTGTGGGTGTGCAAGTCTATATTAAATATATATATATATATATATACACACATATACATATATATATATATATACATACACATACGCACACGCAAACACACTCTCTTACATACTCACACGTATAATATATATATATATATATATACACACATATATAATATATGCGTACGCCCGTGTGCGTACGTATGCGTGTTGTGGCTGTGTATGTCGCGGGTACGCATATATATTCATCGAGAAGAATATGTTAAATGATTAACACATTTTATTTCGGAATTTTCTATTCCGGCATGTAGATTGGTTGGTGTTAAACGCAAAATCATTGGGAACTATTGACGGCGTTAATTATCCGCTTGATACACCAGGTGCAAGCAAATACGTAATTAGAGAGCTGTACCGCAAAGGTGTTATTCTTAGCGTGACAAACGTTGTAACGTTAGAACTCGAAGGACTGTTTTTATCTGTGCTAAATTCAATTTTCTCCTGAACTGAACGCGATCGTCGACGCGTGTGCTGCCGGGTATTGTCAACCCGTCATACGCAGATAAGTACGAGATTTGACTAATACTCGACACATGCACACACGCGCGCGCGCGCACCCCCCCCCCCCCCCCCCCCCCCACACACACACACAAAATACCGATATATTATAATGAAAAATATTATTAGCGTCGTATCAACGTTATGGAACTATGGAAGTTTATAACCAATTAACATCCAATATCTATTTGGAAATTAACAGGAAGTTGTATATTTGGGTGAAAAGAAACCCTAGTGAGCTAGGAAATTCATTATTTTCAGAAATACTGCTTCTTATCTGTAAGATAGGGAGTGTCCTTCCGTGTGACTATATCGTTTGTAATGGTTTACCTTAACATTCGAATATAACGTACAACGTAACGATAACATGTATTGTGCATTTGTGAACTACTTGGTTGCGTAACATACGGTTAATGTTACAACTCTGTTAGAAGGTATCATTCTGGTAGTAGGAAAGTTAATCCTTTTGCTATAGCGTACAGCAAGCAAAAACAATCGTAAGTCAAGGCTGTAGGATTTTATTCTAACTAGTTTCTCGACGTTGCCTGTATCGTTAACGGAAGGATTAATAAGATTTCCTGTTTTAACCTGAACGCTTTCTAAGTGTCATTATTACTTTCACTCACATAATAAATCTAGTGGCATCGTTCTTCGTGTGTATTCGTCATGCTTAAAAACATGCTCACAAATGTCTCGCTCTAGCATATGTCCCTCTGTCCTTTAGTGTGGTGGTTTGTCTTCTTGTGCGGTGAGGGACGTGGATCTGTCTAGCGCGAGTTGCTGGTATCCGAGCGAAAAACATATATTAAAGCACAGAGAAAAAGAATGGAGGCTGCTATAGCTGGACGTAGGCGGACCGCCGCGAGACATTCGGCGGAGGATCAAGCTCTTGATCAGATAGCCAAGGAGGTATGGCCTGATTATTTTGCAAGTACGCGAAGCGACAGAATTAGCAACTGGAAGATAAAATTGCAAAGAATAAAGATGTATTACTTATAAGGAAATATTACTTGTACAAGTATCGCTCTAACGACATTGAACACATTGCTGTACGTATGCTTGACCTTGATGCTTACGTGTGTGCATGGTTGTGTTAGGTGGGGGATTACGTTGTTTCCGATAAACACGTTCGACGATAAGAATGCATAGAGAACGAAAAAAGTCGATGAAAATTTAATACATAGACACGACATTGTACATACATATCATTAACACAACTAATATTTTATCTGTGAATTGCGATAAATAAAAAAGAAAAGTAAGTATTCGAAGCTAATTAATCGAGCTGTGCGTTTACACGTACACGAGCTCTGATTTGTTACTATATTATACGAGAGCATCTGTATATCGTTTATCGATTATATGTGTTAATAATAAATTGAATGTGAAAATGTGTTTTTGGTAACAGGATGGATTTTCCGTACATACTTTCAGGCAGAAGCTAGATTAGCTGCAAAGAGACAGGCAAGAGCCGAAGCGAGAGAAATACGAATGCGTGAACTAGAAAGACTACAAAAAGAGGCAGAAGAGAATGCGGATAGGGTTTACGACATGTGTTCCGGTACGCGTTAAATGAGAAATATAACAACGTACGCGAAGATATATTATTTCATTATCTAAGAAAATATTATAAATTACTCTTTCTTTATTCCAGCTGACGTAAATAGAACGATGAGAGTAACTCCAGATTCCGTAAGGACGTCGCGACTTCTTACGAACTCGAACAATTTTCAATCGAGTCGTAGGTCTTCCGAAGACTCTCTGGAAGATGCTGGCCTAAGTAGAGATCTAAGGGTATTAGTTGTTTTGTTTGTTTGTTTATTCATTTGTTTGTTTCTCAATATTCTATATTAGAATCTTCGGGAACGTTCTCGATACATTTGCTGATATTTTATTTACAGTTAGAGCTAAAAGAGTTTGAAGAGAAATTTAGGAAAGCTATGATAGCTAATGCTCAGTTAGACAATGAAAAGTCTTCTTACGCCTACCAAGTTGATTTGTTAAAAGACAAGTTGGAAGAATTAGAGGAAACGGTTGCACAACTTCGTAGGGAACTTCGAGAGAAGAATCGGGAATCGGAACAGTTGAAAAGAATCAGTCAGAGATTGAAAGAAGAGTTAGATATATGCCATGCACAATTAATAGATAGAGATACGCTTATACAAGTATGTACATTAATTCAAATACAAAATTCAAACGCGCAACAATCGGTTTTCGAAATGTTCGAAAATTAAAGTTCGAATGATTTTAGGAGAATGGTTTAGTTATTCTTGACGACGAGGAGAGTGAAAACGAAGATAACGATATCGAAAATGACCCGCGTCCGAGACGAAGAGTACTAGTCAGTACAGAAGCAGCAGAATTGTTGCAAAATGCTGGAAAAGGTTCATTAGGTACTACCGAATCCTAATTGTGATCAAACGAGTCGATCGAAAAGATTTGCTCGTATTTAGGAAAGAAAATAGTCTGTAATGCACCGTTTACCCGAATGTTGCAGATGTCCGGCTGCGAAAATTTGCTTCGGAAAAGAAGGAATTACAAGACGAGATACGGCATTTAAGATTGGAATTGGAAGAAACCAGGAATCGCACCAGGTCCGAGAAATCACCTGGTTCGGTATTAGGTGAGTGTTCGTTTCGACATGAAAAATTATTCGATTCGTTTGCTTGAACGTTGCGGCGTTTGTTGCGTGCGACAGGTTGTTTGTCAGATTCCGAGGACGTGCAGCGAGAAGCGAATAAATTGTTAGCCGATTACAAGTTCAAGTTGCAGAAAGCAGAGCAGGATATGTCGACTTTACAAGCGACCGTAGCCAGGCTAGAGAGCCAAGTGATACGTTACAAGTCAGCCGCGGAAGCATCGGAGAAAGTGGAAGACGAATTGAAAGTTGAAAAACGAAAACTTCAGAGAGAAGTTAGAATCAGTTTCTTTGTCGAAATTACGACTCATTCGTTTATTCGGAGATCATTGTTAACGTCAACCTTGTGATGTTTGCTTTACAGGTCAGAGAGACCCAAGGTCGCGTCGAGGAATTAGAGACTGCGAATTCTCATTTACAGAGGCGACTAGACAAACTTAAAAATGCGAAATCGGCTCTGTTGAAGGAGCTTTGACGGGCCGATTTCTTTGGATCTGTACAATGAGTCTGCCATTTTTTTCTCTATTCTGGAAAAACCGTGAGCCGATGTTGCCTCGACATAAATACAACTTAACATTTTCAATAATATAATTTATATAGAACAAAAAAAGAAGAAAGGAACATGGAATATGCACAGTACCGTTATACAATTTTAACTGATTCGCAAAGAAATTATTTCACGAGCATGAGATCACGAAACATCTACTTACCTAGGATGATGTTGTGCTTGTATAATTTGTGTTACTTACACTGCTGTGAAAAGAAGTTGCTGTTTTCTATTTAACATGTTCTTTACGACGCTAACCGTTATTTTGCATTTCTCAGTCACGGAAAGAACGAGGTAGAGAGAGAGAGAGAGAGAGAGAGAGAGAGAGAGAGAGAGAGAGAAATGAAAATCTTTTCCATGCATTTCAAGCGCTGAATTTGTAAGCAGTTATAGAATCGGTTCGTAATTTGTACATTATGTGAAGAAACAAGCTGGCTTGTACATCACACGCATGGAAAGAATGTTCTCTACGATTCTATTTACATTTTCCTCGTAAAAGAGAATAAAGAAAACGTAGTTAGGCAACATCGAACAAAAGAGTAACAAAATATATAATATGTTTCTATCTAAGGCATATAATAATTAATAATTGCAATTCGGTGATGTACATGTCAGCGGAAAAGAGTAATTCTACGGATAAGTGTAATTTGTTTTTACATCGAATAATTTATAAATATATTTCTAAAGATACGAGATATTTATAACTTCTATAAAGAGACACGTCATAGTTAAAACTAGACACGGAACGGAAGCAAGCAATTATTTATCGGAACGGCGAACACCGGAATTTGATAAACATTTTTAATTTTATATCGCATTTGTTATATTCGGGATAAATCGATATCAGAACTTTTCTATGCCATTGTCTGAACAAAATTTCGGATATTTCTTACTACTGCTCTACCGATCGCATTGCCAACAATTCAGTGTTCAAAAACTTTTCAAGAGATTTCAAAAAGTATAGTCTAAACAAACTTGGACTAAAAAAGAATGTTTATATGAGATTACTATGAAAAATTTATTGTAAGGTGATTTAATAAAATATCAGTGAAATAATTATTACAAAATCTGACGGTGTCGAACGAGCTCCTCCTTTTAATCTCCTTGTAATCTTTTCTTTTTTCAAAAATATTTCGCGTGTGTGCGTTCGACAACAGGTGGGAGAAAATTTAAGGGGTGGTTCTCGGCGATAATATAAGACGAAAATGAAGAATAAAAACATTGCGATTTCGGCTTCGTTATTTCATTATTAACAATTAAAAATCCGCCTAAAATGCGGCAACACGTCTAACAAAAATATACATTGCGTACGTCATAGAGGCGCGCGACAGTCGCGTATCAAGCGACAGATGCATGCATATCTTTGTTTTGATTTGGGGCCCCAACGAGGTGAAAATGTTTAATAAATCGTTGGACGACATTGAACCTACCTACTCGTTAAAATCCACAAGGGCATTTTAAAAAACCGCCCTATGGAATTATCGAGTAGAAGGGGTCAATGATCTTTCACTTTTAAATTGTTCTCACACATATCCATAAATCGATCCTTATCCTGCACTATACACCGTACATTGTACACTGGAACAAACCACTGCAAAATGGTATCCGTTGGGTCCATAAATGTTGAATAAAATCCTCACAAATGCAAGTATCCGCACAAAAAGGTACATGCGTACCGAAATCGTTCACAGCTAATTCACGTTTGAACCACGGCAATTTAACTTTCGCACGCGAAAAATAAAATATCAGTGAATTTAATGTGAAGTACGCTCACTTAATTAACATCCTAATTCAACATTTTAAGAAAATGTGTTTGTGCAAGAAGAATCGTCCGTACACGCTTGCGTTCGTATGCACACTGATCCGAGACAGCTGATTTGATTAATGTCGCACACATGAGATATTTGGCGGTACAGACAGAATGAGAAAGAATCGTAAAATTCGTGAAAACAGAGTAGACAATGTATTGGTATAGCAACGCGCGATGTTTGGGCGGGAGTTCCCTGTAGATCTTCATTTGTTTTATCGATCAGGCATTGACCACATCAGCTGTCTTAAATCAGTGTGCATACGAATGCAAGCGTGTATACACGTCCTTATAAGAACGATTCTTCTTGCACAAACAAATTTTCTTAAAACGTTGAATTAGGGTGTTATTTAAGTAGGTGTAATTCACATTAATTTATGTGATATTTTATTTTTCGTGTGCGAAAGTCAAATTGACGTGTATTTAACGTGAATTAGTTGTGAACGATTCCGGTACGTATGTCCATTTTTGTGGATACTTGTATTTGTGAGGATTTTATTCAACATATATGGACCCAACGGATACCATTTTATAGTGGTTTGTTCCAGTGTACTATGTACGGTGTTATAGTGCAGGATAAGGATCGATTTGTGGATATGTGTGAGAACAATTTAAAAGTGAAAGGGTATTAACCCCTTCTACTCGATAATTCCATAGGGCGGTATTTTAAAATGCCCTTGTGGATTTTAACGAGTAGGTATAGGTTCAATGTCGTCCAACGATTTATTAAACATTTTCACCTCGTTGGGGCCCCAAATCAAAACAAAGATATGCATGCATCTGTCGCTTGATACGCGACTGTCGCGCGCCTCTATGACGTACGCAATGTATATTTTTGTTAGACGTGTTGCCGCATTTTAGGCGGACTTTTAATTGTTAATAATGAAATAACGAAGCCGAAATCGTAATGTTTTTATTCTTCATTTTCGTCTTATATTATCGCCGAGAACCACCCCTTAAATTTTCTCCCACCTGTTGTCGAACACCCTGTATAGTAAAAACGTGGACGATTACATGCAACGTTTTGCAAGAATTCGTATACGAGCAACTACAGGTGGATACAGCGTTCTTTACTTGGATAAAATACTTGTTAAACATAGAAAACGTGACGTATCGTATATTATATTGTATAAATCCGAAGCTTCGTCGCACTATCCTATACAGGGTGTTCACTGCAAACAACAGTAGATAAAAGGACATTACACAATTTCTTAAAAAAAAAAAAAAGAAACAATAAGCTAACATGAACACCCTGTATAAAAAGAGTGGATACCCCTTATAGTGGTAGAACATGTGAAATATTGTCCGACAGATAATACCATTTTATACAAGAATATGTTGGCAATAACCACTACAATTAGTCGGTCCAATTATAAAAATATGTATGTACTTTGAACAATACGAGATGGAAGCTCAAACTTGCAACGTACTCTTCAATCTGTTTTTACTTGCGCATTTAGGATCTTTAGGACTGGTTGGCATTTTCGTAGATTTTAATATAACCATAGGTTTGTAGACTGGGACCGGTGTTGCCTTCACATCTGCTAATTTCCGTAATTCGGCTCTCTCAGATTTCTCTTTGAGCATTCTTTGTTTTTCTTCCAGATGCCGCTTCGCTTCCATTTCTTGTTCCCTCTTCTTCAGTTTTTCATCGAATTCACTTCGTTCTTTCGCTCTTTTATCAGTATTCATTTCAAATGCAGTTTTCTTTTGATTTGCTTTCAGATTTTCGTCGTCGTCCACATTATTGGTACTTTTGAACGGCTTCTTCTGCATCGAGTCTTTTTTTTTTGTCTCATTCGTACCGATAATAATATTTGGTTGCTTGTTCTCTTGGTCGGCAAAATTTTTCAATTGTTTCGCCGCGATATTTTTGTTTGGATTTTTCTCTTTGGCCACACCATGTATTACCACCGGTTTAAAAGTTGGAACAGGATTCGCGTGAAAGACTGGCACCTTTTTATCATTCTCCTGCATTTTTTTTACAAGTTCTTCCTTCTTTTTAGCTAAGTGCTTGTCCCTTTCTGCAAAGCTAAAAGGGCACGAAATCACTGTGCGTTTCTTTGTCACAGGTTCCTTAGCCGAGTTTGACGGCTTGGAAAATTTTGGTAACGGTTTTGCATGAAACTCTGCCTTCAGTTTATTCGTTTCCTGCATCTGCAAATGCTTCAATTTCTCCTCTTTTTTTTGTTGAAATTCTTTGTTGCGCGCCTCGAAAGTGGATGGCAGCACATTCAGCACTGGTTTTGCAGCAATATTTGCGACAACATCGAAGGCATTGGTAGACCGATCGGTTAGCGCGGTGTTCTTATTTATCTGCTCTTTAACTGTTTTTCTAACGTTCGAGGCACTGAGAGAACGACTGATCGGTACAGCATTTTTCCGAGTTTCTCCTTTATCTTCCTTTTTAGTAATGTTCGAAGCACTGAAGGAATGACTCATTGATTTAGCGTTCTTAAAAGTCTGTTCTTTATCGTATTTTCTAACGGTCGAAGCGCTCGTTGAACGACTCATGGGCTTAACGTTCTTATTGTTCTGTTCTTTGCTGTCTTTTCTAACGGCCGAGGCACTGATGGAACGACTCATGGGTTTAACATTTTTATTCTGTTCTTTACTGTCTTTTCTAACGGCTGAGGTGCTGATGGATCGACTAACTGCTATTGCGTTCTTATGCGTCTGTACTATATCGTTTTTGTGAACAGCCGAAACAGAGGAGGAACTACTCATCGTTGATACAGTGTTCTTATGAATCTGTTCGTTGTCACAGTGCTCGGGTAATCCTGGAGCTATTGTGTGACGAGTTTTTTTTCGAATTAGTTAGCTGAAATTCTTCTGTAACGGTGATCAGTTTCTTTGGAACTCTCTTTAGCGCGGGCGGCCCTTTAAAAATATTAACTGGTACAGGATTCGCCTTGATCTGATATTTCTTCATTTGTTCCACTTCTAAAGCTTCACGCTCCTCTTGACTCAGGACATTTGTGTGCCTTACTCTTTGTTTGCATCTTAACGTAGGAGAAACTGGATGAGTCAGCTTCAACGGAGACCGTTTTAATTTCATCAAAGGACCCAGCTTTGAGTCTTTGTTACTGGTAGTACGAAATCGTTCGGGCGTTTCATTCTGGAATTTGGAAATTGCCTCCGCCATGCTTACGAATTTGCTCGAACGTCTACGGTATTTCATCAAACTTCGCCTGCCATATTGGCACGTAAGAACCTTTCGTTGTGGTTGTTTAGTTTTAAACAGGTCGGATTGTCTTCGCTGAGCTGAAACAATTTTACGGTATACTTAAAACACTTATTGATTAAAGAATTAGCTATTGTTTCGTTTGTTACATTTGTCAAAGCAGCACACACATTACCTTTTTGCTGAGGCTTACGAACGATGTTGTTCTTCGTTTCCTTTACACAGGTATTTTTTCTAATCTCCTTTCTCCAAGCTGCCGCTTTAAGTCTCTGTGGCACCGATGTTATTTCGGAGGTGGATGTTAAGTCGGTCGTAGAAATATCCCATGTATAATAGAGATTAGATTTCAAAGGTTTCTTATCTTTTTTTATGTCGTCGTTATTTGTCTCTTTCTGTTTTTTACTTTCATGCGGTACGAAGAATACCACGTTAGCGTGCGTATCTTCCACAGACTCTAAACTGTCTTCGAAATTAGTGTCCGCAACCAATGATTCCTCTATATTTTCTGCCTTACACGGTAAAGGTAACTCAGATTTTAAATCTATCCGAGAGTTATGCACTTCGTGCTCTACCTCGAAATAACTGTCAGAGGATAGCTGTGGGCTACAAGCAAAATCTGCCCATTGCGGTGCATAACAATTGTCCATCATATTAATGTATAAGCAATATACAGAATAATTCTTGAAATGAAAATCACAGCTTACTGTTACAAACGATTATATAATATTCGAATAAAATCTGAAAAAGAGGAATAAGCGTGAATTGGATTGAGAGTCCTTGTTTTCTTTGTAGATAACGAATACACTATTCAATTGCGAGAACAGTAATTACAAACTTACACCGTCTTCACGTACTGCTGTTATTTCTTTTCGTTGCCTATTTTCATCGCAATTCTCACCGCATGTAGAAAAGATACATTTCAATGCAATATTTATTCTTCAGAGACAGAAGAAGCTTGGGAAATCTGTTGATGTATACGCGCAACGGATTCAAGTTTGAAATTTCTTCAATATTTATTCGATTGGTCAAAACAAATAAGTATGTGCCCGCCCCAAAAATTGAATGTCCCTAGATATTTCTAGAGAGATTTCCAGTGTTGTGTGACGACTGGTGACGACGCGAACCATATACTATATATAGTTGTCGTAAAAATTGTTCATCTGTAAAATTATCGTTCGTTACTTTCGAGATTATGTAATTCATTTAGTAATTTATGTAATTTACATGTTATGTGAAAAATAGATTGATTGTATATATTTATACCTTCAGTTGCTCTCACAACATTTTCTTTATCGAGTAAGAGTGTCAACACCTCATTACTTTCAGATTACTCATTACTTTACAGATGTTTGTCTTCACACTGTGCAGAATGTGCTTCGCTTGCATTCATTTGCATCTACTTTTTTCAAATTTACCGCTAATGCATCGACTTCGCATCAAACGCTTCACCTCTGAACTGTGGTAGCTGATGCACGGCCGATCCGCGAGAGGTGGTGGGAATCTGGGGAATTCTGGGGAAGTCTATGCGCATAATGCGTGAAACGGAACGCACCCTCTGTATATACATATATCAGTGCATTCATGACTGTCACATTGACTTGTAGCTTTTGTAACACTTTATCTAACAAGGGAACATATTCATTTAATACAAGCCGAATTTGATGAACTTTATGTGAGATATAGTTCTTCGAAAATATTTGACACGTGTTTTTTTTATTGGCAACCATTCACTTTTAAGGGGTAAAAACAGCCCTCAAAGTTGGGGGTTAGAACCATATTTTTTGAGATACATATCTCGGAAACCAGAGGTCGAAAAAAATTGAATTTTTTTTTTAATTGTGTGTGTTTTTAATGGGAAATGTAGTCGTGCAAGAAAATTTTAGTAAAAGTCTTTTGTTTAAACAATATATTAAAAATTTGATGTTTTTTTTGCAGTTTCTCTTATTTATTGTTAGTTTATTTTAATGTAAACTCGGATGTGTGATCTTTAATCCAAAATAGGGGATAAGTGTTTTAGGATTTTTCTTTTTTTTCCATTTAACAATAATTATGCATAATGAAAGATAGTCTTGCGCCTGGTGTGCGGAGGAAGGAATTCTGCCTTCTTTTATAGAAATATAAGCATTTAGTATAAACGTGTATAGTATTTTGAACAATATCACTGGGTTATATGTGTATAAAAAAAACGTGTCAAATATTTTTCGAAGAACTATATCTCGCATAAGTTTCATAAAATTCGGCTTGTATCAACTGAATATCTTCCCTTGTAAGTATAAGATAATTATGCTGCCCTCGTGAAGAAGCCGAAATGTCGTAACTATTTCCATGTATGTACTCGTTCGAAACCTTTTGATCGGACGTAAATCAATGGAGCATTAATGTTCCAATCAATTGATTGCCATAAAATTTTGTGGGATTCTTTCAGGTTAATACAACATAATAATTTAATTAGAAGCGGTATTTACTCATATTTATATTTAACAATATATATATATATATATATATGTATTTAACAACAAAGTAAGTTTAACATTCAATCTTTGCGATAGGATCTCATAGGTTTTTCCTGTGAACTTCCATACGGCTGAGAACCCTGTTGTATACCAACATGTCGACGTCCTTGCCCCAAACAAAATCTAAATGGCTGAACTGTTTATGTGGAACCAAGAAACTCTGAGCATTAGGCAGCTGTTCGTATAACTTTCTTATGTCCTGTGAAAGCACGATGGAATTAGTTTTCGAAACTCCTGTAGGGAGTGGCAAATGTTCTAAGAATTTCATCTATTTTACAAAGACTCGAGTAAGTTTGCATTGTATTCGTGTATTTAAGAAACCTACCCTTACTCGTAAAAGACATACCTTGTAGCTGACCAACTGATCGCTGTTGCTATAGTACAAGTAAACAGGTATCCTGATGTTAGCAAGATTATACTTAGTAGGATGAATGCTACCATATGCTTTTAAGTTACCGAATAAGCCGCGATCGTAATGTGCAAAATTTCCTAGAAAAATGAAGATAAAGATAAAGATTTCCTAGAAAGATGATAATAATCTCGAATTGATGCAAAAGTATACCCAACATTATACTTATTACTAACCAGAATTAATTAATTGAGCGTAATGCACGAATTGTCTGGCAGCTGCTCCGGCAGGATTGTATAGGACAACTTCGGGTATAAGAGTCTACGAATTAAAGTTTGTAACAATATTATGTTCCGTACGCATTGAACGTTCCATATATATGATAAAAATGTACTAATTACCCTATTTAGCTGTTTAAAGCTAGGTCCGCCAATAAGGAATATTATGCTACTACACAGCGGACTTGTAATCGCTTCCTCCTGGCAAGCAATTTTTGCTACATTTTGTATAAATTTGCTCGATGGCCGGAATTCGTACATGCCTATTGCATTTGTGAGTTTCTAAAAATTAGAAGTATACGTTTAGATATTGTGTGCGCATACATACATACATGTACCTTTTCTAACGATATTTGATGATTTAATTAACGAATATTACCTCGATACTGTCGACAAATGGTGCCAGAAGTTTCATGAATGGGTTCGTCACATGAGACATGAACGATGCCGGTGCTAAAGGAAATGCTGCTTCAATTTTTTCTTGATATTCTGGTCGCTTGCTTGCCATCACTAAAAACGCAGTGCCCCCTTGGCTATGGCCAACGTACATGATTTTTTTTTGACCAGTTACTTTCAGTATATGATCGATCATTGCTGGAAGGTCGTATATTCCCATCTCGTGCCAGCTGAATGTCCAATATTGTTTATCCTTGGTAGTTAACCATTTATGTTTCCGTGAGTATCTATTACCGCGTACGTTACCCATCCATACGTCGTAACCCCAATCCGCTAATATGTATCCTATGAGCGATAGCAATCCCATTTAACGCTTTTTAATTCGACACGTTTATTCGAATAAGATACATAAGTTTTATGGTAATTTGACGTACCTAAACTTTTCTCAGGGGTTCCCATCACCCAGGTGGCCGAGCAGTCCAGAAGACCATGGATAAGCAATACGGCAGGCTTATTGTTGCCTTTGGGACTCTTCTTGGATCCTACGATTCTATGTACCTGTAGAATATATCCATCCGTGGTGGTAACTTCGTGAGTTTCACCTAGATATCCATACTTCTCTCCACGTACTGCCTGTAACATTGTTATTCATTCCAAATTATTTTCAGGGGTAAACCAGCGTTACTTAATGGTATAAATGGTACGTGAATTTTTAATTATTAAAGTACTGATATTTACGCGTTACCGTCGGACTTAAATAAAGAAAAGTTTACTTACAGGGGATGGAGCATTTTTAAGGGAAACAAGACCCCGGTTCTCGTCGTCAAAGTCAACATAATTAATCGACTCGTAGTCGTACTCGGATAAAGGAATTCCCAGTATCACCGGTACAACACAGTAACAAAGGATTAATAGTGACAGCATTGTTATGCGGCGATACTTCGAACCGGTCACTGACGCTTAGTTAACGCCAGCCGTATATATAAAGCATCTTCCACCGAAACACGTGGATGCGTGTATACAGACACGGATTGTATTCTTATCGATGATTAATTGACAAATTGCCGTTAGTACCGGAAGGCTACGCGGTGATCGTAGATGCATTATCTCAAGAACCACCTGCGGCATATCTTGATGTGTTACGTACTTCTCAAATTTTTTAAAATATCGATCGCAAACTTACAATGTACGTATTACAATGTAATCGTATCAGTATCTTGATTGAAAATCGTTTTGCGCATAGGGAAATTGCTTCCGATCGTCCCGAAGTCTCGAGTCTGTGCGGGAAGTAGTTATGCATCGCGATAGTAGTCGCTAAAACTTAAAGGAGAATATATGAATTCTTCGTCTACTAATTCGCAACGGAACGATACGCAATCGAGTAGATCGGGGAAATGTTTATACGCGCGAACTCGTCTATCCGGTTTGTCAAGATTTAAAGGGAAAACACCGAAGGCTTTGGGTGGTCCAAATTGTGCCGCTCGCACATTCGTGTTCTCTCAAAAATCTGTACAAAACTACCTATGTCTGTTTTCGTTATGGAATAAAGTCACGATACTCTCTACTCGATACGAATCAAGAATTCTCTGTATCTGTGTAGAAATCTCCACACTTGTCTGACAAAATACTTATCTTTTTTCCAAGTACATATCCATATAGTGGTACAAGGTTAAGTATGTACGTGAAAATATATCTCTGAAGTATTTACCACTCTAACCATGCAGCTGGGTATTTGGAAAAATGTTAGAAATAGCAACATCTTAAACTTACAAAAAAGAATGCTTTTGAATTTAGGGAACTAGAAATATACATAAACAAAGAACGTACTAAATACTGTAAACGCGTTTGGTTAAACGCCTCACTGAAATGCTCAGAGTGAAAGCAACAAGCCTCTATGAACTCGACGAGCCCTTGTTTGCTCTTGTGAGACGTCCTAAATATTACATCACATTGGTTGGTGTAAAAGGGGGACATAGCATAATCGGTGATGACCGAGCGAAAGTTTTGCAGTTAATGCACGCGCGTTTCGTTCAACCAGTCGTAACGGAGCCGGTCACACTTCATCGACGGGTATTGCTTATGTATCGATTTATCCCAGTATTCTTGACCAGCATACTTTACTATTAGTTTAAACCTCTTTAAGCGAAGAAACTTTAAATCAACTTATTTATGTATACGTTGTCCAATTCACAGCTATAAATAAATCATTTTGTATTGTATTAATATTTGCACTGTTTCGATCATTGGCAGCGTTTGCTTGTACCGAATGATATATCCAAGTCAACTATAAGTGTTCGTTTAAATGGTAAAACGGTTGTTCCGAGTGAAACAGTAGTTGCGAAAATCAGTAGTTACGGTATTTTGTAATCGTAATAATCGACTGAGAGAGGACTGTCTGGAGAAGCCGTTCGTGGATGCCGGTTTCAGTCTACGTCAGGCAAAAGAGTTGGAGGACAGAATATTTTGATGAAAAGAGAGAACTTGAAGCCCAGGAGGAGAAAGGAAAAAATCGAGAAGAAGAAGAAGGAAGCGAGGATTGCAGCAGGACTAAAGACCTAGCAGTGAAAAGGAGTCAAAAGAAAGATGCAGTTTGTTTCTTTAAAATACTATATTATTGTGCTATTGTTTATTATGCGGGATACAGAGACTAAACGTACAGGTAAGCCAATGACAGAACTATGCATTGTTTTAATCAAATTTTTTTTGAAATTTTTCTGTCTCTGTTTATTTTCAGTAAAACTTTTAACTGCGAGGAACAGAGCGATGCTACACAGAAAAGGAGTAATTCGCGCAGATCTCAAGCCGAAAATTTGCTTCGATTTGGTTGGTTGTTTCTCCGATCCGCCAGCTCATTTGACATTGAAGCGAGCTCCACAACATCCAAGTATAATTCAGACCAGGTTTTTACTGTACACCCGTGTCAAACAGGATTCGCCCGACAGTCTTCGGTATGGCGATGATTTTAAATCCATTTTGCAATCAAAATACGATGCGAGAAAGCCTCTGAAAGTCATCATACATGGTTACAAAGGGAGTGGTAGCGATGTCGGAGCCATACTTCTTGCAAAGAGCCTATTAAACATTGTAATCCAACAGTTAAAAAATATGTGAACTGCGATGCGAATCTTTTGCATTCTATTGCATGAAAAATTGTGTTTCAGCAAGATGTAAATGTGTTGGTTCTGGATTGGACAAGAGGCGCGGCGACAACGTATTCGGTAGCTGTGGCAAACACCGAACTAGTCGGTCGTCAACTGGGCTTGGTTCTTCTGGATGCCATCGGTCTCGGCACTCTTTCCGAACATATTCATGCGATCGGCTTTAGCCTCGGTGCCCATGTCGCTGGCTGTGCCTCGGAGATCCTCAAACGAAAGAATCATCTTTTGGGACGTATAACTGGTTTGGACCCGGCGTCTCCGTTCTTCAGAAATCACTTATTCCGAGAAAAATCGAGGAAACTGGACGCCAGTGATGCTCAACTGGTCGATGTGATTCACACGGACGGATCCGAGGACTTTGCGGATGGGTTTGGTCTCTTGAAACCCCTTGGTCATGTCGACTTTTTTCCCAACGGTGGTAGGCAACAGCCTGGCTGCAACGACGTAAAAAACTCTGTTGTTGTTAGCCACATGAATGGTACGGTTCTCTGTTTTCTTTTTTCTTTTGTAATTTTTCGGCGAAGGAATCGATAGAACGATAATGATCGGCAGCGTAATTGTTAACCACCACTTTAGAGGATAGCTTAACTAGGGAGGTTGCGTGTAGTCATTTGAGAGCTTGGGCTCTCTTCCTGGAAAGCGTTCGAATGGTTAACGAAACGTGCAAGTTTGTTGCCTGGCCGTGTCCACAAGGAAGAAGATCTTATGTTAACGGAATGTGTTTTCCCATGGAGTCTACATACTGGTCTCAAGAAATGGGTTACGGAGCTGATCGTGGTGCTTTGGGGATATACTATTTAACGACACGAGAGGAGGAACCATTTTGTGGTATAATTTGAAAATTGCATTTCTCACCGAACAATCGCAAATAGAACTTCATTCTTATTCTTACCAGGTGAACCGTTCAGAGCGTCGGTCACGGTATCCGAAGACACCCCAAGAACATCGGGAATGTTGTTCATGAAAGTTGAACAATACAATTCAACGTTTAAGATTGAATGCCCGTAAGGAATGCATTGATACGAGATGTCTTATTTGATGCTTTAGCTGTCAGTTATACGTTGAATGATTTGCGTAAAACAACAAAATCGATCTCTTATGTCATATAGAAATGTAAACAGTTTTGTCAAAATATTTGTTCAAGATTATTAAACCGGAAGATTAATCGAATGACATACTACAACATCGCAGCGGCGATGAGATATCAATCACGCCCTGACAATCGATCGACGATAATGGCACAGGTTTGGTATCAAAATCGTGTGGATGAAGCAGAGGATGGTTCGAAAACAATTCATTATTCAGATAGATTATTGATAAACAAACTTACGCTCGAAGACAGGAAAGGAAACAGGCACGTGTAAACGGTTGTATTTATTGTTTGATCATTTTTTAATTTCTTTTCTATTTTAACGTTTTTTTAGGTGGGAGTACTGTATGCGAAACGCCATAGTGAATTCGCAAGAAAAATCAATGGCTCTACGACTCGGGGAATGCAATGTTTTATAAACGCAACACATCAATCATAAGATATACTTTGATGAAATTTCTATCGTTGTCTCTTTTATCGTGACGCAGATGAATTATAAATAATAAATCGAGATCAATAAAGTGGACAGGTGTTTAGCGATAAATTCTTAACAATACTTTTCACGGCTAAAGTTTTTTCATAGAACAGAGATTACGCGTTAAAGATAACTTTCTATACCTATGCTATCGAACAATGCATTTTTCAAATTGCGCGCTTCGCTGATAACGCACGTGTTCTCATCGATTGACTTGTAACATAACATAACCTATATTTACTTTGAAACCGTTTAACATAAGTCACGTCGGAACAATGTCAAATTTAATTAATCAGTCGATTGCATTGTTTAGCAGGTGTTCGAATCAAGTTCTTCGAAACGTAAGCATCATTAAAAATGACGTATCCTGAAGCGTAGAGAAGTACATACGTCGAATACACGATTCGACTGATACAAGTAGTAGCGTTTTGATAGTTATGTACTGAAATATTGCTTTCGTAACGTTTACTTGATTTCATTGTTAATTTTCAATTAAATATTACTCGATTCTGGTTTCAGAAGTGCTTTCAGCATGCGCACACCTACAGGCAGTATTATCCACAGATACGATGTATAAATACATTTAAGAATTTGTACCAGAAGATGGATTTCAAATCGTTACCGAAGCACTCCAAAAGCAGTTTTAAAATTAAAAGTCCCATTACACTGAGAAGCGCAACGATTACAAGTATACTTGGAGGATCTTTTATAGCTTATATATATTATTTGAAGCAAACGAAAGATCTTTTGTTGGAGAAAGAAAGGAGGCGTGAAATAGGAAAAGCTGCGATAGGAGGAAAATTTGAGTTGGTAGATCCTAATGGGAAATTAGTTAGATCGGATGATTTCTTAGGAAAATGGGTCATGATATATTTTGGGTTTACGCATTGTCCAGACATATGTCCAGACGAACTCGAGAAACTAACAGCTGTCGTTAATATTCTTGGTACGCATAAGACTTATCTAAATATCGACGATATCGCGTCGTTTGTTCTTACCATCGCATCGCGTTTTAGAGAAAGAATACGATACGAAAATGCAACCAATATTTATCTCTGTGGATCCTGACAGAGATACGCCGGAAGTGGTAGGGAAATACATCAGAGAGTTTTCCGATAAATTTGTTGCTCTTACCGGCTCCCAAGAACAGGTTGCTCAAGTGTGCCGAGCTTACAGAGTGTACTATAGTAACGGACCCAAGGACAAAGATGCCGATTACATTGTTAGTAATATAACGTTAGTTAGTATCCTCGGCATGGATATCAATATTCGTGTTCTTTTTCAGGTTGATCATACGATTATCATGTACTTGGTAGATCCGGAGGGCTTATTCGTGGACTATTACGGTCTGACGCATACGGCGGAACAAATTGCTCAAAGCGTCCATCTGAATAAAATAAAATTCGAGAAACTGCAGAGAGATTCGTGGCTTCCGTCGTTATCGTTAAACAAATCTTTACAGTTGTCGTAACGTACTTTGTATTATATGCATTTCTACACGAACCAAGATCACTTTTCAGATTACTTTTCATCGAATATAAAAGTAAACGATCGCACTTAACGAAATCATGAGTTTTCATTAAGTGTTCAGTTGTTATATTGTTATATTTATTGTATTATTTAGTAAGCTGATGTCGTAGCGGTGATTGCGAAAAATCGAATCAATAATGAACTAATGACTAACAATAAGGGAAAAGCGATTATGTATATCACCTAGAATATTCCCTAGCGAACGGTACAATATATATATATATATCCCTGGACATATTCCCTAGATAAATAAATGTTTGAATTGCTGACATTTCCGTGCTTATCGATATTAGTTTGCACACCTTCTGATTTTCTTGATGGACGTTACGCCGATTCTCCTGACGAATCGATACATTTGAAAAAGGGGTGTTTGTGGATCTAACATTTACCGAAAGTTTCTCTTCGTGTTCTCATCTAGAATTTTTACGTATTTTTATTATTAGAAGGTTAGAAGTCACATTTTACATTCGAGTACATGATGTACGGATTAACGTGAAATGTCAATGTTATGTGCTTTACTTTCCTTTTTTAGCTTTGAAATATTTTGCGAGGAGGAGTCGATTACAATGGCAGAAGACTTTGGAAGAGAAACCCCGCCGATGTACACAGGAAACGAAGAAACAAAAACAGCTGGTCAGCCTCTTTCTGATTTTCTTTTGCAACTTGAAGATTATACTCCCACGGTAATAGAAAAGATGATTATAATCAATGTTCGTTCGTTAGGAATAGAACACCCTGAACAATATGTGTCCGTTCTAGGTACCGGACGCGATCAGTGAACATTATTTACACACTGCTGGTTTCAACACCACGGACCCCAGAATGTAATACACGATTCATAAATATTGGAATTTGTTATTTAAATTGGTTCGATAATCATATTTTTATCGATTATAGAGTAAGACTGGTATCCTTGGCAGCACAAAAATTCATCTCCGAAGTAGCGAACGATGCTCTGCAGCATTGCAAGACCCGTGGAGCTAATCAGAACACAAAAACAAAAGGAAAGGATCGACGTTACACTCTGACCATGGAGGATCTCACGCCGGCAGTCGCAGAATATGGCATTATAGTTAAAAAACCACACTATTTCGTTTGATTTTAGAGCTCCGCATTCTTTATCTATACAAAGTACGACGACCATATCCGTCTAATCGATACTGCTTAAAGTTTGTGATAGGTTCGCGAGACTAAGTCAAATACATTGTGTTTCGTATCAGAAACCTGTCTTGTAGTCTTCCTAATCGACGAACAGAAAAGTACAAGACTAGAAGACGTCGTCGTTTCCCATTGATTGTTCTCTGTTATTTTATATATTAGAGAAACCGTCGGAACATCAAATTTATTTAGCAAATCGTTTTTTTTTTGTTGAACTGATTTTTAATCGAGAATAAACGAATAAAAGACTGAAAGAGAAGACCCGAAAATTCTTGAATTTCTCTTGAAAATTGTGACACGATTAGGGCGGGGGGAGGGGGGGGATATATTAGATAACGAATGTGTCGACTAATAAAGGCTACTATTCAATTATAAATAAGCGAATACATAGACGGGTAAATAAAGACAAGAGATAGAGTACATACGTATGTATATGTATGGATAAGCTCCCCTTGTTTCTAGAGCAGCGGTCTCTCGGCAGATATTTTACTAGGAAAACGCAATGGCAAAAGGCAAAAGAAACGAAGACAGGATGAAGTCAGGTCGCGAAGGGAAAAAAGTACATACCTACTTGTACATATTGGATCAGATATCAGATATGAGAATATATAATTTGTTCGGCCGACGATGGCTAGAAAAAAATCTGAGCAGTATTCCCGCTAGTGACTTTCGATTGCTTCAGGTGTAGCGAGAGTGTTCGCATGCGCTCCGTTCCCCCAAAAAAAAAACCA
Organism: Lasioglossum figueresi; assembly: GCA_028455805.1. Classification (NCBI taxonomy): domain Eukaryota; kingdom Metazoa; phylum Arthropoda; class Insecta; order Hymenoptera; family Halictidae; genus Lasioglossum; species Lasioglossum figueresi. Next base: position 196,430 of record CM052204.1, on the reverse strand, counting down.
TCAGCCATATTGGTGTGTTGTATCGCTATCCTCAGTAATTTCGAAGATCAGTGAGGTATTTTTGCGATTTATTGCCTCTTTTCTCTTGGTATTGATATCTCCGCGAAGAATTAGGGTCGCCGATTCTCGATTCGCTGTTAACGGATCGCCGTCCGCGAATTTTCGTGACATTTGCGAGCGAGAAAAATGTTTGGTTAACGTTGCCACCTGGGCTCACGGATATCGGCCTGTTTAGGAGCATGTCGTATAAATAAATGCGAACTATTTCCATCGAACCGAATATCTGTGTCGATCAGTACTAATACCTTTTCCAGCGAGTGTTTCTCGTGGCATCGCAGTGCGTTCGAACGTTGAATCGATTCCGGAAAGTATCACAGCCTTCGGCGAAAGAGCATTTCAGCCGACTGTCTGTCGTACTCTCCTACTTTCGCCTTTACTTTTACTTGGCTATTTTGCTCGTCCCGACTATTTCTCTTTCGAATGGAAAGTTTTATTCGTCGTTGCTATCGACGTCGACGTACCAAGCACATGGGTTGTCCGATTTTCATTGAGCAACAGGTACAAGTGGACGCAACTTGTTCTCGGACGCATCGTCGTGCTACCTTTCGTGATTGTTTGCGCGTACATCTGCTAGAGAAATTTTGTTTTCCTATCTCACGTTCGTCCCTAACAAGATCATTTCTTTTTTTCAGCTCATAGCCCATCATGACGGATTCTATGAAATTTGGTCCAGAATGGTTTGTAATCTTTATCGACGATCGTATGTTCCTTTTCGTTTTTCATTCGACTATACGTTTTTCTCTCTACAACCTTTCGTTTTATTACTTTTCTACAGGTTGCGTAATCTGTCTGCAGACAGTTGTAATAACGGCGGAGGCGGCGGAGGTACTACAAGCTTAACTACTCCACGTTATCAATTAGCGGAACATAGATACGGAAGAGAAGAGATGTTGATTTTGTTCGATCGTAATTGTAAGCCACCTGAATCATTGACAAATTTCTCAACGTTGTATATCGAGAAAACTCAACTTCCCTTGGCTCTTATACAAATGACAGAAGACGAAACGGTAATTACCGAGATTTACTTTTATATTCAACGTATTTCTGACACTAAAGAGGAATTTAACTTAAAAGATACTATCGTTCCCAATGTACCTTTGTATTTGCTTATCGATTGTACACGATAATCATTACTGTTGTTTAACAATTGTACATTCTTATCGTATCCTATATTGGGAACTGCCTTGCGAAGTTAGTTTGTATCTATAAATATAACACACTGGAGCCCTTGTGCCAGTTCTTTGTAGCACTATCCTACCTACCGTCGTATACTTTACATAATCATGACCGTTTAGTTATCATCTGATATTTACGCTGCATACTTTTCTATCTGTATTTAGAGAGTTTATTTGTCGAAAATGTTGATCGATCGATCGATCAAGCTTATTAGATTTCCCTTAAAAATTGTAATTTTTTTGGGAAAATTTTTTCAGCGAATGTGGAATGGAGGGATAACCAATGTCGGTGGTCAAGGAAGGGGTGGAAGCGTAGATCGAGGAGGGCGTGGAAAAAGTGGTAGAGGAAGCTTGTACTCGTCCCATTACTCCCGAGGCGTTGGTTTCGACGATTCAGGAGATGGTAGAAGAATCGACAGTATGCCATTTCCGGTACGTAAATTCTGCCGTGTTCTAGAAACTGGTTCGAAAAGGGAAGAGCATAGCCACTTCATTAAATAGGGCATGCGTGTTTCGTCTATCCAGGGAAGAAACCGCCCATTCGATAGATCTCAGAGCGAACGCGGATGGTCGGAAAGAAACGGGGCCTCGGATCCGGGCGAGTGGAACGGCTCTACTAGTCCTAGAAAGGAACTAAGTCGCGGGCCTGGCGGTAGTTCCGTTGTGGAGGGTAATTGGCGGCGTCATCGTGGCGCTGGTACAGAAGACGACGATGGCTGGCGTAAATGGGGTTAGTGCGAGAGCCCTGTGCACAGAGCCCGCTCGCTAATTCGCGCTAATAAACGGCAACGTTATCGCTCTGTTAAATTGTCGTTATCAGGTAGAAGCAGTTGGCGCGAAGGAGGAAGTATGGACAGGGATAGATTAGATCGAAACGAAGGAGACGGAGAGGAAGGTGTGACCAAAGGTGGGAGATTCGAGCATCGTGGGAATCACAGAACCTCGCACGATCTAAGTCATCATCCGCCTGCCCGTACTGCTCGCACCTGGGAGTCGAATCATCATGATATCAATCATGATAACCTTCCCGAATGGTACAGTTTTTGCTCGATCGGAGTTGCACTACCACTCTTGTAGATACGATCACTATGTAAGAAACTGTATTGCAGGGCCACCGAAAATCCCAGTGAAAGTGGAGGTAGTTTCGACGCTTCCGGCGCGTTCCATGGTGGGATATATTCGGACGACGATGAGGACGGAGTGATAAGTGCGGGTGGTACTCAGGAATCGAGGACTCGACGTGTATCGGAGGGGAGTGCTGGTAGTACAACGAAACCTAGTGGAAAGCATTTATCTTACAGCTCGTCTCAGGGACAGCCTCTGAACCGCGGACCACCCAGCAGCAGTACAATTAGTACAATCAATAAAGATAGACAGAAATCTTTGCACCCGCTCGACGCCAAAGACAAGGTCGTCGAGAAAGAGAGGAGAAGCAATTCTCCGTCATCGACGAAACCGCCGATTACGTCGATTACGTCGATTACGTCGATCACGCCGATTACGCCTTCGGACAGCGTGGTCACGAAGACTTTGACATCGACGTCGTCATCGATATCTGCGTCGGGATCGGCATTGGCGTCGGCGTCGGCGTCGGTGTCGGCGTTGGTGTCGTCATCGACATCGGCATCGGCATCGACATCGACGTCGGCGTTGACGTTGACATCGGTGCCGACGCCGACGTCGGCGTCGTCGCCGTCCGAAAGCGTACAAAAAAGAAGCAACGCGACGGTAAAGGCAAAGGCAAAGGCAGCGGCCACGGAAGAGGCTGAAATGGGCAAACCGATATCCGTCGATTGTTCGGGGAACAATAAAAATAAATCTCCAAGTAAAACGCTGACTAGGGAGGAGATAAAGGTTCAAACGGAGATAAAGGTGGACAACCCGATTTCAGTTGCGAAAAGACAACAACAGATTCCGTTACAAACGGAACCTCAGAAGGGCATCGTCCTGCACGGCACGGGAACGGAGGAGACCAGACAGAAAGGCGACGACGATTTGGATAGAATGAAGGAAGAGGCGGATGCGTTAGTGGCGAAATTAATGGCGGACGAAGAAAGTCATAGGGAGAAAACTACTGCCAGTGTACCGCCGTCTATTGGTAACCAACCTTCTACAGTTCCATCGACCAATGGACAGGAGAAATGGTTTTACCGTGATCCACAGGGTGAAGTTCAGGGCCCGTTCATAGCAAGCGAAATGGCGGAATGGTGTAAATCCGGTTACTTCAACGCTGGATTGATGGTAAGGAGAATCTGCGACGAGCGGTACGCGACTTTAGGGGAGTTGATGAAGATTTGTGGTAGAATACCGTTTACCCCAGGACCTCCTATTCCTCCCTTGAAGGTACGGTCGATCGATTTGTCGTTCTTGTTGTTAGTTTAGTTGTATCGAGCCCGTATTTCATTGTTCACTCGTTCCGGCTACCTTTTTTCCAGTTGACGGATCAAGGGATTCCCGCGGTTTCCAATACGGTACCTGCCGGTTTGCCCACTTTACCAAAGACTGGTATGGAAGACCCGCTTCTTTTACTTCAATACCAGCATATGCGGTTACTGCAGAATCAGCAGCTGCTCCTCAGGCAAATGCGTACGTCGGCTATAGCGAAGCTCTCTCAATCCGAGCACTGGGCCACCTTGAGTCCCGTCGAACAGAACCAATTGATTTATCAGTACGTTATCCAAGACTCCGAAATACCGGAAGTCCCGACGATCTCCACCCCTCCGTTTGTACCTCATTTGCCGTCTCAGACATCGAATCCTGTCATGCAACTTTTTTCACAGATGCAACAGGTTTGTGGAACACCGAATATATCTATACGACGCGTTCACCCGCCTGTTTCGAACAGCGGTGTTGTTTGCTCGCCATTTGATTAATTTGATTGCACCCACGTCCACAGGCGAAACTTCAACCAGACACTACTCATCTAACGTCGAATCCTCATTCTACCACAGCAGCCCATCCTCCCACAGTAGATCCCATACAGCAGCTGATACAACAGATGGGTGGAATGCAGAATATACCTGGAATGCAGCAGACGAATATAAGTTCAACGACACCCCCGACACAGCAAGATAATCCCATAAAATCGTTGTTACGTCAACTGAACGTCAATGCGAACGGCCATCCGCAGACGACCCACATGGATACCGTTTGGCCGCAGCCTCCGCCTCAAATTACTCCACAATTTAACGCGCAGAATTGGTTAGCACAGGTACACGCTAAAACGATTCGATTATCTTTAATGATCAAACTAAAAATACCACCTCGAGGAAATCTTGGGTGAAACATTTCGTCGAGAAAACGTTAAGTTGAAGTTGTGTTTCGTAGGTCGGACCGATACCCGCAGTACCACCTGGCCAAATGCCTACTTCTTTATGGGATCTACATACGAAAGAAATAAAGACTGAGCAGCAGATATTGGTTAGTAAACAGTAAACAGTAAACAGTAAACGGTATACAGTAAACAGTAAACGGTATACAGTAAACAGTAAACGGTATACAGTAAAGAGTAAACGATTGGACAAGGATTAATCCATTCTCGACGGGACACAGATTCCCAAAGATCATGAAAAATATTGAATCGCATTTCAGGAAGAACAGAATCTTAGGCTGCAGGAAGACAGGAAAAAAGAAGAGCTGCGGAAGCAAGAGGAATTGCAGCGACAGGCCGAAGAGGAGGTCGAGAAGAAGAAGAAGGTGGAGCAGGTCAGACAAGCGGAAGAAGCGAAACGAAAAGATGAGGAAAGGAAACGAAAGGAGGAGGAGAAAAAGAGGAAAGACGAGGAGAAACGCAAGCTAGAGGAGGAGCGTAAAAAGAAGGAGGAAAAGAAGCGAAAGGAGGAAGAGAAGAAGCGAGAAGAGAAGAAACGTAAAGAGGAGGAGAAGAAGCGAGAGGAGAAAAAGAAACAAGAGGAGCAAAATCTAAAGAAAAAACAAGAGGAAGAGAAGAGGAAGAAAGAGGAGATGAAGAAGCAGGAGGAGAAGCAGAAAAAGGAGGACGAGAAGAGGAAAAAATTGGAGGAAGAACAACGAAAGCAGGAGGAAGACAGAATGCGGTATGTGCGAAACGTGTGGAACGGGAGCGAATCGAACTAATTTTTACGAGAAATTTGTTATCGTAGGAAAGAAGCGAACGCGCGCAAGCAGGCGGAAGCGGAAGAGCAGGCCCGACGAGCGGAACAGAGACGACGGGAAGCGGAGGCGCTCCGAAAGTTGCAAGAAAGAAGTAAAGCGCCGTGGGCACAAGCACCTCGGGCCCCACCCCCTCCCACGCCCATCAATTCATTCGCCGAAATCCAAAGACTCGAGCGGGAGAAGAAAGTTGTGCGCGCAAACATTATATCTAAGTCTAAACCGTAGTCCGGGGACCGTGCGAACAGACCGGTAACATTATAAACTACATGTTGCAGGAGGAGCAACGGTTACAACAAATGATGCAGCAGCAGCTGGCGCAGCAGAAGGCCATGGAAGCGGCTCAGGAAGTCTCGGCTGCCGATTCCTCGAAAAGATTACAGTTCAAGTGGGCAGAGAAGGCCACAGCCTCGACGAAACCGCTGCAGGTCAAGAGCCTCGCGCAGATCCAGCAAGAGGAGCAGGAGCGCATCGCCAAGGTAAAGGTACCTATGCATCCTCCAATACTGCCGTGGCACGCAATCGCGTACGCGCGTCGCGTCGGTCGTTATGTAACACGGTAATTGCGTATCGTTAATTGTTATAATATACGTGTGTATCAACGGTGATAATCTTTCAGCAGCAAGAAAGGGAGCGGCAAGAAAAGGCTGGTCAGAAGGAATCGACGAATGTGTTACAAACTGCCGGAATCTGGGGCACCGCTTCGCAGTGTTTGAACTGGGCGAATTCGAGCGCGTCCAGCGGCAGCCAAGCATGGTCAAACAATACCGGCGGCACCAGCGGTTTCTGGGACGATCCGGCACCTGCCAAAGCCACCGCCATAGCCAAGCAACCGGCGAAGCAATCCGCCACCGTTAAATCGCCCTCTAGCAATCAAACGTTGCAAACCAACAAGCCGAACAAGAGTAAAAATAAGAGGGAAGAGGAATTGGTGAAGAAATTGTTTGAACAGAACACTGCCAAGGTAGACGATTTCACGCAATGGTGTAACAAGGCACTGAGTGGCTTACAGGTGTCCGTGGACAGTAAGTTGTTAGATCACTTTACTCGGGACGGTGCGTAGTTCTCCGATGTATCGTTTGTTGTTTTTAGTACCCACGTTTGTCGGATTTCTGCGGGACATCGAGTCCGCGTACGAAGTGAAGGAATACGTTCGAGACTACCTCGGTGATAATAAACAGAGTTCCGAGTTCGCTAAGCAATTTCTGGACAAACGCAGTAAATGGCGATCGGCTCAACGACCGCAAGCGCAGGCGGACGATCTCTGCAAACCAGCGCCTGCCATTAATCCAAATGCGCCCACGGAGTTTCAGGAAGTGAAGGTACTTCGACGAGACAAACGCTGAGTAGATTCGGAAGCATCGTATGATATACGATTTTCTTTTTCAGGGGAAATCGAAGAAGCCGAAAAAGGGAAAAATGTACAGAGTCGATAATAAAATCCTCGGGTTCAGCGTGACCGCAGCGCCTGACCGTATCAACGTTGGTGCCCGCGACTACGGCGAAGGTGTGTGAATCGCTTCCGGAACCGTTTGTCGACCCCTCACGCCCACGGAAATTCGCGACGCTTGGCCCGTTACAACTATGGTTCGTTATTTATTTATTGTAGATGCCAAATGACAGTTCTAAGGAACCCGTTACGAGTACTTCATTAAAACAAACAAACAAAAAGCAATACCGAATACACATACGTATATACATAATATATATACATATATATATATATATATATATATATATTAAGATTTCTTTTTCTATGGTTAATGCAAGGATAATCTTTGGTACCCACATTTGTATCCTTTCACTCTGTGGGTTAATGAGAGCCTTAGACACACCGATTCCCGCAGCATGGCATTATTCCCTTCTTGAGAATCACCGAACTGAACAACTAAATACTCGAACGAGAAAAGGAAAGTGAACTTCTGTTGTACATATAATTCACTCTACTTCGAAGAGCAAATATATAGGCGAATGACATTCACTGATAGAGAACGCGCGCAACCATTTTCTTCGGGACGTTTTGTCGTTGTTGGCCGTAGACAAAAAGGATCGATGCCGATCGATAACAATTCGTATACACGTGAAGGAACGTCACAGTTAAGAAAGCAATAACGTGTGCTCGCAAAGCCAGAACGATACGGACGGTAACGTGAAAAGGAGAAAGTGAGAGAGAGTGAGAGTGAGAGAGAGAGAGATTTTGAAAAATGAAAAATTTTGACTGACCGACTAAACGACGATTGTATTCATATATTGGAACGAATCGAACGATTATACTTATATGGAAGAGATATCGCGAGGGAAACGAGAGTCCCTCTAATAACTTCTTAACGCTTTTCGATACACTGACGTCAAGGAAAAGTTACGGAACAAAACATTCATACTAATGATATTACTTGCATGTGTACGCTTTATAGAGAAAAAGGAGAAGTCGCTGGAAAAGCGAGGTGAAACGTAAATGGCGGGTGGACTCATCTTCCCCTGTTAACAAGTGTTGTCGGCGACACTTTCGAGGACGGTTCGATTGCTGCGTGTGCCTGCGTGTGGATCTCGCTATCTCGACGGCACACCTCTGTTTTCCTTGATGAACGCTGGGGCGGTCTATCGGAGGAAAAGGAGTACCTCGTTATTCTCTTTCGTTTTGAAAAGTTTCATTTGTAAGCGTACCGTTGCACGGGGGATCTTTCCTCCTAATGAATCGTGGAAAAGCGAGGTTTTGGTACGAGACATATATCCGGAGACACACGCCGATCTTTTTTTTTCTTTTCTCTTGTTTTCTCTCTTGTTTGACTTTTCCGAGTCGGATAGAAAACTGTCAGAAATTGAAGAGAATTGGCAGAAATACTCTGTTTTTGTATGCTTAGCGGGTCGAATATTATCGACAGATCGGGCCGCTCTTAATAATTATAATGGTTGTTGATTAAGGTTCCTTGATCTTCTCTTAGCACGCGAAAATGGCGGCTACATCCTTTAGGAGGAGATCATAGACCCTTGAGTGAAAGATTTATGTATAAATAGATAAATGTACAGTAATACAATGATAATTAATTAGGCAGAAAAGAAATCATTGATATTGTATTAATATTATTATTATTATTATTATTGTATCTAACGTACAACATAATAAAAATAAATATTATTATATTTTCAACGTAGCCTTTTTATTTGCTTTTTCTTTTTTTTCAATATCAAAATTCTATGTATATTATTTCGAATTGGTGATATTAACGAGAATGGAGAAAACCGAAAAATATTCTATTTAGCTGCATGGTCAAGCTGAATCTATGAACCTACGAACTGAATTTGCGAACAACCGTTTATTACAGAGACGAATTGTAAATCAGAGCCATACATACGGTGCACACAGAAAACACACGCGACGAGTTTGTATCACGGTATCTCTGGTGCATTAAGTTTAAAATACTATAATGTAGATTATGTTATATAAATAAACGAGCAGACGTGTCACGATCTGTGAATGCGAGCAATTCCTACACGTAATATATAGGTATTTTTTAATGTCTGACGATGCAATATATTTTACATGTGAACGAGCATTGCGCGAGTCTGCTATAACTGTGAATTGTTAACGGATATTATAGGTACGGACACGCCGATATAAGTACGCATACGATGTTACAACTATCATAATAAAAGGAATCTCTTTAAAAATACATGAACTAAACGTATGAAACGATTTTCACGTACAGTGTGACTAAACTGCGTTTGTGATATATATGATACATGATACATGATACATGATACATGATACATGATACACAGGAAAGAAACAATAAAACAACTGCTTTTTATCGACTCGATTTTCGCTAACAATTGTATTTGTACTTTAGACACTGTGCTTTTTGGTTTTGAATACATATACATAAAAGGTATAAAAAAAAGGTTCAAGATTTATGTTAGCGTGATGATTTTATCGTTGGAATGCTTGATGTAAAGAGAACTTGTTAGGTGAAAATCCGTGTTGATTTCTTAGAAAGAAATCGCTAGTCTTCTTTTCCGTCCCCGTGAACGTTAACGTGAACGCGTATAACGTTCATATCTGTGTAATCTTTCGCGATATCGATGTACTGAAAGCATTCGATCGTTAGTAGAAAAAACCTAACGGAATACCAATCGAAACTGTATAGTTTAGACTTGGACTTTACGCCACCTACCTTTCTTGGTACAAGAAATTCGAAAATTTGTATAATAATATAGCATAACGACACAACCAACAGATATGCTAATACCCCGCTATGAACATAGTTTGCCAATTGTTCGCCTAGAGTCTTTCTTCGTTCTTGCCTCGCTAAATTGTATACTATCTCAGTCCTTCTTGTTATATTGAACCAGTTGTAAAACAGACTTATTCTTCGATTGGCTTCGAAAAGGCATCTGGTATTATCTTTCCTATAATTTTTTATGGCAGTCTCCAGCCCTTCTACCAGGGCAGGCACAGTGGGTTCGACTAAATAAATTAAATCAGGAGGTAATACTTCCGGTATGCCACCCACTTTCGTCGAGACTACTTGCAACCTGGAAACGACGACGATGAGATCGAAAGCTAGGTTGTTTACAACTAAAATTTTCGAGTGTCTAGTCTAGTACATGTTAGTACAATTGAAATTTACCCGCACGAGGCAGCCTCGACGATCGCCATGCAGTAGGCCTCCGTCAGACTAGTGTTTAGAAAGATATGACCCTTGTTTAGCACATGCCTGATCTCGGAATGCTCCAAGCTGCCCAACAACGTCACTCTGTGCTGCAACAAGTTTCTTTCTCGCACCTCTTCGATCAGCCATCTTTTCGGACCGTCTCCGGCGATCAAAAACTGCACATCCTCGTGCCGACTACAAATATCGGGTATAATGCGAGCTAATAAATCGACGCCTTTGCGATACACTAGTCGCGACACTATGACTATCGTGACTACAATTAACAACGGAAAGGGGCATTAGTAATGCTGCGTATTTTCTGTGTACATCGAGGCCTCTTCGATTCTAAACACATTTTACACATCATCTGTTTCAAAACTTACTAAAATTATTGTCCCGTTTGCTAACATCTGGCATAAATAATGTGGTGTCCACCGCGTTGGGTATGACAAAAATCTTCTCCTTCGGAACCTTGGCTCTCAATACCGTGTTCTCTTTACCCGTATGCGACACACATATACAGTGATCGCAGTCGGCTAGGGATATCTCTAAAAACTTATTTGTCAAGATCGCGGAGGCATCGGCGAAACCGAAAAGCGAATGATCCGTAAAAATCGTCTGAAATTTTTAATATGGTTACTCTAATTATTGTACGATCTTTTCGTTCGGAAGATCTCACGTCGGCTCACTTTCAATCCCATCAATCGACCGATCAGCATTCCTTCGTGGGCAAGAGCAGAAAACGCAGAATGGCTGTGCACTATTTGAATCTGCTCTCTTACGAAGATATATCTGATAAGAGGAATCGAACAGATCATAGTTGGAAGAACGCATTGATTATAAAAAACCTTCACCGGTATGTGGTACACCTTGAAAAAAAAAACTGGTTAGTTACAAGATAGAAATGATTTTTTAGGGAGCATAAACAAGCGTAATACATACTTTCAGACCGTTGGTCATGTATCGTACTCCGATTCTGTCTCCGTACGAATGGGTGAGCACCACCACTTTGTGTCCTTGACCCAGTAAACACTGGGATAAATTGAAAATGTGCTCCTCGACTCCACCCATATTGGGATAAAAGAAGTCGGAGACCATGCTGCAAAATATTAATGTAAACGAGCATTTGAATTTTTTCTATTTTTCTCTAGAAATTTCATTAATAAATTACCAACCATATCTTATGCTTCGCAGTGCTCATCTTCATGTTTAATCAACAGCATGACTCATGTAAGGTATGTAACACGTGTCACCTATTTTGTTTGTCTCAAAGTCCCTCCAAAATCTGACAAACGTTATAGCACGTTTACGCGCGCGATAATCCATGATCATCGATGAACTTGTCATTTTCTGAATTTCTCGAATGAATTGCAAGTACAACTGTCTTGCCACAATTCTTCATATTTCTACATTAGTAAGAAAAATTGCAGTTCGAAGAACGGCTCTCTCGCCAGTAAGAACTTAGAAAAGGTTAGGTGGTGTGCTTCCACGTTTCCACGATAAGGTCTATCTTATTTTCTTGAACAAAACGAGCGCAGGTGAAATCTTCATTATTGTTTCTTCTTTTTAATGATACCGACATCGATAAATTCACCACACAGTTACGTCGAAAAGCGTAAGAAATCAAATTAATCGTAATCAGCCTGTTTTGAATAGGGCCAAATAGGGCAGGGCAGCGAGATATTTAAATCGAATTGAATTCGATTCGATTCGATTCGACTCGACTCAACCCAAACGAGAAAACTTCCGTTTCTCGAAGATTGATCTCGTCGGTCGCGGGTTGCCGCGGGGCACTGCGGGGCACCGTGGTCGCGGGTAATTCAAACTCTTTTTCGGTCTCTCAACGCGAACTCGAGATGAATGAAACAAGCAAAAATAAGTATATCAATCGTTGAAATATTTTTTCATTCTAGATATGAACATTTTTATGAAGTTTTTAGTTCGGTCACCGACGAGGTACTGTGAAAGAGTAAGGATACCTGCAGGCTGAACCATGGTTCAGTGGTCTTTCGTACCGACGAGATAGCGTTGTTGGCCTTCTCCTAGAGGGCGTTCGAAAACTGGAAAATTTTTGGAAAGTCGCAATGTCCCGTAAGCCTTACGGCGTAAGGTTGGCAGTCTTTGACAGTATTGGACAGTATTGGACAGTATCCAGTATCCAATCCAAAATCCAACAGTATCTCGTCGGTCTTTGGTTCGGTTACATGCCGACGGTCGGTGCACGGTGCACAGTGCACAACAAATGGTCGACATGTTTCATCAACGATGCGGTCGCCGTATTACTTTAACAAATAACAATCGTACGGCCATAAGGGACTTCTCAAACCATAATTATGCACTGGTACTCAGCGCGGAGCCGCTCAAGGATGGCGAGCTTTTCGAAGTTCGCATCGACAAAAAGGTAACGGGGCTTCTGCTCACTTTCCTACATCTGTCAAAATCTGTTGTTTACAATGCGGTTTCCTTAAAGTTTCTCGTGTACGGTGTTATCTTGCTGCATAGAATTCCTACCCCTTTCATATAGAAAACTGTTGTACGACGAATCGTGGGTCGCGAAACGCGCAATGTCTGTTTTGATACTCGTGTCACGTTACTTTGTGTTTCATAAATCAAATGAAAATGCCCTCCTTCGACAACTAAGGCATTGAAGGAATAGAAAGATGCCTGTCGCGTTGAATTTATCGTTTACTCTCTTTCCTTGTCTGGTTCAGATGGCATCGTGGAACGGTAGCATAGTAATCGGAGTGACGGTATGCGCACCAGAGGCGATAGAATTGTTCTATCGTGCCGACAGCCTTGTTCAAGGAACCTGGATCATGACCGATTCTAGTATAGTCCACCGTGGAACCAAAATAGTTGAAATGTACGGAATGGACCTGGCAACCTTGGAAGAGGGAAATACTCTAGGAGTACTGAGGACATCCAACGTGAGTTTCAAAGATTCTATGTCAACGTTTCTGCATACGTTCGATCTCGTTTAATTTTGAACAATTTTTTCGATTCCAGCACGAACTGGTATTCTATATTAACGGCATCTCTCAAGGCGTAGCTGTGACCAACATACCGGAACGCATTTTTGCAGTTGTGGACATGTGTGGCGATTGCGTACAAGTGACTATTATTCACCCACAAATTACCCCTGCTCTGTGTAACGATCCAAAAGACCAAGTCGAAATCGACAACGACCGTGTCGAAATCAACAACGACTATGTCTTTGGAGAAGCATCCAATTCCTCCACAACTAATCTAGTCGCTAATCTGAATGTTAATTTAAATGTTAATGTCAACGTTAATTTACCTAAGAACCCAAGTCTCGCTGCCATTAGAGAGGATAGACTGAGGTTTCACGAGAGAGTCGGCTCTATGGTGAAACTTTCAAACAATGCCCGAACCGCCGAGAGGAGAAGACCTTTAAACGAATTTAATAACGGCGTAGTAATGACGCACAGACAACTGAGGGATAACGAATTGTTCGAGGTAGATGAAAGAAAGCGAGCGCAGAACAAAATTGTCGAATCGTACCTGTTGTTCGAATAGAAACAGTTCTGTACAATGATTTATGTTACCGCAGGTACGAATCGACAGGCTCGTGCGCAAGTGGTCGGGCAGTATAGAAGTTGGAGTAACCATGCACAGTCCTACGGCATTGGAATTTCCAGCCACGATGACGAACATGCGCTCAGGTACGACGATGATGTCTGGTTGCGGGATTTTGGTAAACGGAAAAGGCACGTGCCGCGAATACGGTCAATTCAATCTGGACGAGTTAATGGTAATGTTATTTATTTGTACGCGTATATACTACACGTATACGTATACAGATACGGATACGAATCGATATACATATATGCATATTTTCGTAAAATACTATAAAACGTTTAGGAAGGCGACAGAGTAGGCATGGTACGAGGAAGCAATGGAAATCTTCATTATATAATTAACGGTCTGGACCAAGGAATCGCAGCCAAAGTTCCTGCAGGCGTATGGGGCGTTATCGATCTCTATGGCATGACGGTGAAAGTAACGATCGTGGATCGGGACGAAAGGGAAGATCAGAATTTAGTTACGAGAAGAAACACGTTGCAACTTCAGGATCTGAACGGTGTGCTATCGCAACATCAACGTTTCCTCCTACGCGTGCAGGATGTCTCGGCTAGGCGTATAATGTCGTTCTATCGAATGTCTAAATTTTTGAATTTCCAGAAACAGAGGAGGAACCACCGGATAGACTAATGTTTCACTACTGTTGCGGTACACACGTGGAAGTAATTAACAATGGCCGTACCGCGCACAGACCCAAGTAAACAATTTTTCTGAATCGGAAAGACGTATACGCGAAAATATCATCGGTCGTATCGCGTTTCGAGCGATTGATACACTTGGTTGTGTTGCAGTGTAATGGATGATTTCAACAACGGGGTTGTACTAACTTCGAGGCCGCTCAAACCTAACGAATTGTTCGAAGTCAGGTTGGACAAGATCGTAACAAAGTGGGCTGGTTCGATCGAGATAGGAGTCACTATTCATTCTCCCACCGAGCTGGAGTTTCCGTTCACAATGACGAACGTTAGGTACGTCGACTGCCGATTAACGTTTGCTGTTCATACGCACCCGTCCCACCGTTTCAATTTTACGTTAAGTTTATCGCCCGTGTTATTGCTCGAAGGTGGTCATGTCCCTTGCAGATCCGGCACATGGATGATGACGGAAAACGGGGTGATGCATAACGGAACTGCAATTCTAGATCAGTACGTACAGAATCTCGACAGACTACAAGTAGGAGACCGCGTCGGCGTAATGCGAAAGGATAACGCGACGTTGCATTTTTATGTGAACGGTGCCGACCAAGGAGCCGCAGCGATGAACGTGCCCGAAAGAGTTTACGGTGTGATAGATCTCTACGGCCAAGCGGCAATGGCAACTATAGTAGACAATATGGATTTCTATAGTCCCACTACCAACAATTCAAGCTTCAGTAATACTACTTTGTATAGGTCCGTAAAGGCGTTGACGAAACGAAAACGGAAACAAAGTTCGCAATTCGTTTTAACGCGTTTGTTAATTCACAGTGATTTGAGGTTTCATCACATACACGGCAAGAACGCGAAGATTATAAACAATGGACTGACCGCTCTGAGGCCTAGAGCGTTGGGCGAATTCAACGAAGCGATTGTGATAGCGAATCGAGCGTTAAGGGATGGCGAAATGTTCGAAGTGACCATCGATAAAATGGTGGAACGGTGGACTGGAGCTATCGAAGCGGGTATTCGAGAATATTTTTGAACGAGAGTTATTCTTGGTCTCCGTCGATCTTGGTCCTAATTTTAACTAAAGCGTAAATATTTTAGGCGTAACCGTTATAAGACCGGACGAATTGGTGTTTCCATCCACTATGACAGATATCGATCATGATACCTGGATGTTATCAGGATCGAACGTTATGCGAGACGGTATCACAGTGAGGAATAACTACGCCTGTGATTTAGACAAGGTAGTCGAGGGTAATAGGATTGGTATGATGCGGTGTTCGGATGGTAGCTTGCATTATTATTTAGATGGGGTAGATCAAGGATCCGCTTGCACCGGATTACCGCCACACGTGTACCCTGTGATCGACCTGTACGGTCAATGTGTTCAGGTGCCAAAATTATTCATTTTACGACGATAGAAACCGTGAAACCGATTCTCGTCTATTCTCGTGGTCGAATACATTTCTCAGGTGACCATCGTACTGCCAGAGCGCAGAGATCCCATAACGCAACGGTACTTGCCATCGGAGAACAGTATTAGCCAGCAGCCTACGTCCGTGATCCAGCTGCAAGCTCAGACGGAGATCATGCACAGATTTCACGAGTCTGTTGGTTTGAATATTCAGCTGAACAGCGACAGAACTGTAGCGACCAGGTGTAGGGAGTACAATAACTCTGTGCTGTTGAGCGAGACAGCGTTAGAGAACAACGAGATGTTTGAAATCGCTATCCAAGAAGTTGCAAGGGAGTGGAGCGGTTGCCTAAGAATAGGAGTAATCAATAACGAAAGTGGGAACTGGTTGACAACTATGAGTCTCGTGCCTGGTATGGGCTCGATTCCACCCGACGCTTGGTATTTGACAGGTAATTGGTACCAAGACGTACTCGTTAGACCCCCGTGTACAGTACAATACCTCTCTCTTTTTCCTCTCTCTCTCTCTCTCTCTCTCTCTCTCTCTCTCTCTCTCTCTCTCTCTCTCTCTCTCTCTCTCTCTCTCTCTCTCTCTCTCTGTTGTACAACTTTTCTGTGCGTTAGGCAACGAAGTCAGACACAACGGATACGTTCTCTGTATGAATTACTGTCCAAGTTTGGAATGGCTGCGCGCGTCCGATAAAATAGGAGTGAAACGCACGCATGAGGGTAATTTGAAGTTCTACATAAACGGGGAGGACATGGGGGTGGCGGCGACCAGCATACCGGAAGGTGTGTACGCTGTGATCGAGCTTTTCGGCACCACCGTGGCTGTGAATATTACGAGTACCAAGCAGCAGAACCAATCTGCAGTCTCGCCGAACGCCAGTTTGAGGCTCCAGGACTCGTTGGAGTTGCTGTTGGACCCCATGCCACCGGTTCTACGAAAGTTGTCGAATTATCTAAATTGGATTGTTTATCGACTTTTGACCACTCGGAAGATTTCATTGTATCATGCGAAAATTCGACTTGCAGCGACACTGGAATGGATACTTCGATGGACGTGTCCGAAGGAAAGTTGGCGAACGAGACGACGCTCACTCCGACGCAGCCCGCTGTTGTTCATTCGATAGGCATAGGCGAGACCGACTGGAACTACGAGTTTCACGAGAACCACGGGCGGAACATACAGTTGGAATCGAAGACCACCGCGCGACGCGTAGCCAGTTACAACCAAGGTAACGAGACGTAAACGGGGCGATATTCTGTTCTAGAATGTATCCCTCGACAGTATTCTACATATTCTACATATTTTTGAAAGGTGTCGTAATGTCTAGTCGTCCCTTGATAAAGGGCAAGCCATTCCTAGCTAAAATAGAGAAGATAAACGAACAATGGGTGTCGAATATTCTATGCGGGGTGACTTGCATCTCACCGGAGAAGGCAAATTTTCCTCTGACCGCGCTCGGCTTTAAAAAGCACTCGTGGATCATTTGTAACGACTGGATATCGCACAACGGCGTCAGGGTAGGTGTTTCGACATTAAATTCAGATTCAGGTACAATCTCCCGACCACGAGGATTATGAATTATTATTGAATTTCTGTCATTCGCATCAGGTGAAAACAAAATACGGCGCCGAGTTGGAGAGTCTCCAGTTGAATTCCGTGGTAGGTTTGTTCATCGACGAAGAGAACAGGTTGCGGTTAATCGTGAACGGCATAGACCAAGGAGTCGCCGCGACGGACCTACCCCCTTACGTGTACGTTGTGATCGACCTGTACGGCCAGTGCGAACAAATCTCCATCGTCGGAAATAACGCCGAGGCGTTCTCCTCGGCTTCTCTCTCCGCGGACAACACCGCGACCGTAGCATCTATGGAGACCATCAGGGCGAAAATAGAGGACACGGAAAACTCTCGAGAAAAAGCTGATCTGGAATGTCACGAGAAGGAAAACATAGTAGCGGCCGCAACCTCCAATTTCTCGTCTTCTACTTCGCCCAGCATGTCCAGCCAGTGCAACTCGTACGTGATCGTGGATAATACCCAAGATTCCGAGTATTCGGGGTTGGACAGCGAGAACACGCATCTAGCAAAAATTGAGAAGAAACCTGACCCTGGTGCATCGGACAGCGGTACGAATCACATCGAGACGAACACAAACGCGAATATGGACGCGAACGAGTCGAGGTGCGAGAGAAGCAAGGCGTACGATAACTCGAACCAGCTGAACCGGAACAGCGAATGTACAAATGTAGAGATTAATAACGCGACTAACATTAACATTAAAAACGGCACTGCGAACAGCGCCAGCAACTTAACCAGCTTGAACAGCAACAACGCGATAAACGAAAGCATAGTTTCTTCCAATTTAAATGAGATACGCTCGAACATCGGCTGGAACAATGCTATCGAGAAGAATACCATTAGCGGGAACACGCCTCTGGCGGGACAGAACGCGACCTCGAATCACAGTGCAACCACTTTGCAGTTATTGCAGGCTCCGTCCACTCCTCTTGGAACGAACATTATACCGTCGAAGAAGTGCGAGTACTTAAAGGCTTGCGCGAGGCTGAAAAAGTCGCTGATTTTGCCAGACGAGTTCTTTTCTTTGGACGATGTTTTGTGTTATTGTAGTGGCTGCTACAAAGTCGAGGGAGACAGTGCAATATGCAAGAAAGGCGAGCCGCCGGCGGAGTTCGCTGTGCCTGTCGGTTGGGCCAGATTTCCGCTTAAACAGAGTATCAACGCTAATCAAATCCCACAGAGCACCACGGACAAGTGGCACGTCGCTTTCTATGGGATACGGTTGGATGCGATTAGGTAAGGACATCGTTACTTAGTAATATGTAACAACTTATCCAGCCAAATTATACACGAAACGAAACCTGCCAACTTCTCGGTGATGAACGATTCAACGAGATCGAACGATATAATATGTATACTGTGATTATTGTTGATAGGTTTCGATGTATAGCCTGGCTGAATTGTATCGGGACATTTAATTGGACATACATATGTGAGTTTTCATTTATAGATTGATATTGGATACAGGGGAGCTAATGACGAAGGAGCAGTTAGACGTTAGTAACTTGACGACGAACATGAAAGCGGAGGATCAGAATCCTCAGGTGGTTTTCTCCCCCAGTATAAAGTACGCTGCGTCCGAGGAATTCACCAGAAAATATCCGTAAGTAGTTTCATCTGTTCTAGCAACGGTAAATCCCTTGTATTTAACCGTTTGTCTATTTACTAGGTACATCGACACCCAATCGAATAAAAAATTGAATGCATCCACCGCGTTCCAATTATTGGTTAGACCTGGTTCGTATACAATCAGCCCTGGCGCGAAGGATGGCAGCGATCTTCAATTCGAGTCGAACAAATGGGCAACCAAAGAAGCCGGGGCTACAGTAATCGTGGCACTCTTAATTCACCTCGATGGATTTTGATTTAAATCTCCATCGTCTCATCTTTTTCTTTCACGCTCTCTCTCCCTCTCTCTCTCTCTCTCTCTCTCTCTCTCTCTCTCTCTCTCTCTTCATCTCATACAAGGGAAGATAGCCAACCCAGAACTTCAAAAAATTATGAACTTTTAGAGATGCACGGAGCATATATATAGGTATGTATTATGCAATTTTTTTTGGCTGAGTACATTTACTCTATCGAGTTAAGATTTAAATTCTGTTTATTTTTAATCCCTTTAGGTGAATTTCAGACAGCAAAAAAATTGCATAACACATCCTATATATGCTATACGCGTCAATAAACTTTGATAATTTTCCGAATCTCTTTGTCAGCGGATTGGAGATCTTTCCCTAACGGTTCCACCCACTTAGGAAGGGCAAGAGTTTTTCCCAAATTGTGATTTGCTGCAAGAGCCGTGTGTTCGTTGCGAAAATAAACGAATGTAAATACGTAAGCATGAAATTACATAATATAATTATCATAAGATCTTTTAAGCTCGATTTTTTATCTTAAACTATTCCGAATCGAACCTTCGCGAATCATGTATGTATATTTCCGTTGACTTGTTCAGCGTTAGGCAGTTCATAGCGTAGAATTGTGCTTTCTTTTGTTCGGGATAATCTGTTAAGCACGAGGCAGATGTAAATTTTATTCGTTACCGAATCGGAGCGATTTGAATCAGGATATCGACTCGTTCGAGTATGCAGTAGCGTGTGTATCGAATACATAGAGCGTATACACTGTATGTATTATGTTTCACAGGCAATGTCGCTACTGGCCTAGGTTGACCTTTCGCAAGAATTATGTTGAAGAGCTTCGTCGATAGTTCGCAGAAGCACCTTAATCGTTGAGACTTACGCCTAAAGAATACCAAATGTTTAAGTATTAGTCACCACGAACGAAGAACTTTTCTCTCTCTCTTTATCTGTCTATCTATCTATCCATCTATACATCTATCTATCTATCTATTTATCTATCTATCTATCTATCTATCTATCTATCTATCTATCTATCTATCCATCTATCCATCTATCCATCTATCTATCTATCCGTCTATCCATCTATCTATTTTATCTGTATTCCTATTTCTATCTATTTATTTTTCTTTGTTTATAAAGCACGCCGCTCTGAAGTGTCGATTACAGAGACACGTTAAATGTATAATGTAGAAATAAAATCTATGCAAATTGCAAATCGAAAGTTTGAAACTGCCCCTAGAGAATTTCGAATAATCGAATCTTTTTGTTCCCGCGCGCGCGTTAGAAAGTTCAGTGCTGTGTCTATGTCGTAGTTGGTTTTCCTTTTTCTTGCGAATATCGTGTGCATCGTTTATAAATGCGTAAGAGCGATATAAAGTGAAACAACAGAGAAAATAGGCATCAACGTGTTTATATTTTTAAATCGAGATTGGTGTTCGTTCGTTTCGCAGTTTATTTAACATTTCTTCTTCTTCTTCTAGTGATATTTATTTTTCAGTTTAAAAAAACAAATGAAAGCTAACGCTCCCAAGTGCTACGCTTCAAGTAACTAACTTCCGTCCAGAGACACGGAAGGTGTTTTATGCGATTTATAATAGATTATAGAGACGCTACAAGAATTTATACATAGAAACAAATCGTCGGAGTAGTTGCGTGATTTGGCACGTGGATCTACTCTTCCCTATATCGAAAACTTGGGAAACAATGAAGCGCAGACTCGAAGATTTAGGTTTTCCTTCTTCTTTCTTCCTCCTCCAAGACTCTGAGAATTACTAACAGTTCTCGTCCGGTCTCTACACCCAAATCCGGACATTCTGATCCCACGAGCAACTGGCAACAGCCATACCGTTTCCTGAAACGCTGAGCGACGTCACCCGGTTCTCGTGACCCGTTAGAACGCCTTCGGTAACAAAGGTACGAACGAATACGATTGAAGAAAAGCTGCGTCAAGTACATGTTTCATCTAATTGGTGGGTTGTGTTGTTGCAGGGCTTGGGAAAACAATTGGAACACTCACCGTTGTACTGTTTCTTCAACGTGTCCCAGATGTGAATGGAATTATCGTCGCTGCCACAGAATATAAACCTACCGCTCAAGGATAATCCACACGACGTGAATCCAGGATTTCCGCTAGGCGGCTTGAACTCTGCTATCTGCTGGTCTGACCTCAAGTCCCACAGTCTCGCCGTCTTGTCCTCCGAAGCTGTTACGAAAGATTGTCCCGATGGATGGTACTGAAAAACAACAGTCACCGAGTTCGTGTCGTGAGATCGCGCGATCGTGATCGATCCAGAATCGAACTAACGATAATATCTCGCAATCCATACTCACGCAAACCGAATTTACATCGGCTTCGTGGCCGAAGAACGTCTGCTTCGCGGTTTCCTCCCTCAAGTCCCACAGTTTACATGTCCTGTCCACCGATCCGGTAATGTAAGTGTTCACATCTGGGGACAAGCTGATGCTAACGACGTCTCCAGCGTGCGCGGGGAAATCTGTCGTCTTCTTGTTGGCCTCCAAGTCCCATATACAGCTGAAAAAGAACGCGTTCAGGTTGTCGCGGTACTAGTCGAAACTTACCATTTTTCTACGATATTTCAGGTGAGCACACATTTTCATGTCACCGGATCCAGTGATGATTTTCTTGTCCTCCAAGAATCTGCAGGAAGAGAGAAAACCCTCGTAGCCCAGCAGCTCTCTCACTATCTTGGCCGAGCCTGTGGCATCGCGGTTGTTCACGTCATAGACGGTGCACATGTTGTCCATACCACCGCAGGCGACAAAGTTTCCCGATGGAGCAAACGCCACCGACATAACCCATGCTGATCGCAACGGGATCACCTGAATTTTGTTGCCGGTCCACGAGTCCCAGATGATAAGCTTACCGTCCAACGAGCCGGTCACGCAATGCCTGAAACCGAAGCAACCCTTTTCGCGTTGCGCTCGACTACATACACCACCGACCACCGCCAACAACAAATCGAAGAATCGGGACTGACCTACTGTCGCCGCTGTAGTGTACCGAGTTCACCTTATTGATGTGTCCCTTTAGTAACTTTTTAGTCGATAATTTCACCTTGGGCGCATCCGCTACACCACTGCACGTGTCCTCCAAGGTGGCGTCCTGTTGTTTCTTTTGATCCTCCTGGCGTACAAGCAAGAAGAAACCTTTTATCGTTTGTCATAATCGAGAAGCAAGTACCTTTCTGCTATTCGTCACTGCCGTTACGAGATCGCCGCAGTTTTTCTAATACAACCTTGCATTTGTTAATCAGATCTTCCAGCTCTTTCTTCAGAGCCACTGTTTCGGCGTCATCCTTCCCCATTTTCTCGACTGGCCCCTTTTTCTTTGGGAATAACGGCACAAATGCAACTGGAACTGGAAGTGGAACGCCGACGATCACCGATCCACAGACACTGACCAGCGAATTTCCATCGAAACGCGAAAGAAGCCTCGTCTAACCTGCTGCCCCAGTAATCATATTAAACCGAGGCTTGATCCCATTTGTTGGGCATTTGTTCGGCTCTCCGGCCTAACTCAATTACCTACATACGTGACACAATCCTTATTTTTCATTGCAATGTAATTACAATCTCTTTTACAGTTTATCACATGTTAGCTTTATTCTTAGAACAAATTCGTCTGTCGATGCAGGAAGATCGAGATTGAATTCTACCGCTGAACATTTCATTTTTTATCGTCGACCAGTCTCGTTACTTTTTACCAGAGATACTATTCATTCGAGTCTTTTTTTCTTAATAGCATTTCATAATGAGTAGGCTGAGTTCTGTGCAGACGAAACGATCGACAGTTAAACGAAAGTGTGGGAAATAAGGAAGGATTATCTGTTGTCGCAGCAAATAGGTCCAAACATTGTTTTGCTCAGCAAAAACTGCGATTTGTTGCGCTTTCCAATTTCATTTTGCCTATAAATGTTTGGGTAATTCTGGTTCGTTGAATATATTATAAGTAGCCGGTGAACGTTTACAAAAAGAAGAACAAAACCGAAGACTATATTTTGAGAACGGTGAGTAAATATACTTTTGTGTCGTGAACACATTTAAATTTCAAGTTCAAGTTCAAAATTGTAAATGCCTAATGATAAGATCTCTGATAAGATCTCTGGTTGAAGCTAGTTTCGATCCACACCACAGTTTTGACAACTATGAAGTGGGTTCTGTTTCCTGCTAAAGATGATGTAAATAGGTTCTGTTCCGTGCTAAAGACGATGTCTGGAGGTTCTGTTCCATGCCAGTGTTCCGATATGGTGCAACTTTTCTCGCGCGTGCGCGGCAAAAACAATAACGTATCTATATCAGGATGATGAGGTAGCAGAGCCCTGAGGCAGTTATATTGGCGGGAATGTATCGAAACAATCTGTTCCGGACAAAAAGATTCCAGGAGGTGTCCTACGAGTTACAAAATATACACAAATACACACATGTTATATATTCATTTTTCACAATCAAATCATAACAATTTTTGAAGTGAAACTTCTTTGCTGAGGGTAACAATTTTCTGATGTTACGGAAGTCGATGTTACGGAACTCGGCGTTACGAGAAAAATAAATTTCTTACCCCGACGGGATTCGAACCCCGGGTTCCACCGATTGATAGTCCAACTCCTTAACCGCTTGGACAACCAACGATCTCTTGAATATACAGATAGACTGCGCCATTTTACGGGCGAGTTGAAGACCACACTGTCGACGTGGGGTAGAAAGAGTGAGAGAGAAAGCATTAGCCGGGATCTATACGCTCTCTCTCACTCTTTGTTTTTAATTCTGGAATGCTCGAGGTACCCCATTTTATCAAGAATCTTACTTTACTGAGGCTGAAATCGCCACGCATGCGCGAGAAAAGTTGCACCATATCGGAACCACGGACGTAGTGTAAGGTATAGGCTCTGATATAGAATAGACCTATCATCTTATGGGATTTGGTGTCTCATGTTCTGAAATACCGACTGTTCAAAAAATCAGAGGTTTTGGTATGCCCTCTACGACTTAGAGTGGCGAGTTTAGGAATTATTTGGAATTTCAGATATCGAAGGCGTAGTTGCCAAATCACATTCGAGAATAATCGTCGCATGGTTGTCAATTTACTGTTACTGCTCAGCGCGTATTTCTGCTATTTTCCACGTTACAGTCATAATTCTGGAAAAGCAAACGAAAAGAGTCGAGTCAGTCAATGCAAGATTAATTCAACCTGAATATTTCATCTGTGTTTAAATATAATGCTTCCTGTTTCTATAATCATTTTAAAGCTGAATAAATGCTTTTTTGATTTCCCTGATAGCCAGATCTGCACCGAGCAGGAAGAGAGCAGAGCCTGAAATGCACATGGAGGGCAGTATCGTTCCAGACCGCCGCTTCAGGCTGTTCGGAGCCACGGGTGGAGAGAATCTGGAAGGAGTGTGGCGGGCGCGCCACTGCGCCTCCAAAAATGAACACAGCAGAGCAAAATCTGCTGTCATAGCATCTGGCCGGCATAACGTACTATAACACTGTGCCCACCAGAGTCGTCTGCTAGGCGGTTTAACCTCTCCTGCGAGAAACATATCTGCCTCTCTATCTTGTTTCTTAGTTCACCTTTACGCCGATGGTGGCGTATGTTCGCTCCGGCGCACCCTCTGGCAACGAGGCAGTTTTATCTCGCCGCGTCTATAGGTATATATGGTCTAAGGTATAGAGAGAGTATACAGATTAGTGGTATCAGTGCTCTGATGCCGTGTGTCGGTAAAATGAAATTTACCCCTACTACGATCCCATTCGAAGCCTCCTACGCATGCACTTTTCCCCACCACCTGTTGCACAATGAAATTTGAATTGTCGTCGGTTGGTGTCGGTTGGCGACAGTCAGCGACGGTTAATCGAAACGTAATGCACCGTGTCCCTGTCCCCAGCAGAGTTTGGCGTCGATCCGTTACGTGATGGACCAAAGTTTGTATTTTATGGCAACCTGTTGACGCGCGGTAAAACACCTCGCTGGATATCGTGCTATTTTACTCGTGTGTTATTGCTGTTGCAGTACCTGCAGTAGCTTGCACTCGTTTAATGCTACTTGGACACTAACTCGACCGAGAGATGAGTGACTCTGGAGATGCTGTTAAATATAAATGGACCCCGGAGAGTACCGCGTTATTGGTGTCTGTGTGGTCGGATAAGCAAGTGCAAAAGCAATTTGAGTACGCATCGAAGCCGCAGTTGATATGGGAAAGTGTCGCTCGATATATGAAGAAAAAAGGGTACAATGTTACCGGAAAACAGTGCCGATCGCGGATGAAACAGGTTCTGGTCTGTTATCGTGAAGCAAAACGAGCTGGCACGCGAGCAGGTGTCGAGCAATATTATGAATCGATCGATAGAGTTCTAAAAAATAAGCGTCTGGAAGATGCTAATATTATTGGTATAGATACCGTAGGTAAGACAGTTTTCACAATTACAGTTTATACGAATGTTTTCTGTTTTGTTCGAGTCAATTACTCGCAATCGCTTTACAACATTTTCATAGATGCCACGGCACACGTTAAGTCTCCTCCGAAAGAAGTCAAAACGAATAAAAATTTACAAATGAGACACAAGTTTCCCGTGCAGTCGCTTCATCGTACAGAGGCGCTATCTCCCACATGGGGAATAGCACGTAAGAGTTTTTTTTACTAAATAATGTAAAAAATTATTAACAAGTCACATCAGCATTTATGTTTTATAGGTGAAAACGAATATCCCGATTCCCCTGAATCGAACGAAACCATAATAGCTAGGCCTTACAACAGGGTCTTCTCTCCCACTAGGGACATAGCCATTAACACAGGGGAACCGCGAGTACAAATGGCTGGTAAGTCGACGCAGTGCGATACTATTCCAACGGAAGAACCGTCGCGTGCCGGTTACAAATATAATTTATTAGCTCATCCTTACGGGGAGATACCATATCAAAATACGGTACAAAACGTGCAAAATCAAATAATTCAAGAGAACATGCAACAACATCAAACGTTGCAACAAAATTGTTTAAGCCATCGGCAAAATATGTTGGGGAATAATCTAGGATTTCAACAGGATCAGCAGAATTTAATAGCGCAATGCGCGAACGTTCCAATCAAATGCGAATGTCCAACAACAATGCGTAACGCTAATTTGGAACAGTTGCTTCAGCAACAAAATCAATTGCAACAGGTAACGCACGCGAATAATCGTGCGATGCCGCAAGAGCCACGAAAAATCGTGTTCGGGCAGAATTTGGCAGCTACGTACAAACAACATTACGGCAATATCTTGACTCGTATGCCTGCCGTAATAGATACCAAAGGAGTTGAGTGTCTATCGCCAGATTATTCTCCGGATGTATCCTATAACTTAAACGATGCTTTCTGCCAGTCAAAAAATGACGATAAAGCGCACAATTTGAATGAAACTTATAATCATCCGATGCAAGCAGATGCTTCCGTATTAACAAACAATGCAACTTGTAACGATGATAGTCTTTTATTAGAATTTTTGATGGACTCTTTGAGTCAAGCAGGAAGCGACCACAAATCAAAAGATACCGCAGTTAATACGGATAATATTCCTAACGTGCCAATGAGAAAGAAGAAAGCACAGAAATTGGAACAACTTGTTCTAGGCGCCATTAGCTCCCAAAATGAAGTGGTCAACAGGGTAAGATAAAGAAGAGAAACAATATAAAACTAATAAGAACTTTCTTTTCTGTATGCGCCGGTTATATACATAATTTTGTTTTAGATTCTCGCTGCGCAAAACGACATGTTAACGAAGTTTTTAGATTTGGACAGAGATCGGCAAAATAGACTCGAGAATCGAATGGACGATTTATTGAAAGTAGTGCACAACACTCTGTTGACAAAACAGTCGTCAGAAACGGATATTGAAACACCACCACCGGAACCAACCATAACTTCTCTAGTGCCTCCTCCAATGCCTGGAGTTGCACCTCCTAAGCTGGATCTAGTTCCTCCGAAACCTTGTCGCGTTCCTTGTACCGTACCTAATTCTAACGTCGAACTAATTAATCAAAACCCGGTGATGACGAGACCGGGAGTGATCTCACCTATAATTAGTCCAGTGAAAAGGCCTGGAACCATATGGTCGAAACTGGGACCAGTATCGCAGTCACCTTTCGTAAAGGCTCAGCAACGTTTAGGTTTGCAACCTGTCTCGACAACAGACAGCCGGACCCAATCTTCCGCGGAGAGACGTATAGCAATGGAAACGGATAAGATGAATATGGACACGGAAACATTGAAATTCGAAACTGCAAAGTTCTTGGAAGCGGAGAAACAGATGGAAGAGAAGATAAACAATGCAGGTCTCGAGACAGACACGAATCAAACTTTGCACGCTCGCAGAAAGCTGTTCGGCCAAAGGGAACCTACCGCGGCGATGGTACTGACTGCAACGTTCTTAGAAAACGAGCGTCGCGTGTCGGAGCAACTTACGAGCTGTTACGAAATCCAAGGAAATTTCGAAAGCATGGATGTTCTATTGGTCGGCCAAGGAGAGAACTATGATTATTTACGACGGTTGAGCATGCAGCCTGCGTGTATAGCTGGCGAACCTTGCGACACGTCCACTCCGGCAAAATTCGCAACCGTGCCTGCTAACAGCGATAGAACGTCCGCGGCAGTGCCGAAACAAACGATTCAACAATTGGCTCAGCTTGTGATGAACACTGGCAGGTGGAAGGATCAGATGGCGGTGCAAACGAATGCGCTTAGACAACGAAATGGCTGTCCAGTAGTTCCAGCATACGTGGAAGGACAACAAAATGGCTACCCAGCAGACTACAGCGAAGCGATCGCTACCGCACAGTCTAGCGTTCCGTTCAGAGAGAACGAAATGAAAACTGACAAAAGTTACGTCAGAGATTGGGTGTTGAATAAATATGGAGGTCACCCAACGAATCAGCAGAAGCCAAATTACGCGCCGGCTTATAATACCGTGAACGGTAAACCTAATTTCCCTATAGGTTTTACTGCTACCATGGTGGACAGCGAAAATATCAAAATGAAAGAATCCAACGTTGACGTCTGCAAATCTATTGGATTTAACGGTAACGTGTTACCGGATCGGAAACAACAAACTGTACGTTTCATGGATGAACCATTGGCCGAGTTGCAACGAATGTACATCGAAAAGCAGTCTAAAAATCAGCAAGAGAAGAACGATAGTTTGCCGTATGTAACCGGTAATGGTAACGACGTCTCTTTTCAAACCCGACAAATGATCGAGAAATATATGAATGATATAATGCCGAAAAGGCAATTTAGGAATGGTAAAGACAAAGACAGCGACTCCGACGATGAGTTTTTAGACACCACTACTTCCATGCCTACAATTGTACCGCGTAGAGGATCTCTTACATCGAATGGTACAGGTTCGACGGAACCTGCTCGTTCCATCAAGTTGTCGAAAGATAATTGCGTAATTAGTTAATTATATATGCACGATAAAATAATTAGTATATCAAATAAGTACATTTAATTATATGCGAAACTTATGGCAGGCTACTATAATACTATATTTGATTTCTGTTAATCGATTTATAACGAAGCTGACTTGTTGTAAATATCATATATATTTGAATTGTATTTGACATCGACCATGTTAAGTTTGCGTTAACATTAGATACACCTCTGTGCAATGAGTTACGTTTCATAGAAATTGCTGAAAAGATTTAATAATGAGAGAAATTCTTTACCGAATAATATCTTTTATAATAACGGAAATAATTTCTTTTAACGAACAACATAATTATATACGGAATCTGTGCATCTAAAAGTTTAGTGAAAAAAATTACAAATACTAAGAGTTTATCTATACGTTAATCGCATATAATAATTTATATACGCGTAATCGTTAATCTTTTGTTTTTACTTGAAATTTGTGATTTTCACCTCGAGAGTACTCGAAAAGGTTCAGGTCTTCCATTGTGCATTTTTTTAATGGTGCCATTAGCCGGTGAGTTTTGATTTCCCCGGTTAGAGAATATAATAAATATGGGCCATTGAAATAACATTATAGATTATAAGATATATTTTTTCATTGCAGTCACTGAAAACTGTAATATTACTTATAAATAAATTTATAAGAGTAATGCATTGTAATACTATTTATTTCCCATTCCTGTGCATTTCGTTCGATTCATATTTTTTTATGCAAAAATTTACGTGAAGATTTTTTAGAAGAGTTTTTGCTCGTTTTGCGCATATTGCCTTTGATTGGCTCTGATTGGACCGTAACTGCAAATTTTTTCAATATTTTCAACTGTAAATATTATTTCGATCGCAATATTTGTAATTTGCAATTTTTATGTTTCCAAGGGCAAAGTGAACACTGTAGAAATCTTCGAAGAACCTGTTCGACTAGAAAAATTGATGCTAACTACAAATTCCCTACCATAGGGCAAAGTGCGGTCGCTTGAAGCTATTCGCATTGTATACATATTTGTGTTAGTACGGTGCCTCGAAGGGTGGCTCAAAAGCAACTATTTTGAAATCGTCTAGTCACTTTTGAGTCATGTTTATTTTCATTCGCATTTACTTCATTACATTATTACAATTACATTTACAACTATTTATTAGTAAAGTGCAACCTTTATTTAATTACTGATACAGAGCATAAAATATTGTAACTTCTTTTATATAGGTAAATTTTTTAAGCTGAAGGATCAATAATGCGTCCACTAAATAAAGTCGTAGAAATGCTGCTGCCTTCTGCGTTTTGAGACTTGTGAAGGATAGCATAAAAGAATGGCCGATCAATTTTTACTATTAGAGTATCTTTCCAGAGCGCACTAGTGTACATAAATTCCATTACTGAAACAAATTAAACATTGAGTTGTTTATTGGATATGAATGCATCAATAATGTATTCGTTCGGAGGATTTTTATCGAAGACACTATATATAAATACTTCGTGCAAATGAATATCATGAAT
Source organism: Lasioglossum figueresi (assembly GCA_028455805.1). Taxonomy (NCBI): domain Eukaryota; kingdom Metazoa; phylum Arthropoda; class Insecta; order Hymenoptera; family Halictidae; genus Lasioglossum; species Lasioglossum figueresi. The sequence continues at coordinate 166,346 of CM052204.1, read as the reverse complement.
ACGGACCAAATTGTAGTTAAAAATACTGTTTAGTTAGTTTGCAAAGAAAGATTTTGTAAAAGACTCCTTCGGTGATTTGAGAATGATCGGTTTGAAATGTTGTCGATATGATAAAAAACGCTAACTATGATGTTAAAAATAAGCTGTTAAATAGATGACGCGAGTTCCCCATTCGATTCTTTAGCGAGTACTTTTATATATATATGTAACAAATGTAACAACAAATAAAATGTGATTTAACAGATAAGAGAAGTTTTATTTTTAATTTAATGCTTTCTATATAAAAATACATAACCAATTATATTGTTAGTTGTGGAAAATATATAGTACTCCGGTTAAACTTTTGGTTCGGTTACAAGACCGCTGAACAGCGATACAAAGGAACTCGCTCTCTCATGGCCGTCATTCGCTTTGTATATAATGTTATAATAGAACGGACGGTTAACTTCAAAATCCGCAGGGTACACCAATGACAATTTCATCAGAATAAGACCTGAAACATATATTATTAGAAAAATCATCTTTCCACGCACTGCTAACGAAGTGATCCTTTTGCGAAGTTGAAAAAGGTTTACTGAAAATTGTTTATCATGACCAAATAGTAATTGTTAGATTGCAGATCATCCTTGTACAAAAGTGTTATTTTCAAATTGTTAAAAAAATAAAACTTCTAATCTAGTACAATCTCGTTTTTCATTATTCACATTTACGTTATACACGATACAATAATACACTGTCCAATAAATTCTATTTTTTGTTATTTAGTAAAAATCATTCGTATAGCTTTTAACAATTTTTAAGGAATATAAAGTTTCAAATCTAATGTTTAGCTGTAGATAATCTATAGAATACGGTGTGGCGTAGAAATAGTTATTAGAAACATCAACCGAATAATAATAATAGTTTATTTCATTGTTATGTATAATATAGTAAAAATATATATATATTTTCTCGTTTTGCTTGATCGGAATCTTTGGCCAACGTAGACTAGGCTCGACATTAATACTAGAATTTCTATTTCAAAGCACAGAAGAGGAACCAGCATCGTTATAATTCTACAGAATTCGGTTCGAGAATACGACCGGTAAAGAGCTGAACAACTTTGCTATCTTCGGTTCCCAGGTTTTGAATTTTGCTGACGATACTATAGAAAAATGGACGGTCAACCCTTAGCTGCTTTCTGAATACCAAACAGCGGGTTTCGAATATCACTCCTGGAAAAAAATGTATCGTGCTAATTTCTTCGAAGGATCTTTGAAAACGCAGTCTGTGGGAGTCACTCGTTTATCGTGTTAACTGCATGTGCAAGGACCAGTGCAGGAATGATATAGCATGCATCGATTCGTACAAAGAAGCAAAAAATTAAAAATCAATGTAACAATAAAATGTCCGTAAATGCTTTGTTAAACAAATTATAATGAACGAACATGTTGAAACTTTGAAAAACTTACGATATTCCACATTAAAAATGATTTAAATGGTAAATTAATAATTGCATAGAGGTAAAAGATAAGTATGATCAGTAGATTATTTCTGTCATTGACAGTGAACGATACATATTTATTCAAGAACTGATCAATGTATTCCAAGAAAAATATGTATAAATTTCATTGTCTGAATTGTTTCAATTAAAATCTGATATTACACCAGTGAAGAGCATGGATAACTTGTTGCATTTAATTGCAAAATAGAATGGTCTGTCGACGCTGAACGTTCTGAAAATTTTCAAACTAGCTGGTAAACTCCACAGATGAATAAAGCCTAGAAATAAATGTCAAATATTAGATTCTTTTTATACGAACTACTGGTCAAATTACTATTTACATGATTGTACTGTTTCGTGGAATACATAACATTTAAAGCTGATAAGTAACTTTTCGACTTGAAATGATTCGCAACACTTCCGAAATTCAAGCTGCAGGAACATAACGCGATGGATGAGCACAGACGATTTTTCCTTGACTCAATATTCATCTAATTGTATTAATAATAACATCTGTGGCGATAACGAAAAGGCGTGTAAAATGTGAGTATTGTAATATATAGGTAAAATCCAATTTGTCGCGAAGCTTCTCAAAATTGTTGTTTCCAGAGTATCATTTATATATGTACACATATATGGAAATAGCGCGGAGGAATTGTATGGGACCGTAGCCTGTACGGCCCGTAGGTCATGGACCCAAGTAGAGTGGGGATTTACTGGCCCCCACTCCCCCACTATATGGGAATAAATCCTCACTCTATTTGAGTCTCGAGTGCTTTTTTACCATAATACGCAGCTGACAGTTCAAGTCGTAAATACAACTTGGCTAGCGCTAACAATCGTCAGATATTTGTTTTGGACATGCCTGGATCCTGAGAGCGGTTCCATTAAAACCATTTTCGTGAAATAGTATCCTGACGATCCGTAATACTCAATGTGTTGTCGATTCTTGACACGACGCGCAATTTATAAAACAACCTATATAATAGGGTTGTTCAGATTGAAAGAGTAATTGATCAACTTGTCAATTTTTGTTTTATTAACTAAACTACTTTAGTTTTATCGAGCTTTTGTAGCTAAATGAGATTTTTAAACGAGAAATCTATTCGATCGAAATTATTAGAGCTAGAAAGATATAATTTAAATTCTGAATGGCACAATTCTGTATTTCTTAATAAACAAATTCCACTACGTAACTAGATTTCAAATATCATTATTCGTTTAAATAATACATAAAAAGTAACACTTTTATTTATTTTTCTGTATGGAAAGTATTATAACTAAATACAAAATACAAAATAGCATATAAAAATTTATGACATGATCATTTTAAAATTAAGTGCAACAACTTCAACACAATATTGAATCAACTTATTCTTTTCACGTATTGTTTTTAGGCAATCTTACATAAAAAAATGCATTTGATATGCAATATGGATTTATCACTGATTATCCACAGTTACTTTCTTACGTAGAAAGTATGAAATGTTAGTTTCGCAAAGTTTACGAATGATTTTTACTAATCAAGTTATTTAGAAAATACAATGTGTTTCCGCTTTATAGAGTGTATATATTTATACAAATGTACCGCTAACAAACAATTATTTAGTTGTACAAAATTTAGAATAACAAAGTATAAAAAAGTCACAAAATATATTAGAAACATTAAGAGACAAAATACTTTCACGAATACTTAATTTCGTAAATAGACGATAAGCTTGTTACATGAAACGTGAGACGATACAGACAGCGTGAAGCTTGCATTAATAAGTAAAAAACGACGACGACAAACTCGGGAAAGTTGTAAATTAAAAATTAAGACAAAATTAATAGATCATTTATTCTCATTGCTCTTCGAGCAGGAACGAAGTAGACGTATAATGATGTTTATAGACATTTTCTTAGTTTCGTAATGAAATATGAATCACAAATTTGGTGCACAATAAGAAAAATGCTTGAAAAATTAATATAAAAACAACTTTCCTTTGAACAAGTCTTACACAAAATTCTCAAACTTACTGAACAGAAGAAAACTGCATACATGATATTTATTGCACATCCATTAAAAAATTACATAAAATTTGTTTATTAACAAAAAGAAAATCATAAGAAGCTTTCGAATCTTAAATATATATTTTAATAGAAATTTAAATGCATTTGAACTTGCTCTTATTTAATTATCAATCTAATCGGTAAATTTAAAATCTCCTTTTGTACAAGAAGAAAATAGAAATATAGTTTCTGGCATGACGCAGATCGAACCCTAAATTAATTGTGGAATTTCTGAAAATCAGTCGAGTAATTTGGATTAAAAGTAAATTGACAAGAAAGTGAGGTACATAATCACGCAACACAAGAAAAGAAACGCTACGATGTGGCTTTTGCTAAGAACAAGACTACGTCACGGTATTTAACGATCAACAGGAATGGTCGATTGATGCGGAACTCAATGGGCTCCGGCGGTGACCAAAAGCTCGAAAGAGGCCGTACATAGACACCTGCCACAAGAATTATATATTATTACTAAGTAAGTAAAAGAAGATCTGAGAGCACTTGTTTCCTCCCTCTTTTTCCATTTTCACCTTTACAGACTTTGTTAGTTCTAAATAAATTGCTACCTCAAACTACGAGTGTCTAATAATAATTGCACTCTGTTCTATACAGTTTTTTGCCTAGACCAGCGATGAACACGGCAGAGGCCCCTGAGCTGCCTACTTCCCCGGCAAGCAAACGTGCCCATCGCTGGCTATCAACTGAAATGCTACAAGGATTGTGCTACAAAACGGATATATTGGAAAAAAAAATGATTATAGTGTATTACGTAACGCACACATTAAGCAAACGCACTGTGTACATGCACATGTTTAGCGAAGAGCAACATTGTCAAAATGATGTGTGTGTGTGTGTGTGTGTGTGTGTGTGTGTGCATAAGCTAATTTAATTTGAATACTAAGCAGCTTATCGGTTTTTCTTAAATTTACAGGAGCAAGGTAGAGCCACCAACTAAGCGATACATGAAATTAAGTAAAATATTATTTCAAATTTTACTTAGCATCATCAAGCAAATCATGAACAATTTAAAAAGGAATACAGTAATATTAAAAATTAACGAATTCAGACAATCAACACATTCTTTTAAGAATTTCATTCTGTCCGCTACATTTTGACAGTGGCTGCCTAGTTTCTATGCATACGCACTGCAAAGTATTGCAACTTCCAATTTTTACAATTTGAAAACGTTTACCACTTTAAAGAAGATAATGCTCCAAAACAATACTTGTCTTAATTTCAACCAATTCCAGGGAAAAAAGCAATATTCGTAAACTTACCTGTGGCAGCTGTGGCCTCGCTACCTTCCTCGTTCACTTCGATAAATGCTTTTTGTACAACTTTACTGACAGCTATCGGAGCGTCAGCGATACCAGAGAAGTTAGCACGGTCGGTGAACATGTCGGTCAAACCAATCTACATACGATAAAAATTATTAGAACAAAAAAGGGTAACTGATTTCATTGTAGACACAATATTACTTACTTTCTGTAAAGGAGAGTTGAGATCTATTTTACTTTCAATCTTAAACTTTGGAAGGAATAATTCCACTTCTTGTTTATGTCCTTGACTTAGAATATCATTCAGGTTTATACTCTTTATCTTCTTTTCAACTTCAGCCAAGCCATTAACTTCGTTTGGAAGAATGATGACCATACTTATCGAATCTCCCTGCGAATAAGAATATAAGATTTCTTTTATATCTCTTGTTTTCTAAAATTACATTCTTGTTCATTTAAGAGATTACCTGGTAAGGTATTTCAATAAATTTGGCATTGATGTCTGGAAGTTCACCGTAATTGTACTGGTCGCTCTTGAACATAGTAGGTACCTCCTTCACTACGTTTGCATTAACATGGAACTGCAATTTATGGGTGAGTAGCGGATCGAATTTATTTTTCCACATACCCTTGAAGTACACTGCGTTAACTAGCACCAATGCTGTATCTTGATCCAAATCGCCTGTTAAAAAGAAATTTGATGCGTATTTGAGATATTTATGTTATTCTGTGTGAATTGAATAAAACTTAGACTGTAATTAGATTAAGCTTTGCACTAAAAGCGTGTGATAGCGATAGCGTCAACAACCCGTGTATATAAGAATACACATGAATATTAATACTAACCAGACGCTATGATATCTTGAATGCGACCGTTCGTCTTTTCTTTAACCCAAGTGTTAATAGTGTCTGCAGCCTGTACAGATTGTCCGAAATTGACCGATTCAGTGAGAGATTGGAAGTAATTCTCTGTTAGCGCCTTGTAGGTTGGTTTCAGAATAAAATGATTATTGACAAAGGCCTTGTTTGCAAGAAGAAGCTTATTTTCCTTGACGCTCTAAAATCAAACATACAAACAAAATATAATGTAACAACAGCATTGAATTTGTTTGGGAAAGATATACCGGTCTAACAATGTTTAAATAAGATTAAAAAATTATAGTTACGTTTAGAGCAGTGATAAGTTCTTGATAGCCGGATAGACCAAACTTATCCGATGGCGGTATATGCAAAGCAGTTTTTAACTGTTTTTCCGTCTCGCTGCCAGCACCATAAGCAGCCATAGCAAGAACAACAGCTGCGCTCAAAGGACTGATTATAAGATTTCCAGGGTTTTCTTGTGCCACAGCCTGGAATAAATCTCTTTTCATTAATGTCTCCCTGTATATACTAACTTTAACACTAGATTCACATCAACACGATGCGTTCCAACATTTTTAATTTACAATTATTTAAAAAATGTATTTCTTTTTATTTCTTTTACTTATAAAGTAATGTAAAATAATCACTTCTAGTAGTCCTTAAACCCAGTGTTAAATACAAATAAATAATTGAGAATTTGTAATCGTTGTCTAAATGGTTTTACCTGAAACAGAGATGCTGAAACTTCATTTGTCCCCTGTGCCACAGCACGGAACGCTTCTGTGCTAGTTCCTGATGCAGCCATTCCTAATGAAATTAGGCACGCGACTAAAATACTTTGCTTTACTGAAAAAATTAATTTATACTTGAATTAATATTAATATACTTACAACGAAATAGATTTCGAATATTTTAATGAAATAAAAATTTAAAAATAACAATAGAATCTGTTCTTTTATGATAGTATCAATTAATTATTAATTTTGACTGTGACACAACTAAATATGCTCGACTATTATTATCAAACATTTCGTAAAATACGCGTAATGCGTAATAACACTGAAATGTAACCAGCACGCACATATAATATACCATTTATTATGCGCGCCCTTGTAGTTTCGAAATTCAAGGTTGGACGCGCGTAGAAGGTCGAGTGGATGTGAAGGTCGAGTAGGGTTACCGAGAACCCAAACGGGAGATCTTCAAATAAAGAAGTGTTTGCAAACCATAATAGATCTTTCACCGACTCATTTCTGTTTAACACATTATCATAATTATAAGTAAAAGAATATAAATATTTTGCAAGCGTACAGTGACAATTAACTGACTGATAATTGATGCAAATATACACTATACAATGTATACAATAACTGCACTATACGTTCAATGAAAATAGCTGCAACCCCAGATAGCACAGTCCATCTTTAAGTCGTCTTTTTCTCGTCTTTTTTACGTCTTTACGTCTTACGGCCCATACAGACGTCTTTTACACGTCTAAAAAGTCGTCCTTTTGGAGCCGTCGTTTTTACGACTCCAAAAAGACGACTTTTTTTGCCTCTCATTTTTGCCGTGAAAAAGACGGCTTCAAAAAGGCGTCTTTTACACGTTTAAAAAGTCGTCTTTTTTGCGTCTTATTTTTGCCGTGAAAAAGACTGCTTCAAAAAGACGACTTTTATTTTACCTTTAATAATATAATTTTAATTAATTTGTATGTGTATATATGTATATTACAAAATATTTTTGTTGCAAAATATATTACAAAATATACCTGAAAATACCTAATATGATATACCTAAAATGACGTGTAAAATACGCATAAAAGGCCCCAAAACAGACGCCTGCAAAATTCCAGAAAGATGCTGAAAAGCTGTCTCAAAGACCCCTACAAAGACGTATAAAAGATGCACAAAAAGATGCCAAAAAGAGGTCTTAAAGCTGCATCTTTTAGACGTCTTTTTTGTCAAACAAAAAGATGTCTGTAAGTCGCGCGAAAGTCGTATAAAAGCGGGCTGTAAGACGTAACTTTTGTAACAAAGACGTGTCAAAGACCAATTAAAGACGAGTTAAAGACGAAAAAAAGTCTTTACGTACGTCTTTAAGACGGACTTACAGCTTGGCGGCAGGCGTATAAAAGACGTCTTTTAGCAAGCTTTGTGCTATCTGGGACTATACCATATATTGTATATTACGTCGATTAATTAGTGAAATGTAAGCAAAGATATCCCTTATCTTATTTCAACATTTGTTGCTGAACTTCAATCGAAATATACATGTATATATGTGATAGGAAATATTTGTGATGTAATTGTAATAATATCTTTGTTTATCTCTGGAAAGTATCGAAGGATTTCAAATTCGTTATCTCTTAAAAAAGTTGCTAGAAATGTATTAGCGCTGTAGTACAAATCATTGAAGCAAGTAAATATGATAAGTATGATAATTATTGTCTTCGTTTGTTTCACATAATAGCAAAGTTTGTTGTAAATCTAGCCAATTGAAACAGATAGTAATTTTTGTATAAAGATTTTTTTAAACATTTACAAAGACTTGCAAAATCAAGAATTTAAAAACTTTATTTTTTTTGATGTTTTAATGTTGTTGTGACTTGCTAAAAACAATCCACTTCATAGGGGGCATAAACAGGACAAGGTGTGCCACATTGTACAATACATGCGTAGACCTTGACTTCGATTTTTCGCGCAGGTCACGCAGGATATTGCAAGATCCTTTGCTCAAGGATGAACGATCATAAATCAATGTCACGTTTCCGTTATGTACGGGTCAATTTTCGGGCGTTGATAAACATTAAACTGATAAAATGGGCATTAAGCGATTATCGTTATTGTGGATCATCGAGGTCTCGTGATTCACAGAAATATTTTTTTCCAATCGATAACAAATTGTGTTTCGTAATTTTCCTTAATGGTTACCATGAAAAGGATTGACCTATCCGTAATCTTAACAAAATATTATAATTTCATTTGTCCTTGCAATCTGCGAAAACCATTTATATATGTACTTAGCTTTTAAAAAACTTTAAAAAGTTAACATGTCTTATTTAACTTTATAGTGGAAATTTCATATTTCAATCTTAAAATTAAAATTTTATCTTTTTTTCAAAACTATGTAAAGATGTAAACATCTGAAAAACTGTGGAGAGATAAAAGAACCATCTGCCGGTGATGGAAACATAAAATATATATAACAGTGAACGGGTGGACGGTGTTATCCCTCGGTATTATCTCGCTTAGGATTACATATTGACGTTTGCTTAACGACGGACTATAGTTGATTCACCTTTCCTATACAATTTTATCTATGTATTAGCTGATTCATTGCTCTATAATTTTAGAATTATCGGAACAGCCATATTCAAGCTGTACATACATATAAAACAAGATCGATGTAATGTTTAAAAAAAAAAATTATTCATTGTCTTAAACATAGAACAGCTTGTAGCAATTTGTATGATCTGCACTGTATTTCAAATTTATAACGGCGCGGCGGTGTCCGGGTCTATTTTAGCCCACAGACAGAGTATCAGAATCATTTAATTATTGAACTTCTAATTATTAACTTTTTCGAAAATAAAAAAATAATATTTCAATATTTTATTATTATTACTTGCTGAAGTTTGTCTATTGAAAATTTCATTAAATTATTTTACTATTATATTATTTGATAAAGCTTGCGTACATTGAAAATGCTATTTTATCCGACAAATATACAATTTATCTTGTGTTGATCTCTGTTTACACAAGGCAAGGTTCCTCGGCATATGTATCAAACAACTGTCACAACATCAATTTCTTAGTATGCATCTCCGACGGTCTACGCTACGTCGTCTACGACCTACGAGATGTTCACGCTTGCTCGGTGAATCGGAACAACTTCTGTATGGAATTCCTATCTTTTTCCCTATTTGCACCGGGGAAAACCCGTCCAAGTGGAAACAAGTGTTACCTGTTGTTTCATCGAGAGGATTGGTGGGAATTTCTCGATACGATTTCGAAAAACAAAGAAGAGGAAATACAAGAGATGCTACGACAATTATTATAATCTGCGCATAAGAGGTTTCAACGATGTTTATAGTCACTGTTTACGAAACTATTATTATACAATCATACGACACGCAAACGGTTTGCAAAACTTTTGATCGAAAATCGGAATCTGTTAACGCACATACAGATAAATATTCGCCAAATCCAATTGTAATTTAATATCTTTCGATTTATTTGTAAATCAACAGTAAAATTTGTTAGAAGCTGCAAATGATTTCCGGCATGGTACACTATTCGATTACGATTGTTCGTCATGCGATTATCTTCAATGGAAACCTCATTCAGATTACTAAATAATGATGAAATAATAACGAACAAGCTTGTAAAATTTATCGCAACGAAGACTAGTATGATTACGACAGACGGTAATTTGTTTTTTAGTTTTCTTTTTCGTCTTATGACGTGTTCGATGAGAATATAGAAATATGATCATCGCTTCCTACGTGTAATTATTTGCATATTTTTTACGCGGTTTATTTGGCTACGGCAGAGAACCCTCATGCCCAATATAACTGTAAAATATGATTTGCATTATCACAGATATTAAGCAATATTTTATTTAAAATTGCTACAACAGTAATTCATGACACAAGGGTATCATAATTAAAATAATTCGAAATTCGATTTCTAATAGTTAGACAAAATTGGAATTCTCGCATTAATATCTTTATAAATTGCTAACTTGTATTGTTAAAAATCTCGGCAGAGAAAGGGAAATGCGATATTAATATTTACACAAATATTTGTTTAACAAAACTCTACTTGAATTAAATGATTATCTTTATATACTAAGAAGACGTTAACAATCGTGCAACATTTGCCAAGCATTTTCTCTATTAACTTGTAAGTTATAGCTTTCTATCAACCGTATTTGTTGTTAATAAAATTGTTATATTTTCGTTGTAAGTTGTCTGTTCTCTTGTTAGTTTTCTACTAACTATATTTAGTTTCACTCCAGAGTTCCGAGAGGCGCTAGCATAAATATAATAAATGAAAAATAACATTGACGGTATCTTCGCGTCTCGCCATCGATAAATCATAATTCCCATTAACACTGTCGGCGTTCCGATGGTTCAATATGTATAAATACATTTATACAGAGATAATTCGCTCAAACACGATCCTAGTGGAAAAATTCTAATCGAACTAAAGTAAAAATACCTTTGCAGAACATCACGATATAACTAAATTATCTATAAAAATCTGTAATACAATTTTTACATATAAACTGAAAATCTAAATTCAGTATTTTGTTGTTATGAACATGAGCGATCAGGATCGCTATAAGTAGATCAAGAGGAAAATTTTTTCCATGAGAATGTTACGTATTAATTATTATTTATACATGATTTGAAAAGGACTGTTGCGAGAAAGGATTCGTTACATCTTGCAGTCGTTTGTGTTGACAGAAAAAGAAACAGAAAAAGAAACAGAAAAAGAAACAGAAAAAGAAAGAAGGATAGTGTTTTATAGGAAGGTTAACCGCAGCACATACAACGACACGAGTTACTCACACTTGCGCATCTTTCGTCCTTCCGTCGTAACCGCTAATCCTCTTCGAAACGAAAACGTAGACTGAAAGAAGACGCGGTCGAACGTGTTTTAAACGCGGGACCGCGGGACAAGGGACAAGGAGGTCCTGCAGAGGGACCGGTGACTAACAAACGACCAATCAGAAGCTACGAGTCTGATGGCACGAATCGCAATCGAGCGAAGATCGAACCCAATCGAACCTGACTGGTGCTTGCTTCTAGAAATTGCAGATCGCCCGGATCCGAAATGCAATATAAACAAAGTGACCGCGGCGACACCGGTATTACCAGCGATAAATCTCTATTTTTCTTATATTCGAAGATGACGTATCCGTAACATAGTTCTGCGCATGTACAGATGCTGGTCTAGAAAAATGTATTGATGAGCAAGTAAATACTACTACATATTTCCACTTTTCTGCGAATCGATATTTTCAATGGAATGCCGTATTTTCCGTAGACACAGTACAGTTTTAGCAATTTAGATGTAGAAGTTGCAAAACGTTAACGGCTATAGGCAATATCTGACATTATACTATGAAGATGCTGTTTATTGTAGATGAAATTGTAAGAGAGATTTCAAAGTCTATCTCTATATTATAATAAATTACTTTTTATGCTATAACATATGTTTTTCATATTTCGATACATGTATTAGAAAACAGAATTGTACTATACAATCTGATAGAATAAAACAAAATTATTTATAAATACTACTATAGTAGATATACAATAATAGCGAGTTCTCCGTGAATAAGACACACTTAGCTACAACTTGAAATTTTATTCTTATGTTGAAGATAATATTGAAGAGAAAATCTAAAAATATCTGGCTACATCGTGCACTTAATTAAGTGCGCTCAGATTATTACTCCGTCATCAGTTATACATATAAGTACTTCCAACCCTACAACATAAGATCCTTTTCGAGACAAAATATCAATTCGTATAGGTTAACAATTTTACGTAACAAAATACTTAAAAATAATATAAAAAGTAAAATCATTCATTCGATCCGATAGTTCTACGACGTACCCATGCATTTTCAATGTCAACGGTTGACGGCGACGCCGGTTTACTAATTTATCTATGAATCATATTTCGAGTTCTCACTAAAGTGTTCGAAAAAACTATTAAAATATATGTGAAATACATAATACACTTACCAATCTGCACACGTCGTTTAAACTGCAATTTTCCCGCGCACTATCGCAGGATCGCAGAAATACGTTCACAGACTTCTTTCGAGGCGCAAGGCGCAACAGACGAACACTTATCCTTGCACAGCTGTGCTTGCTCAGCTACGTGTCAGTGACGGGATTGTTGGGGTTGGGATTGGCCCACGCCCACAATTCGATGAATCGAAAGGTTCGACTGGTCGATTTCTTTTCCGTTAATGCTTGAAGTTAGGTTAGTGTGAAAAATCTCCACACGATATCCGATAGGTAAACAGAAACTGGAAACGATTACGAAATATGCAGCTTTTAAAAATATTATTTCAATTGTCAGTGTAACAGAAATTATAGAATTATGTAAACGCAACAGTAGTCGATAAATACCGAGCTTTCATACTCGAATTGTGTATTGAACGGGATCCGTTAGTAGAAACTGCACGATTCGTCACTAACTACACCTTACTTATACCATATACATACATATATAGGAAACCATCTTTCGATAAGATTGTATGAGAAATTCTTTGTAGGTACATAAACACAGCGCCTGCACGTCAAATATATGGATCGGTACGAATGCATACTGAGAACCTTCAAACCCGATCAGTTTCAACAATGGAATTGTATGATTTATTTTGCAATAAAGTTTTACAGTCTTTGACGTAATCGCATGTTCATGCTTTTTCAAAGTATCTTGAGTCCAGACTTATGCCGCGGAAACCCCTATTCCTGTCGCAACATTTATCGTTGTTGGGATTCTTCTGGCAAAGATCGCAGCCGCATATCGGCTGACGTGGTTCTTGAGGACCATATTTGGGTGGACAAGGTGGGAGCTTTGGTTTCGTCTCGCAGCAACATGGTGCACAAGGATCCTATCAACATTTTCCAGTCGAAGCATTCGTACACAATTTACGGAAAAATATCAGGATTTTATTAATACATCGCTCGAAGACGTAGCGCTAATAAATTTTTTTTAAATTCAATACTGGAAACTTTTAATTATAGAAAAAGAATGGGGCAGGAAAGGAAGGAGAGGAAAGGAGAGAAGAAATTGGAGTGGAATGTAAGAGGGAATATTTAAAATTTAAAATTGCTATTCACCTGCATTTTAATATAGCAACACGATTTGATTGGGGGACAAGTTTGACTAGGGGGGGTGTACGGTGATTTCTTCTCCACAGAGGGATCCCTCAAATCGCCATTTGCAGATTCTGAATCTCTTTCTCCGCCTGCCTCCATCGATCTTTGAGCTGCTGCTATTCTTGCTCGTTCTTCTTCTTCTTGTTGTTCCATCTTCTTCCGTTTTGAAGGACATGCCGATGGCTTGTTTTCACTGAGGTTCCAAATATTCCAATCGTATTTCATTACTAGCAAATAATAAATTATCAAAAAATAATCTGATATCTTGTTTACTACGAGAATAGAAATTTACCGTTATCGAAGAGTCTACCCAACAAAGATTGACACGGACCATCATCAGACATAATTTCGAAGTATACCAAAATTTGTAAATTATCGGAAATGTTTATGGTTTCAGGTATTTGATTATTATCTTGACATGTTAAGTACTATTTTTGAAAATTACAGCAGAATTTAACCTGTTCTTAAATTATATATAGCTAATAAATTTTGAAAGCCAAATTTTTGTATAAATGAAAGTCAAAATAGTTGAACTGTGATATAAAAATAGTAATTTTGGTAGTTAATGCTAAGTAGATAATATTCGAATATTTTTTCATTTGAAACTACATACTTGCGGGCGCATACGCGCTGAAAATTAGTTTTCGAAAAGTGCTACAGTTTCCCGTCTATACGTTTATCTATTCTATGATTTTATGTCGCATTTAAAGAAAAAATGCTGTCAGCGGCGTCGCGCATCTTAGTGTGATAATGTATGATCTTATATTTACAATTAGTAACCCCGAATCTTGTTAAAAGTGCTCAGGTTCTGTCTTTGAATACGATTATTTTTTTATAACGGTTATGTAATTATGTTACGCCGAAACATTAACATGCAAAATATTCGTTTTCGATAGAAGTTTATAGAAATATATTCGAAATAATATCTAATTGCCAAGAAGAACACTTGTTTGCTGTAAACTAAGCGACAAAGGATGGATGTTTATACGGTAGCGTTAGATCCGGAAACAGAAATGTATTGCACAATACATTTGTTCAGAAATGTGCAGAACTCTAATGAAATACGTTCGAAAGCTATGAACGGTGAGCTTTGTTGTTCTGTTATAAAAACAACACTTATAGTGGATCCATTTCAAATACTGGTGGCTGCCAACAGAGCTGTTGTTAACGAGAAGATGAGCCAACTTACCACAAAGAGTTTATACACAGAACTTTTATTTAATTTATCGATATCAAAGAATATATCACGTTCGCTAATAGAGTTTGGTATTAACGATCAGGATAAAAACATGTTGATAGCACTGATACATAAAAAAAATGAGGAGAAGACGCTATCAAAAACGATTCTGGATACCGTGAAAGGAGAGCCAACACCAATTTCAAGATTGTCTGAATATTCAGATCACAATTTAATTAAAAAGACATACAAAGTTGACAAAGACGAACTAGCTGTTTCTAATTTAACCGATTCGATCGTGTCCAGAATTAGTTGTAAAGATTTTATATTGCTAAAATAAAATGAACACGAATGAAAACATTGTACGTTGAATTCAATTTATCGTAAATCACAATAAAAGCTTGTTTTAAATTAGATAATAAATATTGTGCATTATAATTAAAATCTTTGCCAATCATTTTGTTCGAATCGTATAATATCGTGGTTGCATCATACGTAATTTCTCAGGCGAAACGTATTGTTCGTTTATACATTTTATTTATTATTCTCAGAGTATAAGACTTACGGTAACTTAAGAACTATGGTTCTTCAGTTGCTACAAATATGTTCTATCGAATTCCTTAGTCTAAAAGATTGACATTACCATTTTTTTGTGAGTGTTATAATTTACAATATTCTTATAATTTATTTCAAGTATGACCAGCTACGTTATATTTTGCATTTCTACACGAGCCATAAACGCGATTGCTTAATAAAGGATCGTATACAGAGGAGAATCGGAGAATACACTTTGGTGAAAAATATTTTTTTCGTTCTTTTATTCACTCATAAATAAGGCCAAAGATACGTAGAAAACAATTGTTACATCCGCAAGGACAGAGTATGCGTCAAATCCTGCAGAATTAAAGTAGCAACTTATGGATAACACCCTTAAATGCGTACAGAAGCAGTATAGTATCGATAATTTGTTACATGTACCTGGGCAAACCACACATTTCGCACATCGCACGCTCTACGGCATTGAGATAAGTGCAATAAGAACAAGTCCACAGCGTTTCGTCTGGAACTGGATTCACAGGTGGTTCTATGCCATCCCTAAGTCCACTCGCACCTACAGACGACGAAGATGACATTCTTGAGCTACTATTGAATGGCGTTTGAGTTGGATTCACTGCAGGCATCACGGTCGAGAGAAATTCTTTCACCGTTGCCCAATGCTCCGAACATGCCCATTTAATCGCCTTTTCTCTGTCTTTATCGCGAACCGCTTCTAACAGTGGCATCATGTGGTCCTAAAAGTAAAACGCATGGTTTATACCACCGCGACATTGTTATTTATCAAACGAGCATACAAACGATCTCGCACCTTTATTGGAAATATGTCCATCGTTGCGAGGAAAATTAACAAGTGAAAGTCCGAAGTTGCTTCTAAAAATTGATCCTGAGTAAATTGTTGCATATAGGAACCGAGTAAATGGAAATATTGAACTTGTCCATCGATGAGCCTGAAATGAAACGGTTGGTTAACGAGATTTGTACCGAAGAGAATAATTAAATTGTTTCGATGGTAGTAGATACGTACCTATTCTCGATAGGAAACGGAGTGATGGTGTCGCTGATATGAAAAGTGAATTGCGGAGCTAGAGGTGTTGCCGCAGGTATGTCTACCAATAAATACTCTACGGGCAGAGGTCTGGCTAGCCTCGAGACTTCATTCCCATACGAGTCTTTCTCCTGATAACAAAAAATATACGGATCATACGATAATTTTGTATTCTCGAATCAATTTTAGTTGAATGTATTTTCTCATTCGCCTAGTTTCAACGCTACAAACTCCATGTTTCAAGCAAGCGTAGAATGGATACATTCCAAACGACCTAATCTTTCTATATCGGAACAGAAAGTTATTGGCTTTTTGAAATTGATTTTTCGCTAAAGTATGGTAATTTCGGTGACCGTAGTTGAAAAATCGCGCTCATTCGATAGCAGCCGAGTCAGGTCGGAAGTGGACGGCCCTGACACGTGCCGATGTGCGCGGAACGCGTTCGTGTCTTTTGATTGGCGGGCTACGGCGAGTCTAACGAGGTTTACAAGACGGATTATGAAGGCAGGTCCATAATGCCCGCGTCCGCAATCGTTGTGGAGCTGCGCGCGCAGGCGATGGAAGCCGCAGACGACAGCCGGCACGGTTCGGCACGGTTCGGCACGATTCGGCAGATTCGGCACGGTTCGCCACGAGTGGAGTCGAGAGTGTCGACGGTCCTGGGGTGGGAGTAACGGCAGCGCTCGGTTGCCGCGGTGGTGGGGGCAGCATACGGGACGGGGACGAGGAGAGAGAGGAGATCAACAGCGTAAGCGACTAGCGCGCGCTGTGGTGTGTGTCGGTCGGTCGGTCGGTCGGTCGTCGCCGCCATGCTAGTGGTTAGTTTAGTGAACCAAACATTATGATGTGGCAAAACGTTCGCACGAGCTAAGACTGAAGTAACGCCGCGTTACCGGCGCCGCGTCGTTATGTTATTCACAATAACTCACGGCGTTCGATAACCGTAAACACGCAACGTGAATAGTACAAAAAGGCTTCGTAAAAGCAGCTCTTCGCGGCGACAGCGGAGAACGACGTCGGAGAGTGCTCGATTCCTGCGTACGGAACCGCACAACGCTACGTCAATCCCCGATGTCAATGAAACCCGAGTCGTAGACACGAGAAAACGTTGTGGAACGACGGTTCGCCACGGTACACGTTGGGAGTGACGAGTGCCAACGATCAACCTCCATCGCGCGGCAAGGAGACTATCACGAATCGTATACACGGTACGAAAGTATTTACGGTTCTACAATCGAATCGAAAGCAAAGGGGAACGCGAGAGAGAGAGAGAGAGAGAGAGAGAGAGAGAGAGAGAGTGTAGAGCGAGCGAGAGGGAGAGAAAGAGTCTGAGAGAACAAAAAAAACGAGAGAAAATGTATGTATGTGTCTTTACGTGTAGCTCTCACGCGTGCGTACGCGTTCCTGTGTGTGATAAGGAAAATTGTACTTATATTCGCGGTGTATGCGTGTAGGATCGCGCGTGTGAGTGCGCGCGCATGTAGAGACGGAAAGAAAAGCAGTGTTACATGTGTATATATGTCGTGTACGTAGTGAAACGCTAGACAGAGAAAGAAAGAAAGAGATCGAGAGAGAGAGAGAGAGAGAGAGAGAGGGAGAAGGAAGAGCTTGACGGACGGGGACGAGAACGGTAGAGAAAGAAAAGCAAACGTGCATGGGGCTACCGCGGAGCTAGAAGCAAGAAACAGCCACGATATTCCCGCGGAATTCACCTAACTCGAACCATAGTACGCCAGTCGTTTTTATGACCCGGACGTCTTGTCACGGCCTATGGTGACAGTGTGTAGGATCGCGCAGAAAAACGAACGCCGATAGCTCGCCGAGAATAATCCGTACGTGGTGCGCCGAACGTGTTTTATCGGTCCGAAACGATTCGGAAGAGAAATGTGTCCAGCTCGTCTGTCCACCCTCTGTCCGCAGTCCCTTCCGTCGAGCGCGTTTTCGCCGAGAAAATGGTAAATTCCAAAACTTAGACCGTTCGACCCTGTTAGGTTTTGGCGGGATTTCGTACGCATGCGCGGTCTTGCATGAAATGTCATTTTTTTCGGTTTCCCATCGGGGCCCGGCCAAATTGTTGCATAATTAGTCTGCGGCCGCGCGGGGTGTCGATATGTAGCGGGATAAACGAAGCTAACCTCTCCGCGAACGGGTTTCGGTACGGCGGTACAAACGTGATACAGCCTGATAGTAAGTGTGCACGCGTTGTATGCGGTAGACGCAGCCTTACCAGCGAGCAGAGAGAGACACACACACACACACACAAAAAAAAAAGGAAGCCAGGCGAAGTAAACGAACGCGACCAAGTCTCACGGATTTCGGTCATTCTTTGTTTTCCCGCCTCTCGCGCCGTCGTGGTTGTCGTCTGTCGACGTACGTTCTATTTCGCCGTGTTGCCGATACGGAATCGTTCGGAAAGAAATAATTTCCGTTCGCGCGATCGACTGCGTTGCGTCGATCGGAATAAATGACAACTCGCATACTTGTGAAACGAAATACGTATGTATCGTTAATTGAATAAGCACACGTGTTGTATAAACGTAAAGCTTTCTCTCTCTCTCTCTCTCTCTTTCTCTCTCTCTCTTTCTTTCTCTCTTTCGTCCCCATTGAAATACTCGATGAGTTATTCATTTAAGGTTGGGGAAGGATACAAGGTTGTGCGCGCGCGCCCCAACAAAGAAAAAGCAAAAAAGAGAACGCGGTCTCCGTCGAACGTCAAACCGCTTGTCATTGCTATTAGGAAGACCCAGTACGACCTTTACGCTATTTTTCTAAACAATACGATACGCGGAGATTCCTCGAACTCGCGCGTATACTTCTCAGCCGAATTGAGCGAAAATATTTTCCAGTAGCTGTACGCGCAGACAATAAATACGAACGCGCGTGCCCCCTTCGCCCACCGGTATAAATAGACATTATTTCTTTTTCCCCCCATTGTGGTTTCTGAAAACAGTGTTTTTTGTCTTGGTTATATTTCAGATGCTGGATCCGAGCGTATTAACGGATTTAGAGGAACTGACGCTGTGCAGTTACTGCAAGCAGAAGTATAACGACGCCGAACAATGTCCGAAGTACCTTAGTTGCAAACACTACTTCTGCCTGCGGTGCATAGAAAACAATTTATTAAAGGGTCGCGAGTTGTTCTGCGCGCACTGTTGGAAGAGGACGGATCTGGGCGACCAAGGGCCCGACGCGTTGCAGACCCATTCCTCTCTTCTTGCCCTGGCCAACAATCTATCGCACTTAATGATAACTACGAACAACACGTCCGGGAAGACCAACGACAAGGAGAGAAAGGTATATATACCACCGCCCCGGCTCCCGGACCGAAACGAAAAGCGAGAGAAACGCGCGTTGAAATTAGGGACGAAAATTTCGGGTTCGTCGCCCCGGGTGTTAGTTACATTTCGCTGCTCATACGGAAATGGTAAAGAACAAGATGCGCGGTCGGTGGGAAGCCGTACCCCCGGTAGTTCTAATGGTAATAGGATTACACGTTATAAGGTCGTCTGCGATAGTTTCCTCTCAAGATATCCACGGGAGCGATTTCGGTGGATGCGTTCCGGACGAACCCGACGATTAAATCGATTACGGTAATGCTTTTTGCAGAGTGAGAATTGCCACACGCACGGGATGCCCCTGGCGTTATGGTGCGCGACGTGCTGCACGGCGCTCTGTAGGGCATGCGCGACACCCCAGGAGCACCCGGGCCACCAGATCAAATCGCAAACCGATGCCAAAGAACAACTGATATCCGACGTAAATATCCCCGGATGAAAAACCGGGAGAAACAACAACACCGCGTCGAATAGGAGCAAAACCGTTTCGGTATTGATCGAGTTGTTTCCGTTTCCGCAGGTTCAATTGGAATTAGTTGCTATGGGGAAGCTGTCGGCCGAGATTCAAAGACTGGCGATGCAACAGCGCGAGTTCCTGATCAAGGTCCTGGAGGCCTGTGTGACGCTGAAGACGCACGTCGAGACGGACCTCCAGAACGGTTGGAGTCACTTTCCCGAGATAACGGACGCGCGCGAGACCCTCGGGAAGGCGAAGGCCAGCCTGCAGATGATCGAGAGCCCGAGCGACGTGTACAGCTTGCACTCGCAGCTGATCATCGAGAAACAAAGATTACAGTCCAAGTACCAAGAGATGATGCTGCAGTGCCAGCTCGACGACCTGATAGGCAACTCCGGGGTGGTGTTCGACTTCGCGTTGCTGAAACAGGCACTGGCCGGTATCCACACCGGAGAACCGATCGTTTCTCAGGGCGCGAGCAATGGTGGCCGGCTACCGAATCACTTGACAGCCTCGCAGAACCCGATATTGTTCCTGGCAAACTACTGTATGTCGCAGCTGTACTCGAGGCACGTGGTGAGCAAACAGCAGCACATGCAGAACGGCTCGATAGAGTACCACTCGAGCATGATGCAGCCGCAATCGGCGCCACCGGGCTCCGTTCACGTGCACCAGGGCCCGCCGCAGTCGACGCAACAGCAACTTCTAATCCCGCCTGGTTCGCCGTCCGTCAAACCTCCGACCGCGCTGCCGAACGCGATGCTACATCCGCAACAATCGACCTTCATACCGGAGGGAGTGGGCACCGGTGGCGGAGGCTTGGTTACCGTCCATTCATCCTCTCAACCACCGTCCAGCGGCATCGCGGCGTCGCTCCGAGGACCCTCGAACCCCTATCCGCTCTACTACTTCAATATCGAGGTGAACGGTTCGCCCCACGGCCGTATCGTGATAGAAGTGAGGCCGGACGCGGCGCCGTTGATGGCCAAAAATTTCAGTGTGCTAGCGACCGGCGAGGTCGGGGTCGGTTACAAGGGCTGTGCGATCTTTCAGTGCTGGGAGGGCGAGTCCGTGATCACCGGTGATTTCGAATTGAACAACGGCCGCGGCGGCAGGAGCATATTCGAGGACGGCTACTTCATGCCGGACGACACCAAGTTCCCGGCGGTCAGGGGAGCTGTGGGCATGCGTAGAACGCAGAAGAGACACGACAACCTCGGCATGGTGGGCTCGCAGTTTCGTATAATACTGCAGGAGATGCGCGGCTTTACCGGGATCTTCGGTCACGTGGTGGAGGGGTTGGAACTCGTCGAGAAGATCTCTACGTTCGGCGATCAGACCGGCAAGCCTACGAAGAATATTCTAATCACAAAATGCGGCAAGTTGTAACGGCTACGGCCACCGCGGTTGGTATACACCGAGAACGGCGCACCGTGGCGCCCGTATACTTCACGTTCCCCCGCTCTAGATCACTAAAGCTCTACGAACCGCGACGGTCCGCGTACTCCCCCCTTTGCTTTTGGTACCCTTCGCGTTCCTAGGGTCCGCAAAGGGGTACGCGCGTATTTACGCAAACGATAACCGATCCTGCACGGAACGGCGACAAGGAAACCCAAGGAAAAATAATGCTACTAGATAAACAGAGCCTCGCCGGTGTCGGGAGGTTTCGCTGAAACCGTCGCGGCGTCGAGCACACTCCGAAATCGCGAAGATACTCCGGTACGAGTCATACACAGTTTAATTAACTATTAACAATAGTAATTCTAAAGATGTTGAATCTATTTTTAAAACGTGGACGCGCATAAGAGAGATAGAGGGAGAGAGAAAAAGAGAAGAAAGAAGAAATAAAGATCCATATTTTGCTATTGATTGAGAATCAACGTGATTCTGTATCTACAATAAATGACGACGATGATCGACGAAGAAACAAACAAACAAACAGACAACAAAAAATACGTACCTCAAGATCGATCGTGATATCGATACGACTTCTAACTGTACGACAATTTGTTTTAAGAAGAAGTTCGACGGTTTATTTTCGTTATTGGCGTATTGCTACGTATAGTTGATATATTAAAAGGGTAAAAGAAGAGAAAGAGGCGCGCAGGATTTCAAAAAATCCGCGTGTGTCTCTTGAAGACGAGCAAAACAAAACGACAAAAAAAATAATGAATCTATGGCGTCGCCGCTCCGCTGGCGTACCCGTGTATGGTGTTTTAGGTTGTAGGTAGTGAAAACGAAAAAACATAACACAGAACAGGGAGATCGATACGCACGTATATACTATACACGTCACACACAAACACACAGCGACCAGATGGTGAATTTGTATGTGAGCGTTAAACACATACATTCATATATTTGTAAAGAAAATGGGGTATAAAAGAAACACGTACACAGAGATGGGAACTTTTCTTTCTGTTTTCTAACCGTGAAGAAATAGACGCGCGAGACTTCGTAAAAGTCCAAAAAATCGTGATTCCATATATACATACATACATATATATACAACATATCTATATATATATATATATATATATATATATATGAAAGAAATATATGTGTATGTGTGTGTACATATATATATATGCAGGTCGTTTTAGAAGTTGAAAGAAACGGACGATACGTAGATTCGTGAAGTATAGAAGGGGCAATTCCGTGTTTCGTCCGACGAACGATCACGTATCGTTCCATTTCTAGGAGGGAGGGAAATTAAAAGCAAACAAAGAATGAAAAAAATATATAAATAAACACATGCGCGCGTAAGAGTGAGTGAGTGAGTGAGTGAGTGAGTGAGAGAGAGAGAGAGAGAGAGAGAGAGAGAGAGAGAGAGAGAGAGAGAGAGAGAGAGAGAGCCAAAAGGGAACGAGCGAGCGAAGCGACACAAAACGAAAACGAAACGTGAATCGGGGAACGAAACTGCGAAGAGAAAAATGATTTGTTCCTCGTCGAGCGACTCCGTTAAATATACACGTTGATCCCTTTTCGTTCTTTGCTGGTCTCGTAGGCCGTCGCGAATTTAACTGTATTTAAGATTAGAGATCTCAAACATGAAGATGTATGCAAGGGCCTAACTACCTACTATTGTAGATCGTAAGCCTCTCGTTGTCTAATTGGGTGAAAATACACACACATACATACACACAGAGTAAAAAACGAACTGCGAAGAAAATACAAAACAGAATAAGAAAACTATAAACGGATGTATATTAAACGAAATCATTCCTCGATGCTGTATATCGAAGTACTACGATGTAATGTAAAATGCGTTAATTATACTACTCGTCTGAATCCTCGTAAAAAAGAAAGAATCCCATCGTTATGTATCGTAATCGTCATTAAAATGATATGTGCTGTCGGTGCGTGTGCGAGCAAAAATTCAAGAATGCAAGAAGTCGATTGAGTCGTTGATATTAGATGATAGAGAGCGAAAGAGAGAGTATGGTTGTGTGTTTTCCGTGAAACCGGCCGCGCGTAAGACGAAACGAAGAAAAGAATCGTGTAAGCGAAGCGTAAATGCACTCTCTCACAACACATACACAAGCATACATACGTACACACACATTCATGTATTCATAGGTAAAAAACGCAAAGAGTAAAAAACAAGATATAATTTGCACGCCCTCGACGTCGCGGAAATGCCTTTTTCGAAGAAAGCCTCATTCGATGTTGAACTTGAAAGTTTTAACACTTGTTAATTAGCTGGTAAATCGCGCGTTGTGCGGCCGAGATGTTCGGGATAAATGGATAAACGTAAACAATCGCCGTTTAGAGTGTAACAAACAAACACACACACACAGTCACACTTGCGTAACACGTATGTTGAGTCGAAATAATAATTTTCGGGAGTAGGGGTTGGGGGGGTTTGTCTCGAAGCGAATTACTCTAGTTTTATTTTTTTTCGTGCGGAAACAAAAACTGCGAATGACCACTAACTAGTTTTAGTCGTTGGATAAAGAATTATCGAATTTTAGACGCGATACTATTCGAAAGGGACGATGACGAACAAAATGGAAGAAACCGATATTCCTGTTTACCGAGCGAAGCTAGAAAGCCCACCTGTATACACACAATACCCATGCGCGCGCGTATGTACTACATATATATATATATATATATATATATACACATATATATATATATTTTTATGAACGTGACGAGGTAACAACGCATAGCTTGTAATATCGATTCAAACAACTGACCGTTTATCTTGCCCCTCGCGTTCGAATTAAACGGTTGAGCGGCTACAAGTTTCGATAAGTTTTCTTTTTCTCTCCTTTCCTTTCTTTTTTATTATTATTATTTTGTCTTTTTTCACTTTTCTCCTCGTCCGTTTATCTCTCGATTTCCCTCGAACCTTTTCGTCCCGTGTTCCATTCCACACATTCCCCTCTTCTCCACGTAAGTTAAGGCGTAATCATCGTTACACATGGAAAAATTGACGATCATTTTGTTTGAAAGCCCTACGGAACCGCATATCCGTAGCGCGCAGGCTTCAACAGTTTTATTATTTCATGATACATGTACGACACGAAGCTCGTTGCCCAATTTAAATGTATTTTTAATCAATCGATTTCTTTGGGTTATAAATTGTTTCTCTTTCACCTCGTGTACAGTTAATGTGCATACCTTGGTCACACCTTCCTTTCTGGTGTAAGTAAGTTAACATACTGTTTGGCAGAGTCTCTCGTGTGCGGTATGCATTTACACGAGGTCTCGAGTCTCTCGGATTGCGTTCGTGTAAACGAAGCAGGAGATTCGCTAAATATATCGATGCAAAGAAGACGATAGTACTCACCTTGTAGAAGACGTCCGGGACATATTGTTTGTCGGTCGACTCAATTACATAGCCCAATTCCGGCGCGTCTTTCGTTGGAACCAAACAGCTATCCCGCACTAACGCCATGCATTGGTTCGACACTTGATAACCCTCCATGTGAACTTGATTTTTATTGTCGCCTGTAAACAGCGAATGTTCGCGTTTTACATAAACGTAAGCTTGCTTTCTTCCTCTAATCGGAAGCGAAACGATAACTAGGCTGCGGATCTTTAAGCAAAATAAAAACTTTCTGCGTCAATTGCATACGAATTTTTTTAAAGCATAATACACATCAGAATGTTCAGAGAGTTCGTGACTTAGTTCTGCTAAATTGCGTTGATCTTCGTAAAGATGGTACATTAGATTTAACAGAAGAATTTAGCACAGAAGGTAAGCAACGAAACAAACGCTGGTAATCTTCCCACCATTTTTTAAATGCATCAAGTCCGCAGTCTAACGATAACGATGCGGGCTACTCACCGGTAACGCAAACGGTAACGAACTTTGAGCCAAAATAGTTGTTAGGTGAGAAACGACAGGGATTCGGATACTGATTTTGAAAGTTTCCAGCCATAATGCACTCTTGAGCAGACAAAAAATGACTTTCTATGTTGCGAACGTGCTTTACCTGAATAAATTAAACTAACACCATTAATCAAGGGAATGTGCAACATCGTTGAGAAAGAAGAAGTTTGAATCGCTGCAAGAAAGATTTACCGTTCCTTTCTTGACATTCTCGGCTATCAAGTCCGTAAAAATCCAGCCAATTTTCTTTAAATTAAGTAATTGAGCCAACTCGTCCAGCAGCGCTTCCTTGTCGTCCGGTAACAGTCGTATAGAGTCTTTTGCACTTTCCTGAAATGCAAAACAATCGAATCGTTTGTACAGTTATAGTACAAAAACAACACCTGTTGATTGTCTAAATACTAGTACAAGTCGTTAGAATCGTTATCTGTTTTTTAACATTCGCAGGGCCATCGGTAAACATTTTACATGGACGGCCATAGATGGGTATTTTTAGACCCAACTAATCCTTCTAGTTTGCAAAAAACTGAAGTCTTGTCCACTTACTTGCGGTGGCTCGTAAATGGCCGCGACGACCGCTCTGATTCCCAACGGTACGTCCGTGTGAATTTCGTATCTGCCGTACAGGTATCCAATACGTTGATGGCCCGTGTCGCGCCAATAATTGAGAAAACGTTCGACCAACGTTGGATTTTCAAACATAACGTTATCGACGTGCCGATACGGTTGACGGTTCAGCGTGATCGAATTCGGCTGACATTTACTACAAATACCTCGTGGCCAAGGAGGATGATCTTTGCAGCCAGTCTTTACGCGACAGCTTATGTCGTCCAATTGTATAAACTTCCCTCTGCAAGGAATACACGGGTCAGATTCATAGTAAACAACCAAATAGAAAAGTAAACATACCTATCAACACCGGCAGTGAGTTTCCTGAGATACGAATGGAAAGACAGATGCTTTATATTTTGTTCTTTAAGGTAAACTTCGTCGAAAGGTTCTAAAGGAGAACAATGAACACAACATCCATTTCCACCATGCCTGCATCTGCAAAAACAGAAATGTTTGGTTTACTATTCAATTTAAAACGTCACCTTAACACCAGGGACTTGTACCGAAATATAAAATACCGCTGTTACACCGGTATTTATCGGTCATTTTGTCGGTTTCTCTATAATTGTAATAAAATTTATTATAATTTGCAAAGCACAGATTTCAAACCCGTAATATTTTATTATCGATATTATCATTACGATACAATTACTACGATACCGAAATCAGAGTAATTATCAACATGTTTATCAGAATTTTATGAATTTTTACTAATTCATATTTGAAATTGTAACCAGATAATAGCGAACTTTTGTTTGGTGGTTACTTACAGCTTTTCATCCCGTTTTCTCTGGATTTTACCATCAATTTTCCATAGTTGCTCGTCAACTTCATCTTCGACTATGCTCGGTACGGATTTGGAAGCAGCGGTGTTTCGAGTCTTAGATCCGGTTCCCTCCATCGGTCCAATTTCTAATGCCAAACGTTAAATCGTTAGACGAGCGTGTCGAGAAGAAGGAAAAATTAAGCGAACGAGGCTGAGTTAGAACCTTGGGGAGGATCGTCGCACGCGCTACTCGTCGATGGATTGTTCCATATCTGTGTACCGTTATAGGGAACCAGGTATAACATCTCTCCGTGCGCAAGACCTAACCCAGACACGGTTCTACGTAAAGAAGATATAATTTCATCTTTATGATTTCGTTGCCTGTAGAGTCCGAAGCCAAAATTTTTCAATTCGAATGCCAAGAATATCTGAAAACAGAGGGGATCCAACAAAGTCTCGTAACATTAAGAAAACAAATATAAGTTTGCGATATATACCGAGTACAAACCTTTTCAAATAATCTGGAAATTGTACTAGATAGTTCTATATCTATGCGTTTTGTTCCCTCCGAAGACTGCACGCGCAGGGTCTGAAAATAAATAAAAGATTTAGCGCATCGATATCTTCCGTTAGTACCTAGTAGTTAGACCGCAGATTTTCGTGCAAAATGAAAATCATCCGCGTCGATCGCAAGATTAGGTAGACATTTGTTTTCCTTAAACGTATTCGCAGTTTCGTGTACGAGGTAAATAAATAATAACTCGATTACCCTAACGTAACACAGCTACGCATGTAAATATAAATAATAAATGAGATGTACAAAAGGCAAAAGTAAAAATACTGTACTTGAAAAATCAAATTTTCAGCATTATTTTGTCCGTTTTGAAAATTTGACATTACGTCTCGGGGAGGGGGATGGGGATCTATTGTAAATTAAAAACAAAGAAGGAAGCAATTGAACTGGTGTCTGGGAACTTTTAGTAAGTTACACTCGTGTCACCGCGTAAAATGCAAAAGTTTCGGCGTTCTCGGCGTTTTCGGGGTTTTCGACCGGGAACCGAGAACAGAGGATTTTCTGACTGAGATCGGGGTCGGGATCGCTCGGGCTCGACGGATGGAATAATCGGGAACGGTTGTACGGTTTAGCAGCAGATAACTTACGATTTGATCGGACTTTGACATTTCGCCGGTGTCGACGAAGCATCAGCTGTTCCACTCGCTGTTCGGTTCGCTTGCTCGCAACTGATAGCCGCCAAAGTCCCTAGTGGCCGCCAGAAAATTGTCGAGTCAACGTCTAGTATTCTAACCTCTCCTCTGCGGGAAACGAGCACCGTCTAACAAGAATGACTGTTATCTTCGACCGCTATCTTCCACCGATGACTTGCTTCCTCCTGTAAACCGCGTCGACGATCCGCAAAAAAACTACGCGTAGTTTTACTACGCCGAGTATATTAAAAAGCCAGCCGAGCTGGTAGCCACGGTTCAGTCGTCGCCGATCAACAAACACGAATAGAACACGGCCACGACCGATCCTTGCACCATCCTTTTGTCGATCAGTGAATTCTCGTAAGTAGATATATAGACACAGATCACGGTTGCGGAATAACGTTTGTGTTTACAACACGCAGTGAGGTTGTCACTCCTTTTTCGATGCTCTATACTCTATACTCTATACGTGTGCGTGCACCCTTTTTCCCCCACGCGAACGAACGCGAGCTCGCGAGCAGTGCGATCGCCAGTTATTAATTTTTCATCCGTCGAAAGAGGACACGCACGGTCGAGGCGGTCTTTGATTATTTTCTATCGTGCGCGGGCTCGATTTTTTTCACAAACCCGGCAACGTATCGGTCGCGTCCTGTACCCGTTTATACTTATATTTTGAATCGCCCCGTAATCGCTGAATATTCCCGAGAACCCGAGAACCCGAGAACCCGAGAACCCGAGAACCCGAGAACCCGAGAACCCAAGAACCCGTCACCTCGGGCCGTTTAGCGTCGCGCTATTGGCCCTCTTGCGTTTATTTTTCAGCAGTTTCGCTCACGCGGATTCCTTTCGAATGTCAAACAACGATACGCAATCGAACCGACACGCGCGATTTTCGTATTGTTGGCGATTGTAACACGTTTTATCGAACGATCGCGGTAAACGAATCAGAAGTTTTGTGGAATAGCTACTTGTATGTACGCGTATACATACGCTCTGTTGGAAATGATCTCGAGGTTGTCGGAACTCGGTATTCGTTTATAAATAAAACGGACAGTATCGCTATTTCGAAGCAATTATGAATAGCAAAGGGAGACACTGGCACGATGTTAACGAGGCGAGTTTTCGGGAAGGTTACGCGACGCGACGCGACGCGACGCGACGGTACGACATCCGACTGGCTGTTCGGTAGATAACGCGATAAATCATTTCTACCGTTTTATCATCGACATTATACATATTTTTCTATAGACGTAAGTACGCGACGCCTATGCAAACACATAACGAAACGGTCAAGTTCTATCTATGATCTTCTCGTGAAAATGACAGGTGCAATTTTCGTATCGCTCAAATACGGATCTGCAGCGTCTAATTAGTTTTCTGTTAGAAATTTCAACAGTTAACAGTTGTTTTTTTTTAATCAAGGTATTCTTGTCTGTTTCGATATGAAATTATGCCGTTCAGATTGGTTATTGTTTGTTTTGTTTTCAAATAAATTTTGATTACGTTATAATATAGGTACAATTTGATTCCGGAGTCGGAGGAGGATGTGGGAAAAATACAAATGGCAAAAACAGCGAGAGGAGGATATAGCAAAGAAATATTTTAAAAAATTTGCAAGTCATTTGCGTTATTCGGATCGTATCTGGAATTACACATAATTTCGATATTATTTTGAACTGAAATTATTATTCTTCGTATTATTCTTCGTTCAGCGAAAATCACGAAAAACATACCTACCTTGACCCCACGTACATAATGTTACGTTGATAAATAAATATATAGGGTTTCTTGTTAGAAATAAATGTAGGAGAAAAAAATATGTCTAAAAGAAAAGAAATGGTTGACTCGTTTTGTTATGGACTACCCTATACCCGTTACAAGCGACACATCGATGCCGAATTTTTCGCATATACCGTGGCAATACCGTATCGCGTTATTGGCCGCGATGCCGGTAGGTAGAGGCATGCGCTGGTTGCGCGCGATCATCCTCTTACTTCTTTAACGATCTTTCCTGGCAAGAACGACTACCGCGCCGTATCTCCTAAAACTGAACATCTGGTCCCTGACTCCCGCGAGGATTTCGCAGTCGTCGGAACATACTAACGGATCGCGGGCCGCGGACAGTCGTCGAACACGAGATCCACGTGTTTGACACTTTCCCTCTTCCTCTTCGTCTTCGCCCCTCGACATAGTTTGGTCGTCGTCGCTCTTCGATCGCCTAACGGCTAACGAGTTGCGCGCTACCCGTTCGCATCGTCGTCCTCTTTCCAGTGGTCCCGAGCACCGAGGATCCAGGACGAACCGCCGCGCTGCGCCTCGCCGCGCTGGCAGAGGAAGTTAGCAACTTTCTGCGGGACATCAAAGATCTAGCGTCAAACTAGTTATCATTCGATTCGAGCCGTCCAGTCACTCGTCGTTTCGTAGAAAAGCCCAACGAGTTGCGTAAGTTTTCTCTCGCTTGTCCTGGAACGTCCTGTAGATACGTCTTGCGCATTCGAACGTTACCATTAACGCGGGACGAACGAATCGAGTTTGGGAGCGTTGACGAACACGTCTTCCTTTTTGTTTTCATTGATCGTCTTCGGCATCGTACAGTCGGTAGACAAGATTAAGTGAACGTTCTTTCTAAAAACTAATAACTAGACTGCGGATCTTTATGCTTTCACGAATGTAGGATTGACGAAGAAGGGATTTTAACTACTCGACGCTTTTAAATAATACTATGTTTATTAGATGCTCGCACGCTAACACGGACTGGACTGGCTCGCACTCTGACGCTCTTTTCCGAATTCTGCCTCGCCCCCCGAACTTCCCCGTTTTTTTTCCCCCCCCCCCCCCCCCCCCACCACCACAACCCCTTGCATCCATCTCGCTTGCACCCTGTCTCTTGCATCCATAGTTTATCTTCGTGAAAAACACTCTTCGTTCACGCTCTCTCGTTGTCGGTCACTCGAATTTGCTAAACATATCAGCGCCGCGCGCCGGTCCGTCGCAACGTGATCCGATCGCCCGCACGCACATACAACGAACTTTACGAACCGTTCATCCCACATGAAGAAATTGGTTGAACGAAATATAAAAAAATGAAAGATTTAAACAATTCAAGATTCATTTCATGTTTTAATGTTGCTTTTAATGTAACAAAGTCGTTAAGGGATGAAATCAATTTTTATGTTATTCCTACTTCACACAATCGATGCAAAACATTTTTATTTTGCATAAAGATCTGCAGTCTACTAATAACTTTCTTTAAATTGAACAAAACGACGTGCCCACCCTTTAACTATCCTTGCGGTAGGAGTGTCGACTTGAAATTTGCCGCTGGGAGTTTCTTTGGGGATTTCATCGATGGTATGAAAAAATAGATCTTAGATCCGACCATGTCGTTTTCGTAGCACATCGATTAATAAAAATGCGGTAAAATCAGGAATTTTCAAGCTGGTCGTGCCGATTCGCAAGACGGTGCGGCGCGGCGTACGCATGCGTCCGCATGCGTCCGCATGCGTCCGCAGGCGTCCGCGAGTACTGCTGATTCATTGAGCGATATAACGATGTTGTTGAAACGCGAATAAGTCGCTCCATCTGATGCGCGTCGACAAAAGTCGTGCCCGCAATAACAGTGAGTTGAAACGTTTGATCCAAAGAGGATCGGGATCTCTAGCGCTGGTGATTTCATCTACTGATCGTGGAATCGTTGCCACCGATATCCTCCGCTCAGGACCCATCGCATCGCATCGCATCGCATCGCGTCACGCGTCGCGTCGGTCGATCGATCGGGTGTAGTCGGTTTGTTCCGCTCGATCGAACATCCTCCAACATTCCCCGACTCTCTAAAACAATTTTCTTCGTTCTATCCTCCGAAACGTCATTCTGATTTTCTATTCCGATCCCGAAGGACTCTCGGTCTCGCGTTTTCGTCTTGTTCCGTCGGTCCATCGGGTCTAGTCGGGCCGGCCGACCCAGTGTATTTGCGTCCCCGACTCTTTCCATCCATCAGGGCCGACATAAGCGGAGTTGGGCGACCCCTTGCCACACGCAAAATAGCAGCGAGCAATATCCGAGGCAGTTCCGGAATTTCTGGCCGGCCCATCTTGCTGAAACGCGTCTTCTTCGACCCGAAGAGGAACCGGAAGATCGTCGCTCTCGGTTTCAAAGTCAGCAAAAAATCGACCAATCGGTAACCGTCTCAAAGATTTGAACGTTTACGCGGGAAATTGCCGTTTCGAGGATTAATCCCGCCCACCTGCCGTTTCGGTCTGGATCTTCTTGGTCCGACCAGTCTTCTGGATCAAAAAATCTGTTTTCTTGAAAATCTGTTTTCTCGACCGTTCCGCAGTTTGGTTTGGTGAAATTGTGGATCCAGAACAAGTGTGGTTCGTTCGATTAGAACAAGTGTGCGTTGATGGATGGTTTTCGCTGTCAGTGATCTTGCTATGTCGCAGGGGAATCGATGGTGTCGGCGAGTTTCATTGAACTTTTCGCTTTGTTGCGTGTGGCTCGAATCCTAGAGCTAAAATTGCTTAAAATCCGATGACTATGGGGTCGGTGTCTCCGAGAAACGTATCAGTTCACGATTTAGAGCGGATTAGACAGTATATGTTTATGTATATGTATATGTATATGTATATGTATATGTATATGTATATGTATTACAGTGTTTGTATCACGGATGAATATTCTTTAAGATCTCTACGGAAATTTTTCGAATAGAATGGTTTTGTTGTTACGGTGAGCGTGGAAGGTACTGTGTTACTATGCTAAATCATCGTTTGCTCGAGGATTCGTCGAGAATGGATTTAAAAATATGGTTTCAATCGTGTCCGTTTTAGCACCAAGTATATACGCGTACTCGTATCATGTATTGTTGTGTTTTCAGTGACACGTGTCTACGATTTTAAAATCGTTCACAATTTTGTAGAAATGATTTGGGTTAGGTCCATATGTTTATTTCTGAAATTTTTATATTTTCCCAGAACTTGAAACTCTCATACAAGATTTAGCTTCTCGAGGAAAACATTCTGAATAGTTTTAAAAAATCCTCGTCCATAACTATTACCTAATGAAATCATTATTTATCGGAGAATCCTTTTCTTTTAGTTGTACAAGATGGACAACGACGAGGACTCCAGCGTTATGGTCGAATTGTATATTTACGACCTGTCGAAAGGAATGGCTGCTAAAATGTCCAGAACTGTCATAGGTGAGTGAAATATCAACGTTGATATCTAATGTTACTGTTCTAAACAAGACCATTGTTGGGTATTTCTTGACTCGAAATCGAAGTGCATGTTAAAATCGATTAGAAAGCGTAACGAAAATTTGGATAAATTGGTCCAGAAAAAGTTTATATTTGTATAAAGATCGTCGCAAATCATTGCGAACTAAATACGATCCGGGGGACAACGAAGAACTTCGCATTTTCGAAAATTGTTGGTAAATTGCCGCGATAGACGAATGAATATTCGCGGGATTAATTTTAGCTGTGACAATGCAAGGGACGATAACTGTTTTGCGTCGGATGGTCGGATGGTGGGACGTTATTTAAATGGCCGAGTCCGTTTGTTCTGCCTGAAATTCGTTGTACGTTATTTAAAGCACTCGTTGCTGCATCTTCATCCGAGACACACGCGTACACGAGGTAAACAGCAACAACAAGATATTTTTAAGCAGCGAATAACGGTGTCGGTATACCCGAACCTGGTTGGCTGAAAAAAATCTCCTGTTTGGATGAAAAAGTTGGTAGGATTCGTCGCGTCGAGCGTCGGTGGCTTTCGAACAATTTTGCTAGGCCGCCGTTCTTGCGGTTCTTTATTCTTGATCCAACAGTGTTATTTGTATAAATGCAACACTTTCTGGAGCATTTACCGCTATAAAACCAGTATTATTTGCTACGACTTACGGTTACATTTTGATTTAATGCGAATGGCGTCCACATTGGTGTTTACGATTGAAAATCGTAATCGCTTAACCGATTAAATAGATATGTTTTGAAAAAAATTGGTTAAAAATGGCCACACCGAATGACGGAAATTCATACGGGTCTTGCATAGTCGAAGCGAAGCTTAGTTTAAACAATAACTAATAATAATTCCGACGTCGGCAACGTGCTAAAAATCCAACTGGCCTTCCCCAACGAGGGAAATCGAAAAGCACCTGTTTTGGTGCTTGGATATTTGGCAATAT
This sequence comes from Lasioglossum figueresi, assembly GCA_028455805.1. Taxonomy (NCBI): domain Eukaryota; kingdom Metazoa; phylum Arthropoda; class Insecta; order Hymenoptera; family Halictidae; genus Lasioglossum; species Lasioglossum figueresi. The sequence goes on along the minus strand of CM052204.1, from coordinate 132,082 downwards.
CCACTAAGCGCTACCGCCATTTTGGTTAGGAGCAATTTAAATATAAACACTTCCGAAAAGGGAATGAATCGCAAGAAAAGGGCAGCATTGCGCAAGCGTTCGTCGCTGATCTTGCTAAATATACTACTAGGTCATTGAAAAATAAATGGCTGATTGCTATCTGCTATATTTGTAGCACTATAATCGTAGTACTTATGTAAAAATTCCAGAGAAATGTTCTTTTTTAGTAAGCAATTTAAAATATGCGAAACAATAATGTTACGTTAGCGTAAATGTTCATTTAAATGGACGTGATTTACTATTTTTGCTGGCGAATACACTTACCGTTTGAATCGATATGCGCATACATAGACCGCATAGCAAGTGTATGTATGTACATTTACCTAACTACTGCGTTTAAGATAATATCATATATGTATGTATGCGCGCGCGCGTAATTATACAGGGTGTATTCCAAAAATGTTGTACTTTGTTGAAGGGGCTGATTTCAGAGGTCGTTTGAAGTATCTTTTTTCTGATCGGTTTCATGAACGAAAAGACCGCGGCGCGGCGCGACGAAAAAACTCGCACGAAACGCTGAAAATTCGCGCGGCTTTAAATAATCACATGTTCTACAGGTTTTGGCATATTGCAAAATCTGAGTATACAAGCTGAACGACCCCATAACACACCGAGAGTGTCAGCAGAGTGCAGAAACGACCGGCCGAACCGGAAAAAGCCGCGATCCCGAGCGTGGCCGTTCGTAAAACGTTGCGCAAGCGTCGAAAGTGGTGAATCGTCGGGTTGGATGGCCCGTATGTATGTACCTCTAACGCGGCGCGGCTATTTCTCGCTTATATTTCGCCATGGCATGGCACGACCCTCTCAGAAACGCGTTACAATAAGAAAATCGCGGATATGCTCGGCTATTCCCGCGGTGAGAAACTGGGTCGAGGAAGTCACGGGCCGACGACTCCGAATTCGAGCCGAGTCCGGTCCGAGCAAGCTCAAAATTATGCATTACGCTCACCCTCCATCTCTGCCCTGCCGTGCGGCGCGCGGACTACCGTTACCCAACAATCTTATTAAAAACTTTAATTTGCGACGCCCACGTGGCTCCGCCACCCCAAGAATCGTCGCTTTCAAGCAAGTACAACATTTTTCGGACACCCTGTATAAAACTAAAATGAATTTTATTTTCCATAGATTTTATGGCGGGACACGTCTACAACCATAGACTCTCCCTCGGACGAATTTGTGTTTCGACATATTTCTACATTCAATATATTTATCTTATTTTTAGAAAAGAATGTAAAACGATTGCTGTTAGATTATAGGGAACTGTATAATAATTGTTGCGAATTTGTCATCGCTGCTTCCTGACGGGTTTACGTTCACCGATAGAGCAAGCAGGTTTCTCTAAACTCTAAACTCTAAACTTTAAACACTAAACTTTAAACTCTAAGCCGTTGCACGGCTGCCATTAATTCAGCGTGGACATCAGGTGGACGTTGCGGTAAACAGCGAACGGATTTGCAATGACAAGGGCAGCCGCGATTATTATTGTACGCCCCGCGGGGGATTTGTTAACGAGAGTCCTTGGGCAGGAGCGTCCGCTGCAATTCTTAATCTATTTAGATCTAGACTATTAATTGTATCGACATCGAAGTTCACGCACCTCGTAACTCTTTGTGTGCTTGGCAGGGGTTAAACGATTCGCTCGATAATCCTGCGATTTGTCAATTATACTGGCCGGTGCGAAATAAACATAAGTAGTCGTCCTTGCAAGAGGAACGTTTTCTCTTCTGTATATATATATATATATAAATTCGTTGACAATTTTACAACTACAGCTTTTTCTCAAAAGATCTTTCTTATAAATTGGTAACATTTGATTATTTATTATATTCTCTATACGCGAAACACTTTTAAAAATTACTTTATTATGCGAAAGTGAACGACAGTTTGAGTTTTATACACTTTCTTTGAAGCGGTTTAAGTTTAGAGTTTAGAGGTACAGTCTCGTGCCAATCATCGCAAAGCTATAGCCAATATGCCCGGATGTATTTCTTGGCACTTCCATCAATCGTTCTGTCACGTTTCGACGCATAGGGCTCACGTGGATAGCCTAATTACTATAGTTAATCTAGAGGACAATTTTTCAAGCACTACATTAACGAAAGATGAAGTTCAAATTTCATAATTTAGCTGTACGATATTCTGATGAAAGTATTCATTTATTTGTGAAAGTATCAAATTTAAAATTTATTCAACTTACGAAAAAATTAAATAAATTTTATGTTATTTCGATATTGGTTATATCGTAGACACTTTATCTAATCGAGAAATGTTTATTTACGTTTAGGTCGACACGTAGAAGGAATATGGCATACAGCTATCGTCGCTTACGGTAGAGAATACTACTTTGGTCCATTTGGAATCCAAACTGCTCGACCTGTGAGTATAATTTCTTATGGATTAATTACCATAACAAAAACGTCTTAACTGTTTGATCAAATCTATAATTTATGAACTCAAACAATATGTACACACGCTACTGTACACTACTGTACGCTACCGAACAAATTGACGCACCTTTGTTTCGTTTAATCATCCTGTTTGATTATTTATTATGTTCGATTATTCTTTGGATGAAAGTTAATTGAATTTTATTTATAGTACTTAAGGACGTTGAATGGCGCTGCAACAAATTATATTATTAGTTTTGTAATTAATTGCGTCATATCGATATGCTATCGCATTTCATAATAGCTTTTTTAATTGACTGACCACCGAACTAGATTATTCAAATTATTCGCGTCATAACCGATTGAGAAAACCGCGAAACCTTTGGAGATTCGTCGATCGCTCTCCGTTTTATCTTAAATACATAAAACGTACCCGACCTTAAATAAAAAAAACTGTAGGAACATTGTGACCCGGAGAAAAAGGAGAACATAGCAATCGATCTGTTCGATTTGGATTGTCGAAAATGTGGCTCGGTAGGGCAGCAACAACGTAGAAAAATCGTGCAGCTAGCTAGGTGCTTGGGGTTAATTGCTCGGTTGCTCCCGTTGTTAAGAACGGTCCGCCGACATGACAGCTGGAATCCGAAAAAGAAAAGACTCCGAAGAGAGCGAAATGTTAGCGACTGATGGCGAGATAGCAAGGTGTGCACTCGCTGCCATCCGCCGAATCATGACCGCTCAGCTTCGGGGCTAGCGACGAGGAGTCATTCCTCGCCATACGATACGCTAGACACGAGCGGGTACTAAATTTGGTCCGGTTGCTCCTAAAATTAGCTACCCGGTTTACTTGATTCTCTTTCACTTCTCTCTCTCTCTCTCTCTCTCTCTCTCTCTCTCTCTCTTTCTTTCTTTCTTTCTCTCGCCGTTTCTCATCACTCTCTCCGTTGTATGGTACGATCCCGGTCGTTTAAGATTCGTCGAGATCCGGCGAAAGCTGTCGGTAAGTCTTCCCGTCGATTCTCCACGTCTAAGAAGCTGCTCTGTTCCGAGGGACCGCGTTCTGTTTCGAGGTACGCTAGAACCTCCGTTCTCCGAACCGATCGGAACCCATAACTGTTCCTACCCTGGAACCGCTATAGCCAAAAAGTCGTTTGTTAATCGAGGAACGACAGAAGGAATTCGGATTGCTCTCTCGGCTTGATCGCGGATAACGAATAAATATTATTTTTATTTCATTCTTTTCCGTTTGTATTGTACACTATTTATTTTTTTATTATTTCTACCACACGCTATAATTTATTTCATTCATTTTATTTTCTATGCAAGCGAATAAACATCAAATTAACGAAACCCTTCACAGATCACAGCACCCATTAATGTTTTTTATAGCGACACACTCTTTCTTGTATTTCTATCTATCTTTCACGGCAGGAATGAATTTTGAAGTTCAGTCATTACAATATTTTCCGAAATATGGCTGACTTAATAATCGACACGATCGTTGCTAAAATCACTCGCTGGTACTATAAACATAAACCCTTAAAGAAAAATTGTAGCACAATATTGTGTGATCTGGTAGGTCAGTGCAATAGTTCGTGACGGATTCCTTGTTGTGTTTTAACACGAAATTGTTCGCTGATGTAATATGTTACGCGTATCGGAAAAATTTAGAAAAGAAGAGTTTGTTTTTTCGAAATACGATATACCCCTATAATTTTTATAATTTCCTGAAGTTTTATTTTTCGCAATATGGACCAGAAAAAACACTATAATTTTGAGCACTGTCTACGTGTGCATGCGGCCGTGAACGCGCCGAAATATAAACCGGAACCGGCATGGATGAAGAGGTTGCGCGCGATCATCGATGATCTTGAGTTACACGCTCCTCGGACGCGTGGCGTCGCGACGTCAGTTCGAATGCGAGTGGTTCCTCGACGAAACGACGCGACACGACACGACACGACACGACGGAGAAACGGTTGATCGTGCTTCGACTTCCTTCTTTCAGGTGAAAAAGATCGTTCGCGTGACTCCGAAAAACGCGCAAGTGTTCTGCAATTATGAAGAATTCCACTCGTTCCGACACACGGTTCCCTTAAAGAAAGTTTAGGTAGTAGTCGAAATAGATAAATAGATTCGAAACGCCGCCATGCGCCACCTCGAAATGGGGATATGTATTTCGTTCGATTCGCGTGATTGTTTGGTTCGGTCCGGTTCGGTTCGGTTCGGTTCGATCCGAGAGAGCGCGCTTACCCGATACAGGATGGTCCACGGTTATTTCGAGCGATTCTTACAGGGAACGGTTTCGGTTTTGTCACGGTTCTAAAATTGTGTATGTCGGGGGCGACGCTGAGCCGCGTCGCAACGCCTTCGTAAAATTGACATTGGCGCGCTTCCGAATGTACGATTTCTTCCCGAAACATCATCCCGGAAGAATCCGGTTTTTCCGTTTCAGGGTGGAACGGTGTTAGGCGAGCCAGACAAGGTGGAAAGCATCGGCGTCACTTACCTGTCGTACTCCATTTTCCTCGAGTACATCAACGGCCTGGGAACGTCCAAGTTCGCGTGAGTTCGATCATGTCCATTTTCATTCTTTCGCATGACGGAAATTTATTCTCATTCGAATATAAAAATACAATTCTGAGCATTTTGTGATTTTTTACAATTTTATTCGAGCGCAATGTAATTCTTTTTGTGTTTGGAAAGGTTCGATTATGTTTGCTTGGACATGTCCATTTTGCTTTCTCTGTGTAGGAGTATATTTTTATTTGGTGATTTTTCTTTTTAATGACTTTTCGGTCTTTTTTAATGAGAAAGTTATTAAATTTATTTCGCGGCTAAATTTATTTTTCTGGCTAAAATATGTTGTTTTAAAATCGCTTACACAAAATTTAAAAATAAAATATCTTCTTCGCTGCAGTTGCAAATTAAATCTTTAATTTTCTGTATTTAGAAAATAAAATGTTTAATTATGTAGTTGCATTTGGAAGTTAAATTATGTAAATTGTCGCGTTCAGAAATCATATATTTGGTCTTTTTTATCTGAAAACAATCGAAAATAAAAACAATTTTGACGATAAAATATCTAATTGGAAAAATGTGCAACATATTTGAAAATAGTATTCACAGATAGAGGAGCTGCTAAATATTATAGTGACATCGTTATTCGTCTCGCTATACATCTACGTTTTCGTTATTATTATACGATTTATGGATCGTGCGTCACAAGTATCACGAGTGATAAACGATCATGCGAGTGTGAACAATTTCCTGCGCTCTCCACTATTCTTATTTTAGTTATTGCATTTTGTATTTCTCGCGTAATGGAGGCACGAGAGTTTTAAATTGACCACGATCCGATGGTACGCGTTTATGTAGTTCTTGGTTCCTGTGCTTTCTAGGTTTGTGTTATAAAATGCGTAACATTCGTGGTCTAATAATAACCACAGAAAAACAGACCAACTTAGGCACAGACATCTTTTAACCGAAAATAACCCTTAACCCTCGCAAGGCGGATGCTTTAAATGCTTTTAACGATTTCATGGCACCCATAACTGGATTACAAGTCTGGATTACAAGTCTGGATTTTTGTCTTGCATATTTCCGAACCGATTGCTATACGTTTCTATATTTTTAGAATTTTTTCTTGTATGTATACTACAAATAACACAAAACTTGAAAGATCTAGATTTAAGAAATTTTTTTTGAAAATTAGTGGACTTGGAGAACATATCTTTTCTAAAGTAGGTTTTTGTATAAATTTTAGTATAAATGCATACCGGTACTAATTAAAATGACTATTTTATTGTAGCCCAGGAACGTACAATTTATTCAAGCACAACTGCAACTGCTTCACGGAAGAAGTCAGCAACTTTTTGGCGGGAAAAAGTATTCCGAAGTACATCCTCGATCTACCAGAAGAGATACTACAATTGTAAGATTTTAACAAAATCAATTATACGTATGTATATTATCAGAATACGTGTGGTATTAAGCAGGAATCGTCTAACGCGTCTGATCATGGCCGATTAATTCTACTTTCACCCGCCGCGACGCGCGACGCGCGACTCGCGACGCGCTACGATCTTTAAACTTGACTCTCTCGAAAACGGACTGTCAAACGAAAAAATATTATTCCTTTTTCTCGATCTGGTTTTACACGTGGAGTCATTCTCTTCCGCCCTACCCGGTATAGCATAGACGTATTTTACATGTGAAATTCTGTTCGACTGAAATCATTCGAATTTTGTGTGCAGACCTATTGGACAAGGTTTGAGAACGCTGATAGAAACTTTGAGCAGCAGCTCAAGTGGATCAGCACTATTTACAGTCGGTTCAGCATTCCTTGGGACAAGAAACCAGAGGGAAGTCTCGCCAGAATTTGAGCTTTTAAACGAGGCCATTGAAGAAGCACGGTGAAAACGATTTTTAAACTCTATTTAAACATTGAACGTCTATGAGAAACACTTTTTCATTATGAAATGGAACGTTTTTTTAAACTATAAAAAGTATTATCTAATATTTATTAATAATGTTGTAAATATATATCACGGCAGATTAAATTCAATTGCGTTGGAAGAAAGAAGAAACGAGCTGAACGAAAAGCTAGCTAAAGAGGACAGGAAGAAGAAAAAGAAGAAGAAGGAGAAGAAACACAAGGGAAGTAAAGCGATTGCCAGTGATACGAATAGTACTACTGGTCCCAGCAATTGTTCAGAAATGGCGGAAAGCGAAGGTAAGTTATATTCGGTCGACTATATGTATAAACAAAAGTTGCGTTTGTTGCGTTTGTTGCGTTTCTTTAATGTTACCGTGAAAAATCGAAAGTGTACTGTACAACACGTTACGATAATACAAAACATTTATCTGTTACTAGCTGCCCAACAATTGACCGAAGCACAATTGTTGAGCTTCGACGAGCCCGCAGAATCGTTGCCGGCAGAGCCCCCTATAGTGTTCAAAGACTTGGTGGACGTGAAGGCGGAGTACGACACTCTAAACAGTTTGGTAACCGAGCAACTTAACGAAGAGGAGAAGCAATGCATGGACAAACTAAGAATGTATGTCCTAGAAGATGAAGGCTCCTGGGCGCTCGAAGACAACTTCCTAAATTTTGTAGGTGAGTCGACGAACGATTGTCGCGATCACATTTAGAACGCTAAACAATCTGTACGATGTCTACGTTGTTCGTCAGGTCGAATTCTGAGGGACGAGACGATAACAAGCAACGCAAGAGTGAAACTGTTCAACATACTTTCCGTTGCTGCGTTAAAGGACGATGTGATTCTTTTGCTACACCAAGACAGGAGAGACCATATCATTATGAACTATGCTTACGACTTTGATCTGCATCCCGCGGAAGAACAGTTTGCTCTCACACAATTTGTAAGCGATATCCAACACGTCATGCTCTCTCGAATCCATCTATACTTAAAAATGTGGAAACAAATTTTAATCTGCCGCGGTTCACAAACTTGTTAACAGTTAACAAACTTGTTCGAGAACCTGAGCAGTTCCGAATGGCTGTTGTACATATCGTTGTGGCAGCACAAGAACCAGAGAATCAACAACATCAGAGTGACGACGAAAGTGGCGATACACGCGTTGCTTTCAACCTCGATAGACTTGCAGATACGGGGTGCCGCTATTATTCACAATCTGGCCTGCAAGGAAGTGAAAACTGTGGTCCGTATCTTTCTTAGCCGACGAACGATCGCCTTCGTGTTTCGCTCGCGCTCCAACTGCGCGATCCAAGGGTCTTCTCACGTTCTTCTGAAATTCCCATAGGTGTTCGACGATCTGGCTGCAGAACTGACGATGGCGTTATGCCAATACTTCAACGATACACCCGAAGAGGAGCAGCTGTTCGTTTGCATGAAGTCGTTGGCTCGTTTGACCCAGGTCAGCAGCGATTACGTGCCAATGACCATTAAGATGGTTGGCATGAAACCGACCAAGTTCCTAGGAACATCCGAGAGGGTTGACGAACAAATCGAGCTGGTCAACAGAAGATTGACATAATTCGGCCGACAAATGGCCGCACGTGTGCCAAACCCAGCGCATCGAACGATCTTATTATTGTGTTATAATTGAATTTTTACATAGAGATTTTATCGAAAATAAATATCGACTATAATTAGTATTACGTTTATTAATTATTAACTATCGTTGTCGCTTAATGTTATCGTTACCATTATTGTCATCGGCATCGTCATTATATTATTGTTATTATCATTATCATTATCATTATCATTATCATTATCATTATCATTATCATTATCATTATTATTATTATTATTATTATTATTATTATTATTATCATTACTACTATTATTATTATTATTAACGTCGTCATTATATCACTGCATTGAAAGTTGCACAAAAGTACCTTTTTGTTTGTGTTGCTTTTTTTTCTTTTCGTGCCATCTTCCGTTGTCCACTGGTTGCGCAAAAATCTCGTTTCGAAAACGTACGAACTCTTTTAGTTATAATTCTCGTTGAATTTCATATCCGCGAAAGTAATTTAGGTGTTCGTTATAAATAAATAAATAAATCTTTATGCAGCAGTTTGTAGCGGCCAACTCTCCCTTTTCATATCAAAGCTGGAGGCAAATAATATATACGTATTTTACCATATTAGAAAACACTGGAAAGTTATGATTAAATATACAAAAAATCATGCACAAAATTACAGTCTACCTTTAACGTTAGAAATGAAACGTTTTCGTATCTGATAAATAGGGCTTGCTTAATGTTAGTCTATGTTTGCCGAAGAATTAACAGACGCGATTCGATTGCGCCACTGCCGTCTGATTTTGTTTGCCGATGAATTAAGTACATATATGGAAGTGAGCTGCGATACAGGCGCAAACTGTAACATTAATTAGATGTTGAGATATTTCACTTTCAAGATACAACGAGATAAAACGTGAAACCATATTTTTTTACTTTATAACAGGATTTATTCCACGTGAGATATTTTGTTAAAAAGTATGGTAACATTGGTTCTCATGTTTCGGAAAAGATCGATATACAAAGTTCAATATATGTATATCCATTAAAAAATTGAGAAGGTACGAACGGTGCTGCAGTTGTCGATGTGTATGTAAAATTAATTAGGTTAATGTTCGACGTGGTCCAGAAATAAAAAAGAGAAAAAGGTGAATAATAAATGATCAGCCGAATTGTCGTCAAGCTTCCATCTTGATAACGAAGAGAGCGGAATATGGTCCAGAAATCGTGTAAGGAAAACGATGGCAGTGAATCGCGGTGGACCATCTAATCGTGACATTGCTCTCGTTTAATCTCCAGCAGGTTTACTCGAGTAAACTGAGATCGTAAGATAGGGGATAGTCGTCTAGTACTATATTTCAAGTTAAATGTAGAGCATGCCGATTAAACCTAACATGTTGCGCGTGATTATGTCAAATGTTAGATGTCTCTACACTTATTCATAATTTTCTTAACAATCATATTTATTTTAGTTACGTTTGTTACTATTCAACCAATGATGTATTTAATAATAAGTTTCAAAAGAGTACTTATAGAATGTACTTTTTTGCGAGGAAAACGAGGAAAATGAAATAAAAAAATAAAAGAATTAAGAAATAGAAATCGTTGTGTGTACTCGTAAAATATGTCGAGGTCACGGCCAAACGATTGAAAAAAACAAGTTTTCCCGTTTCTAACAATTGACTTGGAAAATCTTAACATCGCGTGAACATCGCTCAATGCTCTATACTCTATAGTCTATAGTCTATAGTGTATAGGTTGAGGTACAGTCTATAAGGACTACAGACATATACAGTATACGGTATACAATATACAGACTAGAAACCAATTTGTGTGTGTGAAATTTTCCTCAACTCCGGTAGCAGGCCAAGTAAAACGCAGCAGCTTCCTCTTCCTGACGTCGTCGGCTGTTTGTCCTGAGCTTTATTCAGAGACGCGACACCGTGCGATAACAATTTGGTAGCCGTGAAAATATTGCTGATAGCAGGATAGAACCGCGTTTACGTTTGCAATATAACGACATAGCGCGGCTACGTCAGTTTGCGCCACAGCTTCCCCGAGTAGGCAGCTTTTCGTCTACCGTCGTTCTACCCTGCCGTTTCTTCGCTATCCGACTCTCTAATGTCATTCTAACTAACTCCATCGATCGAATTCAATCTTCGATCGACCCTCTAACGCGATCGACGCGTTTCTCGGTCGCTAACTTTTAAATAGTGCGTTTCCGGTTCCGGCTTCGCCGATCTTCCCGGTTACGACAAAGTTACGATGAAAACATCAATCGCGTCGGAAGAACGACTATCACCACAGAAGAAAGATGGTAAATCAAAGTGCTCGATAGCGAACTACATGCCAGTTTTGACTTGGCTGCCAAGATATTCCCAGTTCGATGCTGTTTCCGATTTGGTGGCCGGGTTCTCGCTCGGACTCACTCTAATCCCGCAAAGTATAGCGTACGCTGCCCTCGCAGGTTTGACTGCACAGGTATTTATGCTATTCTACAGGTATCGTTCCATCGATTTCATTCGTTTCCTCCGTGTGCTCGTTTGAAATTTTCGATCGTTCGATCTCGAGATATTCGTGTCCGAGATCGCGCCGATAATTATCTTGAAATCTCGTTGAAAAATCACTTTGGGAAAAGATTGTATACAGTATACGGTAGATGTACTAAGAATTGTTTAAAAAAACTGTACGCTTACCGACACCGAAAACGCACATACTCGTATGTATATTGTACAGTCTTTTGAACCAATTGTTTGATCGCGTTGTACGGGAGTCCGCTGTACACGTTCCTTACCGTATGTCCAGTATTAACATTAAATACATAGAATTGAATTTTCATAGAGACGTCACGTGGAATTTTATTCGACGCGTTTTAATGTTCATATAAAAATGAACTTTCACATTCTAACGATGATGTTGACTGTTCGCGCGAAACAGCAGACATTTAATGAAAAGGAATGCGGTTTTTACGTTGATTTGCAGTACGGCCTCTATTCCTGTTTCGTTGGAGCTTTCGTGTACATCGTTTTCGGGACAATTAAAGAAGTATCGATTGGACCATCCTCCCTGATGTCTCTGTTGACATTAGAGTACACGAGGAACATGCCTGTGGAGTTTGTCGTGCTCTTTTGCTTCCTGGCTGGCTGCGTGGAATTATTGATGGGCTTGTGTCGTTTAGGCTCGTATCACCAAGTATTTTTCACGCGATCGCTATTCTCCATTTTTCTTACGAAATACAACTTAAAACTAAAACACCGCATTAACCGCATTAATCAGAAAATTACTATCAAAATTGAACAACGAAGAACTTTGCAAAAATCGACTTTCCGATCTCGTAACAGTAACATAACAGACCTGAAATACAATAACGATGTAATAAACTATTACTACATTCGGTACGAGTTTTCCCTAATTTTTCGTTAATTCAGTTAATCGATTCGAGGTGGGAAGATATCGCATGGAATGTACTCGTATACATAGTAGTTATCGTGTAACACGTAACACGATATAAGAACGTGGGCGGATTAAAAAATATCGAAATACTTAAATTTTCAATAAATACATAGCCATAACGAAGACCTAGAACTTCAACAACGAACTTCCTAATTTGCGTTAATCGAATTAGTTTCTTCTCCGTTAGTTATTTATTCGCTTATACTTTATACTTAATACTATTTTTCAAATAAATGAAAATATACAAACAGCTATTTAATTCTCGAACAATTATTTCGATTTGTTTATAAAATACTTCCCATCAAAATTAAATATCATATAATATTTAATGTGTATTTACAGTATTTAGCCGTTTTAGTACGACGTTATGGTTGTTACCATTCGTTGAAATCACTCGATCGATGTTTCTTCTTAGGTAACATACTACATACTACCGATCCAATGAATTATTTACACTTTCGCTACTCGCTAATGCAATTTTATTTGCAAAACTAAAGAACCAAGAATAAAATTATACGTAAATTCCAAAATAAATTGTCTATACAATTATTAATTGTCGAATCGATTCACGGTCCATACAGGTTTTTTAGTGGACTTCATATCGATGCCAGTCACATCAGGTTTCACATCAGCCACATCGACCATTATAATCGTCTCACAGTTACAAGGACTGCTCGGGCTGAAATTTAAAGCTAGCAGCGTGGCCGACAATATCATCAAAATATTACAAAATTTCCGAAAAATCCGATTGCCTGATTTTGCTCTTGGACTTTCCAGTATAGCTTTCCTTCTATTCTTTCGAGTAAGTTTCTCCAAATGTTTGCAACTAATCAAATTTTCATATATCCCTGTAATATCGAATTTTAATCGTCGGACATTAGGAATATTAATGGCTACTCGAGTAAACGAAACAATGTTAACGAATCTCTCTATTATTTACATGGTGAATGCGATATACCATTATCCTTGACAAAGAAAACTAAAACTACGTGGCCGTACAATTATTAATGTTCGCAGAAACTAAGAGATTTTGATTGTTGCATCGCTAAAAATGAGAATGATGACCAAAGGAATGGCAGCAACAGAGCTGCGTTCGCGAAGAAGATCTTATGGTTTCTTTCCATATGTCGAAACGCTTTGCTGATTCTTTTGGCATCTACTGTAGCATTTTATTTTGAGCACAGAGGAGGATCGCCGTTTCTTCTTTCAGGTATTTTTTATTTTACCGTGTACGCATCAAGACAATTTTATTTTATTTTATTTTATTTTATTTTATTTTATTTTATTTTATTTTATTTTATTTTATTTTAACCAGCATCTATTTCTATTTCAATGAATATTAACTAAAATGTGATTTGTTCTGAAGCGAAATTGATTTTTGTTAAAGGGAAAATCGTATCGGGACTCCCGAAGCTGTCCGTGCCGCCATTTACAGTCCAGGTTGGAAATCAAACTTACACTTTCATCGATATGTGTCAACATTATGGAACAGGGTTGATCGTGCTACCACTTGTGTCCGTGTTGGCAAATGTGGCTATCGCTAAAGCGTTTTGTAAGAATACGTTATACATACGCAATATCGTATATCTATGAATCTATGTTATAAAGATTGTGACGGACGAATGCCGACAATATACATATGTAAATTTCAACTATTCTTTAGCAAGTGGAAACACAATCTGTGCGACGCAAGAAATGTTGACACTTGGTTTTTCAAATATACTCGGAAGCTTTTTCTCGTCCATGCCAACTGCTGGAGCATTTACAAGAAGCGCTGTGATAAGTGCAAGCGGTGTACGGACCACCCTGGCTGGCCTATATGTCGGTAATATTGTCATTTTTTAATAATCAATCCATAGTGGATTCGAATTAATCTGTACCGAGTTCCGAGAGCCGAATGCCGAGAGCCGAGTGCCGAGACTTTCATCTTTTCCCAAGACGAGTATCGATGCAACGAATTTTTCATTATTGATTCTTTACTCTTTACCGTTGCGTCGATACGGCCAACCCAATATCGTGGTTTATTTTTAATAAATGACTCGACGCTCGACTGACTAACTATTAGGATCCATTATGTCCGACACTGACATCGAGGCAGAGAAAAATTCTGTTTAAGAGGATTCGCTATTGCAGGAATTATGGCATTATTAGCGCTAAGCTTCTTAACCCCGCACTTTTATTACATTCCACGAGCCACGCTTGCAGCGGTATTGATAACAGCAGTGGCATTTATCATAGATGCGAAGATCGTGAAGCTGCTTTGGAAGGGAAGTAGTAAGTATCGCAATTATCGCTGCTCATCGAGGACTTGAAACCGGTACTATTTTCATGCTTAACATTATACAAACGCAACTTTTTTCTAAATTAACTTATCGATCAAAGTAAACAACCTAATAGGTATTTTATATGTATTTCATATGTATTTCGATAGAAATCTATGCTTCCAATGCCATGGATAAACTAAGAATATTCTGGTATCTACATGTATTCTTTTTATTTTCATTGCAGGAAGGGATGCCATTGCAGCGGTAGTTACATTCTTTGTTTGCACTATTTGCGGAGTTGAAATAGGACTTTTAATTGGTGCCGCATTTAATTTAATTTACCTGATTCGACCATCTGCTAGGCCACAGATCGAAGTCATCGAATGCAAGGTAAACGGGGTAGAGTTCTAATACTATTTAATCGATAGTACTATTCGTTTATCAAATACAAGAGACTTTGTTTCTTCGTATATTGATTTTATTTCATAAATTCCTTTAGTCACAGTCTGGAAAGAAATATGCGATGCTTCGACCGGATGGCGCTATCCTTTATCCTGCGGTTAATTACTTTTGTAATAAAGCTAATGAAATTATTCGGCAATACGAGCAACATAACATACCTTTCGTTATGAATTGCGAGAAGGTTCGATACATGGACTATACCTCTGTCAAGGTACTTTAATATCATCTACAATCTACATACATCTACGAGTATACGTATGTATACTGGATGTTCACGTTGCTATACTAGCCACCGTTTCTCTTGCAAATAACAAATATTGGTAAAAAATAAGAAAGGAAATAATTTTTTATACATCTTTTAAAATATGCTGTACATATATTTTTAGGGTATTGAAATATTATCAAAGAACGCGAATGCGAAGAAAAGAAGACTATGGTTTACGAACATACACCCAGAGACGTATGAAATTATTCAAAATCTTGCAAACATTAAACATTTCCATTTCATTGACGAGGAAGAGAAAGTTTCTGGCATGTTTTATGGTACGTTCTCGCATTTATCTTCATCGATATCGTTAAAAATGTATTGCTCATCGAATTATTATGATACGCTTATGTGTTAAATATTTTTTAACAAGATTTTTTTTTCTTATAGACGATGTTTCAACGAACAATATGGACGAAGAAAAAGAGAAGCTGTTAGAAAGTCCATTAACAAGCCCAACTTTCGTGAATGTTAACGATAGTAAAAGGTGTTCGGAAACAATCGGAAAGACTGAAGTGGCAACAAAGTCTGAAGATACCAGTCAAGACATAGTTCCAACTTCCAACGTCAACAACCATGTCAAAAATTGAATAATATTCATGGAACGAACGAAGAAATATCATCTACGAAAAAAATTATTTAATTAAAAATAAAATGTCTTTAAAATTTTTATTGTGCCCTTTATTATATTACACATAACCCGGTAAAGGTTTCAAATGAATAACTTCAATGTAAAAATCTTCAATTACGCAGTTTTACATATATTAACATATGTAGAAATGTTGCATGTTTTCCATACCCGTACAGTGTATGTATTGTATAGTTTTGCATTACGCTATCCGCCTGAATCGATCGCATTATCATCAGCGTGGTCAGCTGTCAGCATGCGAGAGTGCGAGTGTAACAGAGTGTAAACTTGAACTGTAAAGTGCAAGCAGTCTATTCGTCTATCGTTGTAGTCTGTAATCTGTAACTGTAAGCCAAGCAGCCTGTTTCTGGTAACGCTAACGCTGTTGCTCGCCAATGCTCGCCAAGAAACATCAAACATCAAACTGATCGTGAACGCGATCAAACGTGAACATGAAACATGAAAGATGAAACGGGTGGCGCCACGAAATGGCAAAAAGCGGAAAAAAGTAAAGAGTGAGTGACCGACGACTGACGACCAACGACCAACGACCAACGATCAACGACCAACGACCAACGACCAACGATCAACGATCAACGATCAACGATCAACGATCAACGACCAACGATCAACGACCAACGACCAACGACCAACGACCAACACCGAAGACGGTACGGAGGAAACGCTGTGTCTCTGTTACAGGATCATGCAAAGTCAAAAACGTGGATACGTGTCTGCTCTCTCGATAGAGCAAAAGCGAATAATTGTGCAGAAATTAGAATGCGGAATTTCTGTCTCCAGAATAGCCTATGAATACAATATCCATCCGAGCACCGTGCGAAAAATCCGGAAAAAAGGGCTTCCCGCGTATCTGGGTCATGATATACAAAAGCGAAAAAGGATTCGGAAGCCAATGTACGAAGATTTAGACGCGCAATTATTTTCGTGGTACCGGGACACGAGAACATTAGGAATCCCTATTACGAATAGTTTGTTGCAAAAGAAAGCGTTGCAAATTAGCCAGGACACTGGCTGTTCGTCCACGTTCAAAGCGAGCCACGGATGGCTGGAGAAATTCAAACTCCGGCACAACATACGTCTGCTGAACGATTTCGACGAAGAAGAAGAAAACACGGACGCGGCGTCCGTGGGGAAATTCATAGAAGAATTTCACAAGAAACTCGAGGAGGAGAAAATACAGTGGCAGAATATTTATAATATGAACGGGACGAAACTTGGTTGGAAGGTTCTCCCTAGCAAAATATTGGAGCAATGCGTCAAACTAAAAAGCGAAGGGAAGAAAACGCACAAGGAAGTGGTCACCGTAGGTTTGTGTGCGAACGCAAACGGGTTGCACAAGTTGAAGCCGCTAGTCATAAGCAAGCTTAAAAATCCAAGAGCGTTGAAGAGTTTCAAAGACGACATGCCGGTAGTGTTTAAATTTCAGAAAAAGTGTTGGATGGATCAGACGGTATTTCTGGACTGGTACGAGAATGATTTTAAACCAGCTGTGAAAAAGTATCAATCGGCAAACGCTGTACAGGAAAAAGTTGTTTTATTGTTGGATAATTATCGGGGAATAAAGTTAATGGAGGAATGTCGCAGGGACGATCAATTTCAGATCGTGATTTTACCTCTTAACACTACCTCTCTGCTTCAACCTATGGATCAAGGGGTAATCGCTAAGCTCAAGAAATTTTTTTCCCTAAAAATGCTGCATAAAATGACAGAACGCGACGGCGGGCTAAGCGAATTTTACACCAGTTATTCCATAAAAGATTACATAGAAATAATAGACGAGTCGTGGACAGAGATCGATTCTAGACTTATTAGAAACTCTTGGAACAATATAACAAAATCCTCGGAAGAGGTAACGACGGAAGAACGGCGAGACGAAGAGGACGATCGAATAAACGAGCTGGTCGCTATCCTTACAGATGGTGACGAGCACGTGGACAGTATTATGCCGACCGACGTAGAAGCTGAAGTACATTTTTCCGAGAACGAGGCTGGAGAAGGCCAAGAAATGTACATAGAGGAAGAAGGAGAAGAAAGGGGAGAAGAAGACGAACAACTGGAACAAGGAGTTGTAGCGGAAGATGAAGAGGAAGGGCAGATCGGAGATGCCGAAGAAGAAAGTAAATGGAGCGCCGACTTAGAGATAGCTAAGGCTTTCGAAGTTTTACATAGGCATACGGAAGGAAAACCAAAATATATAAGGACTCTGTTGTCCAGCGTAAAACAGGCATTCGTGGAAGAGGAGACGCAAACATTTCGTCGGAATGTTTTTGCATAGACTGTATCGGGTAAGTTCTTCCTTATATTTTTAATTTACGTTAAAAGCCTCTATAATATGGGTTACACGATCGACAGTCGTTTATCAGCAAGGTCGAGCCAACACCTATAATTTTGTTACTTATAAGTTACAGGATAAGAATGAATATACGGTACGATGTCTCCAAGAAAACCCCGCATGGCTGTGAACAAAGGTCGTGTTATTATTTATAGTCGTCGATCTTCGTTGATAATTCTCTAATTAATTCATTTATTCTATTTTGCAGATGTCAGCTATAGTAACACCGAAGCAAATATAATATATAAAGAAGCAAGAGGATAACGATGGGAAAATTTAATTTCTCAAGATCTATTTCACGGTATACCGAGTAAGTTTATTACTATGGTAAATTAATAAGAAAATTATTACAAAATCTAAATACCGATATTAGATATTTGAAATTGAATTTCAGAATTTGCAACTTGGAATCGAGATACGAGAAGTCTGGTTTTTCATTCTCATTTACCATGGAATTTACACTTGGATTTTGCCAAACAACGATATACCTTTATTCATTGAAATAGTATCAATTTGTACATTTTATTTAATTGTTCAATTTTGTACCTTTCATATTTGTGATTCGAATAAATTGAATTTATCTATACTCTTAATGATATATATAAATTTGAATTCACTCATTCCTATATCAATAGATAATGGCGTAAAAATGAAGTGCGATAAATTTCCATTTCCTATCTTATACACAATTCTATATTTTTATAGTTTTTTTTAGTACAGATTCAATTAATAACAAGTAATTGTTATTATTAAATTTTGTGGTAGATTATTTCTTGAAAAAACTACACTAAACGATCGTATTCTTTATAAGCTCACCTCGGGTGCTCCGGTTTGTGCAGCAAATTTATAACGGGGGAATCCATCGCTCGCGCGAGTCAACATAACCTAAAATTATGTGAAATAAACAAACACCGTGGTTATAACGAGTTATGAAAACGAGACAGATGTAAAGATGACTGAAATCAATGAATCCGAAAAAAAACGGCTGGAATCATTAAAACGAAAGAAGGAATCGTTTAAAGCTAAAGAATTGGCAGTACAACATGCACTAAAGAACTTGGTAAATATATTGAAATTTGAATAACACTTTGATTCATTCTAATTCTCGTGTAATGAAACAATTTGAAATATATCCTTACAGGATAACAAATCGAACAAAAATAAAACAATATTTGATGATAATATCGATGAAGTATTAGAACCTAAAATTGAAAAAAAAGCAGAAAAGAAGAAACATGATTTGTTCGACGATGACAAGGACAATAACGAACCAATTTGGAACATTGACAATTTTGAAACTAATAAAAAGGTAGTAAATATTATTATTTTTAAACAATTCAACAATACCGATTATTAAAAATTGAATACTTTAATTCCAGGGACGTACCATTACTTTAGGAAACGATGAGCGATTTAAAATAGACGAACGTTTCATGGACGACGATCGTGCGTCAGAAAAGGATACTGCAACAGAAAA
Organism: Lasioglossum figueresi; assembly: GCA_028455805.1. Lineage (NCBI taxonomy): Eukaryota > Metazoa > Arthropoda > Insecta > Hymenoptera > Halictidae > Lasioglossum > Lasioglossum figueresi. Next base: position 112,721 of record CM052204.1, on the reverse strand, counting down.
CGACAATGAGACTGACCTGCAGAAAGAAAAGGAAATGCAATTGGATATTCTAGAAAATATTCTGGGCAAACCAATTCAAAGTAGTTTAAAAAGCAAAGAAGCGAATAAGGATCCAAAGATTGCAAAGTAAAGACTCCAAGAACAAATAACATAATACCTAACGCGCTACCGTTTTACACATTTTCATATTTTAGGAAACAGATGATTAGATACGATCCTACGGAAAGCAACCATAAAGAGTATGAAATTGTTCCACGAACCTCTGAAGCGGATACAAAAAAAGAAAAAAAAAGAAAAAAAACCAAGGGAGTCGCTGAGAACGCTGCAGAAACTGCACCTGCAGAAGTATCAAAAGATATTTATTTTTCTGTATCGGAATCGTTGACGAAAAGCATAAAGGAAGGAGGTCCATTTAGCTTATTAAAAACATTTGGAAAAGTTGAAGTTAGCGAAAAGGGTGAGTATTTCGATGAGCAAGCTTATATATCAAAATACCTGCTTATTATAGTTCTTATTTTTCTAATATTTTGTACGCTTTCAGGAAAACAAGAATATAGCATAACAACTGTAGACTCTAAGAATAAAAAATTTCAATTTAATTTCAATGCAAAGAATCCATTTAAATATGATTCATCCGACGATGAGAATGACAATAACGAAATCGAATCGAAGAAAGTTGAGTTGCTGCCAGATGTACCTAAAAGAACGAATAAATTTTTCTTCAAAGATAACGATGTAAGATTTAATGGTATGTGAATTATGGAAAGTGTAAATAGATCTATACAAAATAATCACTTTGTAAATATTAATATTTATAAAATTTCAGAGGCAGTGACATTCTTTTCCGAGAAATCTATGCCCGACGAAGAGTTCAAAAATCTTAGACGAGAATTGAAGCATATTGTGCGCACAAAAATTCGTCAAAATATGAAAAAACGTGAACCATTTGGACCTAAAAAGAAGGTGACGAAGCAAAACGTAGGACGTAAAAGAAAAAACTAGATGGTGAAACTAAAAGATTTATTTAACTGATTTGAAATCTTTTAAAATGTTAACGTCTACATTAAATTTGTAAGAATGCTTTCCGTAGAAAAAAAATAAAATTATGTAAAAATATGCGTATATATATATATATATATATATATATATATATATATATATATAATGTATGAGATATCAAAATATTTTACTGCCCTAATAGAAATTATATCGTTATCGGCCATTGCAAATCGAATAGTGGCAACAAGTACGGTAATGATTTAATACTACTAAATTAGTTCTTCTTCGAAACAGCTAGAGCGTAAGTAATCGCTATCAGGGATTATCCTTGATCGATAAATTCGTAACACGTATGAATATATTTTTCCTGACTTAAGAATAAATTAGGCTATTCTTTCTTTAAAAAAAAGTTAAATTTACATTATACATTTTATTTCTTTCTTCCATACGTGACCGAGAGCAACTTCAAAAATAATTTGTGCGGAAGTCCACGTGATATTTGTTGTATGTGTGTGTTCAAGTTGTATGTTTCTTCTTCGTAGATCGAATAGGTGTTTGGCAAGCCTAGTTCATTGTAAAGCTGTACAACACGATTCACTTTCTCTTTGTCCAGTTCCCCGTAACATTCCTGCATATCGTTAAAAATTATTATTGTTTCTGCTAGTATCTGGCGAACAAACTCTATCGATGGTATATATGTACTTACATCTAAAACCTTCCTTTGTTTCGGCGTGACACGTTGCAAAGCTACAACAACGAGCCACGAACACTTTCCTTGCGCTATATCCGTACCCTCTTTACCTGTAAGACTGGTATCGCCATAACAGTCTAAATAGTCATCCTGCACTTGGAACATGTGACCCATTTCTAGTAAAATAGTTTTCGCTTGTCTATACATTTCTGGATCTTTTACACCAGCCTGAAGTATTATGAAAAATCCATAAATAAAGGGACTAGCTTTAGATAGAAGAAGGAGATTCGTAAACTTACAAAATACATAGCAGCCGTGACTGGCAGTACGAACGTATAATAAGCTGTTTTATATTTCACGATGGCGTTGTATCGATCCATCGTATAAAGATCTAGATTGGGTTTGTTTCCACCGTTCATTGCTAACATATCTAGAGACTGACCCGTTATGGTTTTTAATGTAGACTGTAATTAATGTAAATGTTAACCGAATCGTTTGAAATTCTCCAAGAAGTGATTTTAATTAATCGATACAATATGTAACTACTTACATCTAAAAAATAAGTTCTGCATATTTGTATAACACTCTTTCGTCTTGAAGTGTATTCTTAAAAGCTCGTATATATACATTTTGATTAATACAGCATCGTTAATGGCTGCTAATCCATTATTATTGTATAAATACCAACACGGTTGATTACGTCGAGTTAGCGATTGATCTTGAATATCATCGATTATTATAAAAAATGATTGTAACTATAATAGAGTATTGTCATATTACATACATTTTCTACCTATACTATGTAAAATATGATCAGAGTTATAATTAGATATAATATTATGCAACGTATAGCGTAAAATAAATTAATTTGAAAAGCGTAGCAAAAGTACATACCATTTCTATACACCAACCCAGAATTCGTGCTAAACGTAAATTCTCGTCTGTTAGTTGATCTTCCGACGCCAGTGTTTTGTATGCGAGTACATGCGCCAATGCTCTCGCCTTTTTCCCTGTAGGAATAGTATACTGTAATGCCTGAAAGTTTAATAAAATGTCTAGTTAACATTCAATGCCTAATTACTATGGGCATACTCTATATATAATTCAAGGACACTCAAACTCTCTTTCGGGATAAACTTATACTAATACTATATTTGTATCGTGTCTCTCTTTATTTAACTATGCCATCCCTAATAATTTTATTTATACAGATATAAAAAAATCTTTGAACGATATGGTTTTATTTACATTTTGATAGACCATTTAAGACGAATACAATCACCTATTACGGAGGTCTGGGTTAGTACTTTAAAATGTTGAGATTTATAACGTGTCCAAAAATTATCAAAATCAGAGGGTAGGTTGTTGCTCTGCAGGCTAGCAATTCTTTTTAATCGGTAATAAAAGCACCTTTGCCATCCTCTTGGAGACATCCAACAAATCATGATTACGACCAACATCCGTGAGGTCTCGAACAATATCTGGCCAAATAGCCATCAATTCGCGACTTTCATCTTTACTGGTGAACGTAGACAGCGGAGCATAGCGCAACGCTTGCACATTTGCGTACGTTGACCTAAAAAGTACACATCGACATTTCAATGTTTTGCTTCTTTCTACAATATATTAGAAAATTGTTTAATTGTTAGAACGATGCTTATTTACTATAAACTAATTTGTATTGCCGTGTTGATATAAGAATAATAATTATACAAAATTGTAGAAATAATTTTTTAACCACCTAGTCTAGTCGATAGATATTCCAATGAAAATAAAAATTGTTCATTATGTAACTAAAGGCTGTAACTAATATACGGCCAACATTTAGAATATCTAGCCATTAGAATACGAATACATATACAGTCACGATAAGCCCTATCAACAATGAACAGGAATCTTTCATTCTAATAATGTTATTCGTCTCGTCGCACATCTGTGTGAATATTATGCTTGCCTGCAGAAATCAAATCAGAGACGCCATATAATTTCAACTCGAATAACAAACCTATAAAACGGTTGAACGGATTAAATGCCGAATTAAATTTAAAATATCGTGTGTGCGATCGCTCGAATAAAAATATTAATTATTTTATATTATTATTTCCATGAAGCTTTTAATAACAAATATAATCATAATGATAAATTCGTCATGTATAAAGAAGATATTAATATAAAAATGTATATATATATATATATATTTGTTTTTTTTTTAAATAACGCTACTTGAAAAGATTCCACCAAATGAGAACTTTAATTTAAAATAAATAATATATCGTGTTATCGATCTCCCACATAAACGCATACACACACACACACACACACACAGACGCATACATACACACATATATACATGTACATCATCATAGTCATGTTTTAACTTCCAGCACGAAGCCCATCTTATTATTATGCTTATCGCCAATCTGCACATGAGATGAGCAGGATAAATATGAGCAGGCCTCTATTTCTAGAGTGGGCGAATTGTGTACTAAAATAACGTATTTGAAAAACCGAGAATCTACTCGAGGTCGTCATGGAGAGATAGCCCCGATCAGTCAGTTGTTATGTAAATATAACAAACCGAGTACATAAACTCTCTCTCTTCCGTAGATCTGTTTGCCGACGACGCGTCCTGTATTTCATTATATATACATATTATATATAGGGCTGTAAATGTCACTGTCTGAAAATGAATTATTGAAAACCCCTGAACAAGAAAAGGCTGAAGAGAAGCCCGAGATATCTGAATCGGACGACTCTGTAGAGACTGTAATACCGGTATGTAATTTACCAATAGATCTCCCAGTTCTCCAGTATATCCTACTTCTAAATAAACATTCGATATTAAATGTCTTCTGACACTCTAACGAATGCAAATATATTGTGTATATAGAATATATTTTAATTAAATAAGTGGCATGATCAAGATCGCGATTCCCGTTATAATTTTCATATCTGTGAACACGTGTTATCTGTCTCTTACTACTATCAAATTTGAACGAATGATGAGGTTAATATTTAAAAAAAATATGCTTCCTATGATGCGAACAGTGCTCGTATACATGCAGTAATTACTTCCGGAAATCTAACAGATTTCTAAACTTTTGTTTTAGTTCTATACTAGAAGAAAATGATAATTACAAATTAGTATGACAAAACCGATAATTTCACGTAGGTTATAGAAGAAGAACTCGACTCGGAAATAAGCAGATCTATCACGGTAATTGGAAAATCAGTGACGCACCGTGGAACGCAAACGGTAATACATTGCAAGTCCGATGAGAGCAAAGACAACTTCTTCGAAATGATTCTCAATACGAAAGTATGAACGCATAACTTATTAGCGTCGCTTATATATGTAAGTGTAAACGTTACATTTGTATACGCTTGCGCTAAATTTCAAAACCTCGTGGCTAGACTATGAATTTTGTGCAATTATAACAAAAAGCGAACCGGTGAAATTTCAAATAGTCGAAAAAGAATTGAAGGTATTTCTATTGGACTCGCTTGCTGTTGCAATCGTGGCAGGCAATTTTTCTTTTGCACGAAGATCCGCAATCTACTCGTGACATACCGACGACTTTTTTCTGTTGAATTTTAATATCCGTCAATTCCACGGACCCAACGGTTTATGCAGACTGTATTTTTCAAGATGAAATTTAACGCAGACAGCATGAGATAGTATTTTATAATGTGGCTTTCGACGAAGATTATAAGCAGAATACGCAGCAATGAATTCTAATCTACAGTCTAATCTACAGTCTAATCTATAGTCTAACCTATATAGTCTAATCTATATTCAAAAAGAACAAATGCACCAATATAATTACAGTGATTTTTTAAAATTCTATTGTTTATCTATAAAATTATCAATTTTCTAAAGCAGATATAGATTTCGAAGGTGTATTGAAAGAAATTTAGAAACGAAACAATCTAAACATTAGAACATCTGCCTGCCGAAAGTAGTTAACGGTAAGTAAGTAGCTCATTTCATTCCCATTGTCCATTTCAAATGTTTATATGTAGTAAATAATTGCGAAATTTATCAAATGGATACTCACCCAAAACATTCCGAAACAACCATGTTTTTTCTGCTGCGTGGAAATTGTGCGACGACTTGATGAAATAATCGTGCATTGTCCCTAATATGTATGGAATTAACAATCTTCCAAGGAAAGTCTCGTTTAAATAGTGACCGAGCGGTTTTTTGCAAAGTAGAAGTCATATTTTCGTATGTAAATATATTTTAGCGGTTTGACTTTAACCTATCTTTGTCGAAATAATAATGAACTATTTAATACCTATGAATGTACGTAGATTTGTACGTTAAGCATAGGACGTTGCATGCAATGCAAAACTTTACGACGAATGTACACTTACGTGGTCGAAACAAAGATCATTATAATAATTTGTACAAACATAAAAAACAGAGACGTCAGAACCAGATAACGTTACCACATAACCTAAGACGGCCTGTTTGACGTACATGCTAATCTGCTTCCGTGAAAACGAGACTCGCGCTTTTATACCACTGTCGAGCATACGAAGATACACAGAACATAATAAAGTACGCATAAATATTTATTTATTTAAAGATGTTTGAAAATTTATTCGAAGCGCTGGATTTTCTTTCATTGATTTTCAAGATAGCCGTATCGATATATGGTTACATATATACAGGATATTGACGGCGATGCGTAAGGGCAATAAGGGTACAGCGGTCATACGATCGCAAACAAACGATTTGTCTCTGCGTCTCGCAGTACAGTTTTCCCTTTTTTGCCAGATTTGAAATCTGATTTGCAACAAAGTGTTCCATGGTTAACAACCAATCAGATCCTTATATTCTCTCCAACATTGCGCAGCGCGCAGTAAATATATGTAGTTCCGTGACTATACGAGTATATTCACTGGCTAAACTTATCTACACATGCGCACTTCAATATACATAGAGTAATCAAGTGAAAAATTTCAATGTCCTCTGTTTTGAATATACTTTATTTGATTTGTTATATATTTCCTATTACATTATTATAAATAGCTAATTTTGTTTACGGTTTGAAGGGTACTTTGTTAGAAGGCGGTGGTAATCTATACGGCGCTAGTTCAACTTCTGCTTCGCCAAAACTGTCTACGTGATAACAGAAATATTCGGGATTTTTGTAGTCCGTGTTCTTAGCAGCGCCAGGACCTACCGCTGTAAAATTAAACTTTCTAACTATATTTGTAAAAAATTATGTATAATATAACAATTTATACGTATATTCGGCCCAAATAAACAGCGACACTGAAATAACTAATATATATTTTGGAAAATGATTTCTTTGTCTTGAAAGTATTTCTATCAGAAACTTAACGTACGAGAAGAAAAAAACTGCATGAAAATAGTAAATGTATTGATATCTTACGTTGATTCGGGACATTGACACATCTGTCACTGAGACCTTTAACATTTCCATCCGTTCTGGGCTGCTTAGGCGTTTTCGTTGACTTCGCTTTCGTCGACAAAGTTCGTAACAACGGTAAGTTCCTTTTCTAGAATCGTGAATTTATTATTTCCCAACAACAGAACCAGGTTACCGCGAAGAAATAAATAACCTATAATTATTTTCATTTCGATAGAAATAATGTTTGTATGTACCTGCGACGAAATCACATTTCCAATAGGGCGTAACATTTTTCAAGAGAGGTAACGGTAACTGAATTTTACACGAAAACTGTAATTTAATATTTATATAACAACCGGAAACCTCTCCGTTTTTGCTTAGTTAGGTCTATCAGAGAGTAAATTTACTATCTGGTTCTATCAGGTTCTATGGTTATTGCACTAAGAAAAAAAACTCCCTATCGAATATGCAACAATCAGCAACAATATACACATTATTGAAATCTACTATAATACAAATTTAACATCAACATTTTATTTGACGTATTTATTTGAAACAGTGATAATCATTTTTTTGAAATTACATATTTTTCTAGGGATTAGGTACTTGACACGTACCTGATTTTACTTTCATAAAAAAATATTTCATGAAGAAAAAGTGTGTTCTTTGACGATTTATATGGTTTTTCGTTTTTTCTATATATACATTGTGTTAGAAAAGTATACACGCACAAAATAATCGCAAACAAACAGATGGCAAAGTTTCAAATCTATGATAGAAATGGTTTATGTTATGTAACATTGTATATACAACGAGTACAACCTGATAGAACCAAAGGGACACTTACCTAGGTGCATTTAGAAATTTCTGGACTTTATTTCTGGTATATACCTACATATTATTTCAGCTTGTATTTGTATTGTTCTCAGATTATACAAATTCACATTTTAATAAATAACATTAAGGAACAAAATATTTTCAAAGTATATTTGAAAAGTGTTATTACACAAAACTATAATTTCCTACTATAAGAGGACATATTTGAACCATTATTAAATCAGTCAAAGGAATAGCATAAATAAGCGAAAATGGTTTGTTTCAGATCTTTAAACCATGCCGATGGAGTTCGAGAAAGATCCTTTAAAGAGAATAACGTTTTTGTGCTCTCCAATAATGAAATTCGGAGCATATATGGCTCTGCACGACATATACGTACGTTCGCAGGCAAAGACAGCCTTACATGCTGCGCAACGTATAGCATATTACATGATTCCAACGACTGCAATAGGTTTTACTTTACCTGCTATGACTCTTGTCGCGGAAGATCTCAGAGGAAAGCGTGATCCGATCAATTACTTTGTAGGAAGTATGTAAATGAAACTAGATTAATAGATACGTCCAACTCGGCTTGTAAAGGCTCAAAGAAAGACAAATTCAATTTTGAGGGGTGAATAGTTACATTAATTTACTACAATATTCTCTCTATTACTGTGAAAACTTTGGGTCTGCAAAGTTTAGCCGTTTCAATTCAACAATTGACATTCCTTATTTTTTAATTTTTGTCAATGATACTTTTACTTAATTTTACAAGTTACAAGAAAGAAAATTGCTGTTTCATAGGAAATTTTGAGTCCGTTATTATTATTATTAATATTATTAATTCCAGAGAAACCAACTATACCCGATAGACACTTTCTTTGGGTTACCGACTCTATGCGAAATATTTGTTATTGTATTTTCGAAAATATTTTCTTTTTACAGCAATATCTTGTTTGCCTATACTCAAACACTGGTTGAAATTACCTCCTTACATGGTACGGAACGGAATGTTGGTTATGGCTATTACTGTATTTTTATTTGGTATTAGTGAAGCTAATGACGGAGGGTATGTTGCAAGCAGTCCAGTAAGGCGGACTCATTGTATCGTGTACGATAAGTAAATGTGTTGGTCTTTGAAAATGAAAGATACGTTACTAAAAATTGTATAAATTGTAGAAGATGCATTATTAAAGTATGGTCTGTATCGTTATTGTCCTTAAAGTACATTTATTTATATATAGCTCCGTTAAATACAAAAATCTTAAAGTTCTAAAAATGGTGTGGTTTCGTTAACATTTAATTTAAGTTAGCGTTTCTCCTTTTGTGACCTGTGGGCAATAGCAATAAAACAGATTATAAATAAATAAATATATAAATCATATATAAAGACGAATGCGTAACAACTTACACACGCTTCGAGATACTCTATTCTTCTTTCGAGCGTAGTCAGTTTTTCGTTTAGGACTGCTATTCTTGATCTGCAAGACATATCTAAAACGAAGGTTTCCATTAATTATTGTTAAATAATTCCATATGTTCGCGTACATCTCAATTCAAATTTTGCCGATTTTATTTTTAGTTAGAATCTGAATTTTCGTCTATAGTACAACGAAGATTTTGAAACGATCAAATTGTAAACAGTGATATATTCTACCGTGCAAAAGATGAACATTACCTTGAATTACTTGAAATGTCATTTTCATCTAGTTCATTAATTTTTCAAGATTTATCTAATTCGATCGAAAAACATCTGAAATCTACTTAAACGATGAAATAAAGTAAAGCATTTGCTACCTCACGGAACAATTTATTTGAGAAATAGCAATTTTTGTATCCAGATGCTAAATATAATGATTTCTATATATTACCAAATGAATTCAGAAAATCGGTTATCTTTTTAATGCTACCAGTTATAACTTCAATGTATTCACGATTTGCCCAGTCTTGCTGAATTTGTTTTTGGATTGCTTCTCGATGCACAGCGGCCATTTTTGACGGTACGTTTATGCCAATTTATACCCACGTACCCACGGATTATGTCAGAAGCGAAGCGGAGGTTTTCGGTAATCAATCTTCGGTGCGCATGCGTCCGCAAGTTGATTCGCCATGTCTGACACTGATGCAACCACCGACTATACAGGTACTAGTAGCATTTTCTCACATTTATCACATCTTACACAATCACTTATAAAACTAACATCACTGACAAATTCTGATACTATAAACAGATTATGCATAGAAAATATAACCAGAAAGTATAACCATAAACTAATCACACAGCACAACTCACGATGGTAAACATCAGCTTGAATCCTTTCTGTGCGCAATCCGTCATTTGTTGAATTCTACGTGTGTACAATATTGCCTTGTGCAAAAGAACCGTGTGCGCAATAATGCTGTGTGCAAAGAATAACCGTATGCGCAATAATGCTGTGTGCAATCGTCCGTGCGCCATCTCGTTGTACGCAAAAAATTTGTGTGCCATCGAAGACCTCTCAGTGACTCTCTGTACTTACTAGGTTTATATGATCTAAGGATGCAACACGTACGCCCGTATGCCCCTTACGGTCAAAAGATGCAACTGAAAATTTCCTCGTAAGTGAATGTTCGTGCATAGACGAAGTCTCTTATTTTTCTGGGTAGATCTGTTTGAAATAAACTAGATTTTCTTGCAAATTCTGATACCGTTCATATACCTATCGTATTCTTTATCATGCTTTACATTTTTCATTCTATCAACACTTAAAAACTACCAAAGTTAAAATACATTGCATATCGAGCCGAAGAAGGATCCGCCATTTTTATATTTTATTTGCATACAATACAAACTAAGTACAATACACAATACAGTGTAGTGCATCGCATAGTGTATGAACATATTTCTACTTTGAAGTTAAAGCGTAAATAAATATTTTTTAGATCTAACAACAGCGTGTAGAATTCTTTCTATTTATCAAACGAATTATATATATCGATACACATATATATCGATTACGACCTGTCATGTGCTTGAAAATTTCGTAAAACTAATCTCTATATTCAATGAATATATAGGTATTTCGTTTGAAATTCGTTATTGCATTATCGAATATATAATATTGTATAGCAGCCTGCTTAATTTCTACTTTTCTATAACTGCCAACGCAATTGCAAACATCAATCGATTGATTTTTATGTTGCATTGTACACATACATTAGAAATCAAGTGTTTAGAACTGTATTTTGTTTTCGAACAAAATAAGATAATGTTTCGCTTTCTTAGCCGTTTTAGTTCTATTTAATCCACACATGGAATGTTAATTTATTGTTTTATCTTCGAAATTTATGTTTGCAGAAAAATAATCGGAACTTTTGCTTTGGTCAAACACATTTCCATGCCAAGCCTGTTATGACTCTGGGAAGATGTTGTATCTCGTCAATAATTCGGTATACATGCGAATTATCTAAACAACGGTGCACTTGCAATCGTGGCGCGAAATCCCATTTCTTTCAAGGTGCTTTCTTATCAATTGGTGCACATCAACCAATCAGGTAGCACACACAAATATGAATTTTTTCAGCGAAATTCAAGGTGTAATTAAACATATTACAACTGTTTGTTCGATAATTTGCAAAGCATCGTTCTTTAAAAATTCTAGAAACTAATAAACATAATATTATTATGTTTAAGCAATTTCTGAATTTATTTTTGATAAATAACAGCAGTATTTATTGCTTTGAATAAAAATGTTTGCTAGAGTACCTAAAACATGTATAGGGCGTGCTAGAACATACTAGCATACATTTACCAGTAGATTTGGCACGCTAAAATAACAAAAATTCATTAGATCTTGCTTATAACAGTTACACCTATTACATTATTATATCATTCTACCTTCATTAATTTCTTTTCTTATTCGACGCGTATTATGTCAGACTATTCTATATTTTATAGAATGTAAATGTAACAATAAATGAATAAACAAATAATGTCGTAGGGTAGATGAAAAATCATTGACCTGCCTATCGTTTTCGACAAATATGGCTTCGTCGAGCAAATCTAAGGACAAGCAGGAGGATGCGAAAAATCGACTCGCCTTAGAAAGGTCTCCGTATTTACTACAACACGCAACTAATCCTGTCGATTGGTATCCATGGTGCGACGACGCCTTCAAAAAGGCAAAGGAGGAGGATAAATTAATTTTCTTGTCTGTCGGATATTCGACGTGCCATTGGTGTCACGTTATGGAGAAAGAATCTTTTGTAAATAAGGAAATTGCTGAAATTATGAACAAGTGTTTTATCAATATCAAAGTAGACAGAGAAGAGAGGCCAGATATAGATAGAATATACATGACTTTTATACAGGTAACTATTCCATGTTTAGTTAGTATCTATCGTTTTGAAAATAGTCTATGCTCTACGCTCTACAGGATAAAGTAAAAGAACTATTTTTTAACATAGACTACAACTGGTCACGGCGGTTGGCCGATGAGTGTCTTCCTTACTCCTGATTTGAAACCCATAATCGGAGGAACATACTTTCCTCCTGAGGACCGATACTGGCATACCGGATTTAAGAAAATTTTAACGAATATCGCCGAGAATGTATGTAAGAGTCGCTTTGTTTATAGCGACGCACGGTAAAATTTAAATTATTCATAAATTTCTAGATAAACGAATTTATACGCGAGAAGTAGTCTATATTCTGATATTTTTTCTATTTTTTAGTGGAAGCAGATTAGAAGTAAAATAATTGAGACTGGTTCTGTTAATCTACAAACGTTACAAAATATTTCGGAGATTGCACAAACATCGATGGTAAGATAAAATGAGTAATAAACAGATGAGGTGTGCGAGAACCCGAAAATTTCTGGTACCCGACACCCGATGGTCGGGACAGGTCTAGACGAGTCGAGTTCACGAAAATTTCGGGATTCCCGAACACGCTCAGGAATCTCAATACCAAAATATTGTCCAGTGATTTCTTCGCTACAGATATTGGATCCACCGCCCATGGAGTGTAGCATGATCTGCGTTCAGCAACTCGTTAGCGAATTTGAACCTGAATTTGGAGGATTTGGTTCTACGTACAGTATGCAATCACCTAAATTTCCACAGCCCGTCAATTTCAATTTCCTATTCCATATGTACACGCGTCAAACCAATAGCGATCTTGCTAAAAAATGTCTGCAAATGTGCGTATACAGTTTAAAGAAAATGTGTTACGGTGGTATTCACGATCACGTGGGTCAGGTAAGAGTTTCAAGTTCGAACGTACGAACGAACATATTTGAATTGTGCTTTGTGTTTTCGAACTACAATGCGTTATGTTTGTTTTCGATTAGGGTTTCTCAAGGTACGCTACAGATGGGGAATGGCACGTTCCGCACTTTGAGAAGATGTTGTACGATCAAGGTCAACTAATGCAGTCTTACGCGGATGCGTATCTGGCAACGAAAGATGTTCTTTTCGCCGATGTTATCGATGATATTGCTACCTATGTTTTAAGAGATTTACGACACAAGGTGTGTGCCTCGTCTACGCATGGCATCTAGAGTCCGACGAACGAACCTGCGGAAGAGCTACCTATCCTTCCATCATTTTTCGATATATTGTAGAAATCAATTGAACGCGCGGAATGAACATCGCTCGAACGTTTTCAATCAGTTTTTTCTTTGTGCATAATAACATTGACTTAATCGATCGCAGTTCTATTCTATTTATTCGATGTATACGTTTGTTACATATATCAGGAAGGAGGCTTTTACAGTGCCGAAGACGCAGATTCGTACCCTGCGCACGGCGCTCCTGCCAAAAAGGAGGGCGCATTTTATGTATGGACTGCCGAAGAAATTAAGTCGATATTAGATAAAGAGATTTCCGATGAGAAAAATAAGAGGTTGTATGATATTTTTTGCCATCATTTCAATGTAAAAGAATCAGGAAACATAAAGGAATACCAAGTACGTTTTATGTACATAGTATACGTTATCTTATAAAGTGAAAAGTATTTAGTCTCAGCAAGTACAAATCGAAAATATAAAATTTCGATTTTTTTTCATGAAGTTTATCGATTTAGGAACCCCATGGAGAATTAACAGGAAAAAATGTACTGATGATGTATAACGGGATAGGAGAAACCGCAGAACACTTCGATCTCACAGTTGAACAAGCGAAAAACTACTTGAAAGAAGCATGCTCTATTTTGTACAAAGCTAGATCGGCAAGACCACGACCTCACTTGGACGATAAAATAATTACGGCATGGAATGGTAAATAATTTCGAAGAATTATTGCATGTTTCTGTCTTTTTTTTTAAACGAAACCATGTGTTTTTAAGGGATACGTAGAAGTCCATTTAAACAGATGAAGTTGACCTAGTTCGAATTTCTTACATCGTCCATCCGAAACAATTTTGTGTACCACGTTACGGTCTCTATGGAACGGCACAACTTCCATTTTCCAGTGGAATCTATCCTTCCATCTTTCGAAAATCTATTGGATAGCGTTATCGAAACTGTAATGAACTTTTTCAGGTCTTATGATAAGTGGTTTAGCTCGCGGAGGAACCGCAGCGAACAATAAACGGTACATCGAATACGCAGCAGATGCCGCGAAATTTATAGAACGTTATCTTTTCGACGAATCTAAAGGTGTGTTGCTTCGCAGTTGTTATCGCGACGACAACGATGCAATAATACAGACGTGAGTTGAATGGTCAATAATTGTTGGGTTTGCAGCGATAAGGTGGCAACTCCGCTCTTTATATTATAGAACTTGAATTATTTAACTAAAGTCTACTTTGGCACAAGATAGATTTATTAGACGTTTCGAGCAGTACTCGATTTTGAATTAGCCAAAAGCTACTTATTGCTACAGTCCTTTAAATTTCAAGTGGTTGCATTCCGTGAAATAACAGTTTTACGGTGAGTTTTTACGGTGAGTTTTTCAGGAGTGTACCGATAGCTGGCTTCCTGGCCGATTACGCGTTCGTCGTGAAAGGTTTGATAGACTTGTACGAAGCCAGCTTGGACGAGAAATGGCTGGAATTCGCGGAGAAGCTGCAGGACATTCAAGACGAGCTGTTCTGGGACGAGGCGAACGGTGGATATTTTTCAACAACATCGTCGGATCCTGCTGTAATCCTACGGTTGAAGGAGGGTACGCTTTTAAGTACTTTTCGTGGTAATTTTAGCCGGAACGATTAAAATTCTCGGTCCCGTGCGGCGTGCTGCGTGCGGCGTGCTGCGTGCGACGTGCAGCGTGCCGCGTGCGTGCGGTAGTTGCGGTCACGCTCAGCTATAAAATCAAGGAAACCTACATTCTCTAGTAAAGCGTGAGCGTGTCCAAATATTTATAGCACGGTCTGCTTAGTGTTTCATTACGTCCAGCCATTGAGTCTATCAACCGGCGGCCGTTTCGCTCGCTGCCTACCACGATATTAGATCGAAACTTGAATGGTAAGGAGGAGATACGATACGTGTTTTAACGAGATTTATTACCATCTATACAGTACACGATGGAGCAGAGCCATCCGGGAACTCGATTGCCGCTGAGAATTTACTGAGACTAGCCGACTATTTGGATCGCGGCGAACTCAAGGATAAAGCTGTAAGTCTTTTCGGGGCGCTTAGGCGAATGCTGATGCAGAGACCTATCGCTCTTCCACAACTAGTATCGGCGCTTGTCCGGTATCACGACGATGCAACGCAGGTGTGTAGATATCGCAGGAAATACAGCCTTTAAACCAGAATAACTTTTTTCGCCACTAAACGACGTAAACGTAAATGTAAACGTAGACGTAAACGTAAACGTAAACGTAAACGTAAACGTAAACGTAAACGTAAACGTTTTATGCTTTTTAGATCATTATAGCTGGAAAACGAGGAGCAAAGGATACCGAGGACTTGTTGCGAGTAGTCTACGACCGTTTGATATCGGGAAGGATCCTTATCTTGGCCGACCCAGAGGAATCGGATAGTTTATTATCCCGTAAAAATGAGCATATGAGCAAGATGATACCCTCGGATGGCCAAGCCACAGCGTACGTTTGTCGACGTCGCGCGTGTTCTTTACCCGTTACCAGTCCCGATCGTTTGGCAACCTTATTGGCCGAGAAACGATAGGCAGACGCTCAATAGTCGTTCAAGTCCGCGAATCTTTAGGGGATGGTCCGATGTAAATCGTAGAAGCTTTAGTTGTTGCTTCGTTGTTGCTTCGTTGTTGCATAGTCTGTTCCGAGTTACTGCGATGACGACAGATTCATTCTGTAGGCGCGTTTAAAACCAATGCACCGACTAGAATACGAGCATGCGAATTGTACCCTCGTGCTCTCTGTTTGGTAGTAATAGCGCGAAGAAGGTTACCGCTAAGCAACCAGTTACTTTTTTTCGCATTGTTATAAATTCTCTTGTTACCGCGGAATCGACGAAAATAATGTTGCATATATAATTGTATATATAGTTTTACTAATAAAGCAGAAATGTGGGAGTATCGGATCTAACGCTCTACCGGTCCTCGCGATAAAGAATATTCTTTAGGTTTCAGGTCGATCGCATAGCGCGCTTATATATTTTAATTTATTATATTTACAATTTCCTCATCCCTTCATTCTTCGCACGCGTACAACTTATTCTGCCCTCCTCTTTTATCCCCCCCCCCCCCCCGCTCTTCTCTTACTTTCTGTAATTTGTGTACACTACTTTCTCAGATCAGTCCACAATTTCCTTCCCTTCCGCATAATACCTCGTCTAAAGTACGGTTACGTTCTTCCAGTCCAGTCCTCCGACAGATGCTTCGCAACGTACCCCTATCGTGATTACACGTGTATTTCGCATTTATCAGGGCGCACTCGTAATCTCTGAACTCGAGTAACGCGGTGATTCCCTAGCCTCGAATCCAGAAAATCCTCTGGATTGGTTCTGGATCATCGACAGACTTTTTCGTCGGGTGAACGACGGTAGGAGCGGCAGCCGCAAAATCTCGTGTCGAATTCCAACCGAAAATAGCCACGGTATATAAACCAGTAGAAGCAACACGAGCACAGGCTTCGCGGAGGGAGAAGAAGAAAGAGGAAGATGAGAGGAGAAAGCGTGCAAAACCGAACGATCTATCCCGATCCTGAGAGGAAATCGGGACCGAGACACAGATATCTGTGTCGATCCTCTTTAAATCCGGACCTTGTCGTTCACGATGATTCGTCGGCTCGCATTCGTATCAGCGAGAACAGGGCACGATAATCGATCGCGTGTTCAGCTGATCGTTGTCGATCATCGGGATCGGTCCAAGGTCAAGCTCCTGCACGAGACACGATAAGACAGAGGCTAAGATAGAGTAAGTAGAGACAGAGTGTTTTAAGGTAAGCGAGAAGGACCCGGTGGGGCGCTTTATCTGTGATAAAAACGGCAGCGACAACATCTGGAGGAGGCCTGCGGCCTAGGCCTGCCTAACCTGCCATCCGCCGGGGCTGTGCTCCGCTTCTAATAATTATCTCACCGTTTTCGCCTTGCGAAAAGGCTCCTCTACCTCGAAATTAAATTATTTACCTCGGAATCATTAGTTTACCGTATAAGGTGGGAAAACAAATGTTGAAAAAATTCCAATTGGTCGGGATTACGCGAAATGTTCGGAATACGCGTATAATACAATCGATACCGATTTAGAAAATGTATTTTTTAAATTTTCAATACGGGCCCGCGCATAAAAAAGTTGTAAACAACAACTTTTGGTATTTTCTCTGTAATTCCGAGCAGTTTGGATTTTTTCAAATTTTTTCAAAATTTGTTCTAACCTCGTACAGTAAACTAATGAAAAGTGATCGAATATTACTGCGAGCGACTGCATTTGAAATATTATTTTCTGGAAAATGTTAGCCAGATCCGTGTGGATAGAACTGATAGAAGAGGAAGAGGAAGAGCACGCGATATGAGAGAGTAAGAGAAGAAGAAGAAGCAGCAGCAGCGAAGGTAGGAGGATCTCCAGATCTTCTCGAGGGAGGACGCAGGAGGTCGCGAAGCGTAGAGCTAGAGGGAGGCGTCGACGTCGACGACGGCTACGACGAGGAACGGGGACGTGTTGCGGAGGGGTCGCGCATGCGTTTCGTTTTGTCGGCGAGGATGTTCGACGTTTTTTTTTCAGTCACCGGTCGACGCTGCACCGGGCACCGTCGACGCGATCGCTCCTCGACGAGACCTGCTATGGTCTCTTAGATCAGCGGAGGTCGTCTCTCCAGGTAGACTGGTGTTCGACCAGGCGCCGTCGTCGTCGTCGTCGTCGTCGTCGTAATCCTAAATCGCGCGTACACGATCGGTTCGGTTCGGTTCGCTAACCGATGGGGACGCCGCGCCGTTGCTTCGGAGTCCAGTTCCCTGCTCGAAACCCTAACTGAGTAGCCACGCGACACGCCACGCGCCGCTCACGCGCTCATCGGCATCATCCTCCGCGTACGCACGTTTCTCTGTCTCTCTCTCTCTCTCTCTCTCTCTCTCTCTCTCTCTCTCTCTCTCTCTCTCTCTCTCTCTCTCTCTTTCTCTCTCTCTCTCTCTCTCTCTCTCTCTTTCTCTCTCTCTGTGTGTGTGTCTTCTTCAATCGGAAAGATACCGAAATTCGCGGAGGGTTTCGAAAGAGCGCGGCGGCGGTGGTTCTCCGGTCCGCTAGTTAGCGTCCCTCCGATTCCTCTGGCATCGAATCGCTGTGATTCGAGCGAACGTAGCGCTCCTGGTAGCAGGTGAGCTCGACCCCGAGATCGAGAGAAAGGGGCACGATAGGTGAGAGCTGCAGGTGAGAGGACTGGGCAGGCGCGTACACTATCCAGCACAGGCACCTGGGTCGTCGATCCTGGACTACTTCGTTTTGCTCCCGGAACCTACTTCGGTTTGCTAGCCGTCGGTTGCTCCCGGGTGTAAAATGCGGCCAGTGCGACGACCGTTTCGATCACGGGTCACGCCGATCAGGATGACGAATGCCCCCGGTAGAACGTGGTAGAGAAAACCCCCTCCCCCCGAGTGCAGTGCATCCGTACCCTCGAACCTCGATAGAACCCCTAGGGGGACCGGACTCCGACCCACCGAGTTCGCATCCTCGATGTCGTTCCGGTGTCCGTTCACGGTCTCGTCGCTCGGATCTGCGAGGACAACAGCCAGCAGGGATCTCGAACAAGCTTCCAACGACTTCGCATCGTCCACCGGGTCAGTCCCAGGTGATCCCCGTTGATCCGGAGACCTTGTACCGGCAAGATCGGACACTCTGCTAATTCCGGATAATCGAGAACCATGTCGCTGCATTATGCGCAAGGGTACAGGTACCGATCGGCCGCAAAGGCTGTCGGGATCGGTAACGGTGAACAGGGATCCGACAGCGACGTGGCAGAGCTCAGCGACCTTGAGGACGACGAGGACGAAGACGGAGGCGGCCAGGGGACCGATAGACCGATTCTACCCGATGTCGAAGACGACGAGGACCCTGAAGACGACGAGGACGATGAAGACGATGACGAGGATGACGATGACGACGATGAGGACGAAGAGGACGGTGACGAGCTACCCTATCCTGGTTTCATGCCGGTCGTGCTCAGGTACCTCGACCAGAACACACGACCGCGCAACTGGTGTCTGGCGCTCATCACTAATCCATATCCTTTTGGAACGTTACTGGCATGCCGTTCTACCACGGTGATGTTGTCGTTGATGTTGTTGTCGTTGTTGTTGTCGTTGTTAATGTTGTTGTTCACGGTTTATCGTTGATCCGTTTGTCGCGTTGGCTTGGGTCTCGGGGAAGGTTTCACGGGTTGTTTCGATCTGTTCGCGCTTTCCGACCGATGGGGCCGTAGCTATTAACCCTTTTAGGATTGTTTCGAAGAGAACCAGACCCTGAAGTTTTAAACAACGGCGACAACGAACGGTGTCTTCCGTTACGTACAAAACGGTCTTTTATCGTGTACAGTCGCTCGCAGCGATATTCGGACATTTCTAAAAAGACCAGCCTGTCGGAGAAAGACACCTTTCGAATTTATATTCGGCGCATTGAAATCTATAAAATTAGCCTCATATGTGGTTACCGAAATCGATGTTGGACAGTCTAACGGAACAAAGTTATGGCTGGCACTGCATTCCACACATGCCGGAATACGGAATCTGAAAAAGGAGAATTCTTTTTCTCCACGGACTGCATAATTTTACGACAGAAGCGTAAAACGAAAAACCTTAAAAATTTGTACATTTGTTAGTAATTGGTAATGGTAATTTTGCTCTCGAGAACCCGTGGTCTGGCTGGCTAATAAATTGGTTCATAGCTTTCCGGGTTCAAGACTTTTTCCATACATTTTTAATTCTTTAATGGCAGTAAACTGTTAACTATAAAACTCGCTCGCCAACAGTCCTTAAGAGTTTTCCGCGGTATTAACATCGGGAAGCTTTCTTCTGCGTCGAAGTTCTTAACGTGATTCATTCGCGTCTTGGCGAGTCCGGCATTAGAATAATTCTACCTTGAAATGGAGCAAGTTCCTTATTGGCTTTGGCTGCTGCAACGTTCTTACATTTATCTCTATTGGGAATTTACTTTTCCGTGAATTTGGCGCGAATACGAAATATACGTACAATATGTATTGTATCGAGTGAATTCTTCCGAATCCAATTCAGATTCACCTTTTCACAGCTCGTAAAGTATTTTTATTGCTTCGTGGGTTCGGAATTTTTAATAATCTCCTACTGGTAGATGCTCTCGAGTTTATTCCGCGGAAAATATTTATCGCTTCGCTATTTCGCTTGGCTAGTTCGAGGCAGATTTAATTAGGCTGGATTAACTGGATTAACTATTGTCGATGCGCGACATCAATTAAAACAAAAGAGAATATATATATATATATATATATATATATATATATAGTTGGTTTCATTTGGAGAAAAATGGAATTAGTCTTAGAAACGAATCAGAATGTTACACGTACGGTATACATTTTTCAAAACAATTCTTTTCCAGCAATTTTATTTTATACATACGAGTATATTCTCATTATCACTTTCTTTCTCATTATAGATCTCGAAAATCATATATACGATACTCGTTTGACATGTTTAGAAATCTGCAATTCGAAGCACTATTTACAACAACTGCAACGATAAAATTTATAAATAAATGAAGACTAACGTTTTGAGCGTTCGGTGAGTCATATGGTTCGACATGGCACACAACGCGCGACGTGGCCGTTTATTGCTGACCGTTTCTACTTGTACCAACCACAGACACCGCGATACTATTTTCTATTGACCTTATTACTATGTTATTATTAGTTTGCATCGAATTATTTACCAGCAGTGTGTATGTGTGTGTGTGCGATCATGTGCCATCTCACGGAGCGTTTGGGAACTCGAAAATTCCGAAATTTTGCATAACACGTAGAAGTAGAAGTAGAAGTAGTAGTAGAAGTAGGCGTAATAAGTAGTACGGAGATCGTACCATAATCGCGTACAATATTCTGCTCGAACGTTAAGCTCTGTAGGGGACAGACTGCCTTCTAGACTCTAGAGGGAAAAAATCAAGGAAGGAATTGATGGTAGGCGAGTCGCGGGTGCGAATTTTCAGAAAAATCTCCGCGGGCCTTAGGGGATAAGTGTTCGTCTAAGGTAGCAGGCCTGTGGCGTACGGTACAAGAGAACGTTTGTTCAATTTCTCCTCGGCGCAGGGGAGAGAAGGGGAGGAGGTGGAGGAGGAGGAGGAGATGGAGGAGGGAAGGCGAAGGGGGATAAAAGCGGCGGAGAATTGCGAAATGCTTGGCCCGCATTCGCGGTAGTTCCAGCCGTCCATTGTCCGCCCGCACAATAGGGAATCTTTCTGCCGGCGCTTGTTGCTCCGATGCTAGGCTGACTAAACTTTGCCCGACGACCACGTGCGTCCTGCACACCCCACAATTTCGCGCACAAACGAGCATGCACACAGCCGCTATAGCTATACGAGTACATACATGCGCCACTGTGTTCCCGTGTACGCCTGTGTTGTGCACACAGGGGGATGTTTCAACGGGGGTAGAAATACGTAGACAGACGTGTCAGCCAGTGTCAGCCAGTGTCCGTACAAGCACATTGGGGATTCGTCTCGGGATAGGTCAATCAATGACCTATTTAAACCGCCTTCAGGCCAACCCCGCGCCGACTCCGTCAACAGTCGACTACCCCTAACGCGGACACCGTCAAACCATGATCGCGACACTGCCATCAACACGATACACGAAACACGATACACGAAACACGAAACACGAAACTCGAAATTAACCACTCGCTCCATCGTTGCCACAAATAAATTCGCGAAACGATAATATTAGAAAATCGTAGAAATCTGTTTTACGCAGAATATCGATTTATTTAAAACAAGGTTCGTCTCGCGATACCCTTATTTGTTAGCCTTATTTATTATTCTAGGAAACAATCCCTAGAATGAATTTCCAGAAATTTCGGAAAATCATGAAAATTCAAACTCGAAGGAACCTTCTGGTCTACTTGTTATTAACGATCCGTAAAGGTGCAATTTTCTGTTACGCGATAAGTTCCGCCAACTAGTTCCGCCAACTTTTTTGGCTTGTAGCCCACTTTGCAAAGTTTTTTTGTCCAGCATCGAGCAAACTATCTCCATTATCGAAATTTCCAAGTGCAGTGGTGCGGATAATTTGCAACTGTTGAAAACTTGGGTCGAAGACGAAAAAATTGAAATGCGCTAAAAATAGTTGCCAAAAAATAGAACATACAAGTATAGAAGTATACACGGTATACAAAAAGTAGTTGTATCGTCTAAAATATCTTTACATCTCCTCTGTGCAACCTTTGGCTCGTTGTCAGTCTTAATCGCAACATCGTTCCTAGACTGCGGATGTTTACGCAAAGTAAAAATCTGCCGAGTCAATTGTAAGTAACAGAAGTGAAAGAACAACATCATTGAATTTTTCTATCTCGATAGTTCGGAAATCTGAATTTTTCTGAAAAATGTCGCGTTAACGCGTCTATCCGCGAAGCTCTTGAATTTTCCTCTGTCAGCGGTAAAGGATAGATAGTCGCGCGAGTCTCGGTTGCAATTGGGTCAGAAAAAGCTCTCGTTCGCTTCCCGCGAGGACTACCAAACACTGGCGAGGATCGAGGACGCACATAATTACGATTAAAAATATTTCGGCCGGTCGAATTAGCGGTTGACAAGAACCGCGAGGTCGTTATCTGATCGGAAACGGTTCTAGGTCGGAAAAGTCTCTCGTGGCTGGTCTCGAATGGCCGAGTGATCCTCGAAGCATCGCTGCAGCCTATTGCAGCCTTGGTTCGGCGAAGGGGCTCGATATAACAAACTTGTGTGGCCTTGCGGGGTGAGAAACACACTTGGCGGTTCGCACCCTTAAGGGT
This sequence comes from Lasioglossum figueresi, assembly GCA_028455805.1. NCBI lineage: Eukaryota > Metazoa > Arthropoda > Insecta > Hymenoptera > Halictidae > Lasioglossum > Lasioglossum figueresi. The sequence continues at coordinate 89,472 of CM052204.1, read as the reverse complement.
ATCGCTTTTTACGCTACTCGAGCGTGTCTCGAGCACCCCGCTGTGTTCTTTCCACACCAACAAGGTGTCCAAAAGTGCTGCGGAATCGTCCACCACGCCTCGTGTCTTTCTCATTCTTTTTCTCTGCAGTCGTCTCGAAACGCGTCGCGCGTCGCGCGTCGATTCGCACCGAAACACCGAGATTCAAAAACCATGGATCCGTTTTATACGAATCTTTCAGCATATCCGATTAACCGTTTCGATATCTGAGAATTTTCATAGTTGCTCCCAGAATACCTTCTTCGAGATTTCTCGACCGTGGAAGGCTTAAAATCAGAATTTTTCAACATCAGAATTTTTTTTTTATTTCAATTTTTATCGAGCCATTTCAACTTCCATTAGGACACTATTTTGTTATACGTGCAACGAGACTTTATCGGATAGATCGTAGGTTGTAAGTGGTTTTGCACAGTTTGTAGCGTTAAACGGCCCGGTCGGGCCCGCGAAGAATAATAAGAATCCAAACTGTCCAATTAGAGGAACAAATTGGAGCACGTCGTGCCAGCGGAGGTAACCGAATTATCGCTTGGCCAATCGAGGCTGAACATTGTCCTTTCACGGCGATCCGGTGCATTATAGCGTCTTCGCGTAACCCTCTCGGAATTGTTTTCTATCGATCCGCTGTACGCGAGAGGATAGGGGTCGAACAGATTGCAACAAGAGGAAAAAGAATTTCTCTGCCTCACCCCTACACCGCCACCGCCTCTCTTGCTCTCTCAATGCATCGGCAAGCTAATTCCATGGACGTCCGTGATGGACTCGGAAGCGCCAGTCAACAAAACAATTTGCCACGGCGCCGGGTCGTCTCTTGTTGTTTTCACCCTTGAGTTATACGAGTGCTGGGTCCATTTTCACCGAGAGATACAAACGTTTCATCCAACTTCCAATCTCTTAGCAGAGAATTTAAATTATTTAAATGATCGCATACCACAAGAGGAATTTTCTAGCTGTCAGACGGAACTTGTTCCTTATCCTAGCGTTTGTACGATAACGGAATAAGCCATGAAATTTCGAATTTTGATCAAGTAATAATCGTTGTTACTTGTTAGCCTTGTAATCGATATCTGGGAACAGTTCTACGACTCGTAGCTATCAACCTGAAAGTTTTTGATTTTTGTCCATCGTCGATGAACCGTGGACCGTGGTGCACCGCAACCTTGCAGACTCGGGGCAAGAGATCGAAATTTTTTGGCGAACCAAGTGCCGTTGCGGGTTGCTGCATCGACCGCAGCCCAGCAAAACGAAAAGTTCGCGGAACGTTCTCGGCTCCCGAGACGGGGGCGTTTGTCGAAAACAGGACATCGGACGGGGCTGGCACCACGGGTGCGATCGATTACTTCCGTCTATCTAACGATTCATCGGTAACCTCTGTCAACCTGTTTCTCATCGATGCTTCGAATCTCATTTACAGGACGCTTAATAGACAATCAGCCGGCCGAAGCGGGCCGGGCTAATTGTTTCGATCGACTGTCACTTCCGGCCGGGATTCGGGGCTGTCGAAGATTGCCTCGTTCGACGGTCCTACTCGTTCGATTATTTTTCGCCCGGTTTTGTAATGGAGTTGCGCGAGGCGAATCCGAAACGAAGAGATACGTATCGGTTAACCTTGCTACGCCGATCGCTCTTAAACTGTTATTCTTTCAGCGTAAGCGAAACAATCGATTTTATCTTCGCATATACATCGCGAAACTATTATACAATATTTCAAAGGTATGCTCTGAAAATTCTCTGAGAGAATTTAAGAGGTGGTCGACCTTTTAAAAAATTCGTTTTTCTTTCCATTTTCTTCAAGTATAAGTGCTCTTTGACACGCGTACAAAAGGATTTGAATTCGTCCGAATTCGTAAAATTCATTTAGTTGTAGGAGTTTGAACGCGCATCAGCTCTTCTCTCCGATGATAATCCAAGTTCCACCTAATCGTCCGTCGCGTCGATTAAACGCGTAAAAATGATTGAAACAGTGTCGTGCTTGAAATCATTTTAATCGGAAAAATGTCACGAAAACAGTTATATCGAGATACATAAACATTCCGGTCCCGATGTTTTCACACGTACGAGTATATCGAGACACCGTTCTAACGGGGAAAATCACCCTCGCGCATCCATCGGGCAGCGCAGCGAATCTCTCGTCGATGACCTAGAGATTCTTTCCACGCGGAGAGTTGACTTTACTTTTCTCTCTGTCGGAGTTGAAGGAAAGTTTTTAAGCACGAGCCGAATGCTGCCAGCGAAAAACAAAGAGGAAAGTTCGCGGCGAGGAAAGTAAAGCGATCGGAAAAGAAGAATCGGGCCGAGATGGGCCACCTCGATGATTTATTGCGGAAATTCTTCAAAATGATTCCCAGCCCCTCGCGAGCATAGTACACCGCTTGTCCGAAAACTTTCTGAATTCGAATTAAAGCATCGATTTCCTGTAGCACAGCGAAGCTATTCAGAACTCTAACTATGAAATATGGAATTGTCGAATGAAAATTTCATGTTTGCTCGTGCCTTGTGAAATTGATCACAATCTTCAGAATTTATCGTTTCATCGAAGAAACCCATAAAACAAATTATCGTCAACGGTTCCAAAATACTGAACGTACGGCGCGATGTATAGACACATTTATTTCTCGTTTTAGTCATTTTAATGGGTTCTTCAGTCTCTCGAATGCCGATTCTATTTGGTTTTTATTTTTTTTATTTTTTTTTTAGAAAAGGGTCCTGTTTGAAAATACAAGTCCTGTCGTCTGTTGGTTCGTTTGTTCGTTCGATTGTTTTGCAAGTTTATTAGAGACGTTCTTCTGTTGTGTTCTTTCGAAAGAGCTTCGAGCTTGCAAGCAGTAACGTTTAATGAGATTTTCGCATTCGAAATTATCTTATTGCACGGCAAGGACCACAATACTTCGTCTCTCCTCGTTAACTATGTAGTTGGATTTCCATTGCCGAATCCTCATTAAGACGAATAGAAGCCATCGCGACGAAGCGAACATAAAATAACAGACCGAGACGATAATTAACAAATAATTACAGAATAAAGATATTGTGGTCCCATCGTTTCGCTGTACCTACGTATACAATTATAACTTTTCAATAGATATTTATGTAGTACAGTTTCGAATAATAATCAAATACACGAAAAAGACATTTTCTCGAGGTTATATATTATCATAAGGATATACACACAAATGCATACATATAGGTAATTATAGGTAATATATGTGTATGATTATCTTTAAATGACCTTCAAATGACCTTCAAATGACCTTCAAATGACCTTCAATGGAGTTATTCTTAAAAAACTGATAATTTATAAGACCGTCGACGACTTTTCCATAATAATTATTATTACACCGTCGATTTGATTGCGATTCGTGAGAAAAATTAAGAGGTCTGCAATATGTGTAACGCTATATTGAACGTCCTCGATGGAAAAGTTTAAAACCATATTTCAAATCATTTGATTCTTGTTCAAGAAAATAAAGGGATTCGAAAAACTTTCGGTTCGGAGGGAATGTCATATTTTTCGTGAAATTAGTTTCGAGTTTCGACTCGACGAAAGGGATAGCATTTTCCTTGGAAACAATAGATGCATTTATATCGATCTTATTAAACGGAACCGCCGCGCCGCGCCGAAACCGTGCGCCCCCATGTAATATGTATTTGGTCCAGTTTCTTCATTGCAGTTCTCGAACGGTTTCATGCATGTATTCATCTTCTATTCGAAAACTCCGATCAGCCGACTGCCGTTTAACCAAATATGTTGGCAACTGTGTTACTATTTCTACGATCGAAATCGGCAGTTTGAATCTCTGTGATCGTAACTTTAATTCATAAATAATTGAGTGATCGACTAAAATGATTAAACAATATTTTAAACTGTTCAAGATCTTTCTGTTTTTATTGATTTTAATATATAAATCTCGCTTTACAAGTTTCACTAAAAATTGTGACAGACATCGATGCATTTAGAGAATACATTCTTCGGTATTGTTCGAAAATGGTCAAGTTTCAATTTACCAGATAAGATGATTAAAGATTAAAGATTAAAGATTAAAGATTAAAGATTAAAGATTAAAGATAATAAAAGATAGTTTGGCATCTTCGAAACAGTTTCAACTCCAAAGCAGCGAATGCAACATTCGTACACCGTTCGTGTTCGTGTTCGAGTTCAAGTTCGAACCCATAAAGTCCTCCTCGGTTGTTTCGAAGAATTCGAACCGAAACGGAATTTAGTATTCGACCGATCCTCATAGTTACGGGGTTGAAACACGCGAGAACACTTCTAAAACACGGAAGAACGTTATTACGTACTTGAATAGCAACTTCCGGATAGCAGGATCGGACGCATTGGTGGATATCAGGAATCGTGCTGGCGAGAAGGTGGTGGAGTCATCGACAACCAAGAGAATCACGGGGAACAGGTGGAACGAAAGGAAATGGGGGTGGGCGTTGGAGCCTAGTCGATAGACGGGTGGATTTTCACGGAGATTTAGGTCTCCAGGCTGAAAGCAGGCTCGTTGGATCGATCAGCCATATCGCGGGAATAGTGAATCCGAAAGAGGTTGGTCTCGGATCGACAACCCAAACACTTTCACGGTTTTGAACCCCTCTGGGCGCACTACCTCCTCCCCGTATCGCGTGTCCTGGCCAAATACGGGAATACATATTCATTTCTCGTCGCTGCGCCGCATCTATCTTTTTCCATCTATCCTTTTCATACCTTGTACACTATACGCTATACGCTATACGCTATACGCTATACGCTATACGCTATACGCTATACATTTAGTAAATGAAACCAAGTCTGAATGTATCACCTTGTCAAAATTACAAGATTGAATTTATTTAGACTTACAATTAGACGGTTGTCATTTTCATCGCGATACGTGTTTCAATCAAATCATTTATGTCTAGGTAGTAATCTAGAAATCAATTTTTTTTATTGATGTTAACACTAAACCTGTCAAGTACTAAGTAATACTACGAGTCAAAATAAGGAATAAAGAAACCGGATTAAATAATTTACATTCACTTTGAAATGTTCTGTCAATTTTTGTTATTCAACGGTAACCTGTAAATCCACCGTTTTAACAGTGGCACTAACGCTTTTTTGTCAATTAAAATATGTTTGCTATCGATCTCTGCATGCTCTGTCCCTCTCTCTTTCGCAATTAAAATAACGCACGCATGCGTGGACCTGCGAACGATTACAAGTTGACGACGTGGTAGCGCGGGGGTTTGGGGGGGATTTAACAGATTTCTGAATTTTTGGAAATTGGTACATTGGTTTTTCTTTTTCACGAGTCTGCACAGTTTTTCTCATTTTGCTAACATACGGCTAATTGTAGAATGTTAATATTGTTATTAAACAGTGCTTAAAGAAAATCGATTTATAAATATCCTATTCGAAATCCACTTAACACAATTAATGTACGAATAATTTCGAAGAATTATCCAGGTGGATCGTACATGTCGATTATCGAACAAACGTGACCGACTGTCACCGACTATCGATTCGCAAACTCGAAGAATTATTTTCGGAAAGCAGCGTGTTCGAACGTGACAGGTTAACGCGAATGTTATTTCCAGACGAAACTTGACGGGTGTTACGTTAGGGAAATTTCCTTTCGGGGATATTCAATTAATTTTATGATGAGACTAATTTCATGTCTCTTAATTAAAACTGTCTGAATTCCACTGACACAAGAGAGCAGCTAGTTCCGTGCGCTTATCGCACGCGACAATAAACATGTCGTAACGAGAATTATTAACGTTATCTTTTTACTCTATTCGTTTTCAATTTCACGTTTCCACGAATTTTGCAATTCTTTTTTCGAAAAATTACTTTTTAGCAGTGGGCTCTATGGAACGATGCACGGTAATTTGCATGTGCAATGGGAATTTACATATGGATTCGCAGGGATTAGCAGCTTAAGCTCCGTCCTGATATCCTTTTTTAATTCGCAGAATACTTCAATTCTCGAGAGAGCTATGTTATACCTAATTTAACGTGCGAATTTGAACTGTTGCAGAAAATTGTGGATTTTTCGAGCTTATGTCTTTTGCGAAATGGAATTTTTCGAAAAATTCATTAGACCTGGCTAAAACTGAACAAATTAATGGAAGATACTTAGAGCGAGAACACAAGGCTTTCAAACGGTTATGGTCGGTATGAACGTCCTAAGAGCAATGAAATATGTGCCACAAGAAAATTTCCCCAAGTTCTTGGGTGTCCGTTGTTCGAAAGAAATAAAGTGGCGATAGGAAGAACAAGTTTCTTTTCAACATTCATATCTGAAACTTTTCCAACTTTGTTATAACCTAGTCTAATCGAGATCTAGCGTTCAACCTAGATCTAATTTACTGGATGGTATAGTCGTTGAGATAGAAAACTCGTACAGCAAACTTTCGTCTACGACCAATTGGTCGTTCGAATAAAAAACCAATCTAGTTTATCTATGGTTCGTTCGAGTGACCGTAGCTACTATAAAAAATATAGAAAATAATACAAAATATTATCATATATATATAAAGTAATATATCCATGATGAGGCAATACCATATTTCGATTTTTTATTGCTTCTTTCTTACTACGCGTACGAAAGACAGCCACACTCGTAAAGATTGAAAATCTTTCTGGTCTCGTCGCGCGTCGTTCCATACAAGTTGCGGCAGCCGCTATCGCGTCAGCAACGAATAATATCGTTCCCAAAGCGTTCTCGCAGAACCGCTGCAGTTTCGGACAAAATCGATATTTCTTTTCCAAAAAGAATAACGCGTATTCTCGAAACACGCGTCGCAACGGCCGACTCTGTAAAATCTCGAATCGATGAAAATTCCAGAACATTGTCCGTTTCGTACTCCCTCGGCGCGGCGAGGAGGCGAGGAGGCGAGGAGTTTTCGTAACAAAAGACGTCTTTCTTTGCTGCGAAACAGGTACTCGAGGATCAGTGTCCTTATTCTTTACGCAACGCCGCGCCACGCCGCGCCACGCCGCGCCACGCCGCGCCACGCCGCGCCACGCCGCGCCAGGTTGGATCGCTAGACACTAGACAACCGTAACTATCCCCGTGACAACCGATAGCCGAATGATTCTACACTCTACATCCACACTCGACGTGGTTATCACCCGGCGCGGATTACTTTGATCTCGTTCAGCCTTGTTTCAACGGTGAACACAAACTAAACCTAACGCGAAGAGCTCCCGAGCGCTGCGCTCACGTTTTAATCAGTCTTTCACAGATTGTAATATTTGCCAAGCCTACGGCTAATAGCCTGCAAGATACCGACAACCCGTGTTGCATCGCGCGGCTCTGACCGTTGAAAACTAACCATTTTCACGTTTTGAGGAGGATAATAAGATTTCTATGATAATAACATTCAGACAATCGCTTAGGATAGCGACCTTGGGAATAACCATCATTGGAGCTTTTCCTCTTCGAAACAGCATTTTTATCTTCCAGCGATGAACGGTAGTGACGCGATTAGCTCTATTTCTGCGATACGATGTGTTTACCACAGTCTGATCGAGACCTAACATATTCTACCGAGGTTGACGATGTGGCGACGTTTGAATAATCAAGTGCTCGAGTCGCTCGAGAGACTCCGAGGGCCGGTGTTCCATCGGGAGGTTGAAACGTTTGAATACTAAACGATGAAACGGTTAGGTTCGGATAATCGAGGGTCCACCGACGATGGTATGAAGAACGAGCGTGTCGCACGCGTCTACAAAATTTCAAGTGGATCGAATAACATTTATAGAATACATTATGTACTGGAATAGCGTTACACATACACACACACACACACACACACACACACACACACACACACACACACACAGTCTGAAACAACTGACAAATTGTCAGTGGAACTATCGTGCAACCAATTGTCCTCGAGTTGCAGCACCGTGTCGACAACCATCGGTTGACACCCTCTACTCGTTTATCCTAACGCGGCATCTTATCGGCTCGCATATCGACGGGATCACTCCAGATAAAGCCGGTGGCCTAAATGTTTGCGGGTGCGAGAGATAAAAGTTATCGGGCGCCGGTGAAAGACTATAAATCGAGAACCGGGTTCTCCCTCACCGCTGCGCGCCGCTCCGTGCCGTTCCGCGATGCGATGGGACAAATCGCGAGGATTACGAGCCAAGGAGAGAAATGCTCTCCCGAGACCGATGCGATACAATCCTGAAATTGCCCGGCAGACGACTCGAGCAGATCCAAGGATCGCTTTTGACGGATGGTGAACGATCCAAATGATTTTTCACGGGGGGAGGGAGAGCAGACAAACCCTCGAACATCCTCCTAATGAAAAGTTCATAAGGATACCGCCGCGCCGCGCCGCGCCGCTCCTGGTTTTACAAGCTTCCAGCGAACCAAGAGGACAATCAGGATTCCAACTTTTAACTCGATAACAGGCCTAAAGTACTCGCGAATATGAATCGATAAGCGAGATATTGAAGATGCTCGAGAGTTAGGTGGGACACCCGGTATAAACCTTTACGGGGATATTTTCGGTGTCGAACGATCGAACCGCGAACAATTCGAAATTCTTTGGACGTTGCAAGACCTAATAAAACTGTGGATTTATGCAAAGGTCTACGCGGAGAAGCCCGATATATCTCGCGTGAGAAAACGGCGAAGGAGAAACGACCGGGTGGCTCGGACCTCGGGAAAGATCTCTCGTGCATCTCGAAACAAATTGCTGGCACGTAAATATATTAACGCGAGCATAAATATCGCCCTCGATTGCACTCAATAATTGCGCATCGTGACCTAGAAGAGAAGCGAGCGGTATTCCACGTTTGCGGAATATGTAGCTGCGTGACTGAATTTATTTCTGCCCTCCGACTCGTGGCGCATCAACGTCTGCATAATTTACCGCGCACGCGATTCGTCATAGATAGGAGAGCCCCGTGATGTTTCCATGGGACAAACACGGCCCAAAGTCCGAAGAGCCTTTCGAACTAGTTTTCAGGGAGCGTTCACCGATGGCCTAACGCCGCGCCGCGGCGCTAGAACCTTGACTTATTGTTAGTCCAAACTCGCGACGATGGCTACTGTATGTACGAGTATATATAGCACGCGATCAAACGCCCTACGATGCTAATCACAGAGCGTATATCGCGTGGCGATAGCGATCCGTCAATCCGGACACCGCTACTCAACGATCGAATATGGTTGCGCGTGCAGGTGTGGCAAATTAGGGGATTTCGATGATTCGCTGACTCGCGATCAGGGTTTGTCGATTTTTAAAATTCAATATATTATATGATAATTTTTCAAAAATTCAAACACAGCCTTTTAGCGCTCAGCGAACGTAACGTTAAGGTTAAGGTTACCGAAGAAAGAATCTTGCTTGTATCATACCATTGCTACTATTGCTCGAGATCGTTAGAATTTATTAATTTCTATAAAAATTCGCTTATTGTACGAGACTCGCGTATCTCTCGCGCATCCCTATTTAGCAAACGTTACTCCGAAGACCGGTTTGGAAAAATGTGGATTCTCGATCGCGAGGTTCGATCTAATTTGACGAACGGGATGAATCTCTTTGGGCGAGCCGTAAGAGGATGAGGCCTTGAAATTTTAATCGGCACTCGGACCTCGGGACCTCGGGACCTCGGTCAAGATATCCAAAGGCCCGGGATCAAAACCCCGAAAACAATAGGATTCCGGGCATAAATGTTCGATGGCCAGGGGGCTATTGTTAGAATAGCCGGTTTCCGTCTTTCATTTCCGCGGCCGCGGACGCGGACGCGCATCAAGCGTATTAGGATCGACTCGGCGTGTTATACCGAGCGAGGCGATCCATCCCATCGGCCAGGAAATAAATCCACCGGCGAATCTGGAACGGAGCTAAATAATTCGGCCGATGGTCAGCCGCGATTTATGTTCGGTTATTTTTCACCGAAAATTTGAATCGCCGCGCGCTGCTGCTCCGATTTTTCGAGGCAGACGAAGTCGTTAAGGGCGACCGCCGTTGCAGGCCACGGGAAAAATGCGACGGACGCTATCGAAATGCTGTGATTTATTGGAAAATATTGATGTAGGGTAAAGAGATTGCCAATGTGGAACACCCGATTTTCGGAAGGCTGCCAAAAGTCGAGTGATTTCTTTTTCCCGTTTAATCCTCTTATCTACACGTAAATTTTCTACGATCTTCAGCGACATCGATTCTACTTGTTAATGTAATATATTTTCTTCGATATTATTATAGAGTGCAAACAAATTATTTGACTGTTCCAACAAACCGACGTACGATTATTTCGAATGTAACCAAAAAATATAACATATAATTATCGATAATGTCGATAAACAGTCTATTGTTAGAAACCGGGGTTCTATCGTAAATGGTTCAGCAGCGATACGGTCGCTGTCGCGGTCGGGCCGTGTGAAAAACCGGTGCGGCGCGGCGCGGCGTATCGTTTCCCAGAGCAACAGTTGCTCTTGTTTTTACGCGACCGTGATCCGAAATCCAGCTCGGCGATGCGATGTGCGATCGAGCTGGAAAACGTGTTGCGGCCGCGCGCGTTTCCACTCCCGCATTAGCCGCGACGCGGTGCGGCTCGATGCGGCTCGGTGCGGCCCGGTGCGGCTCGGTGCGGCGCGACACGCCAAGATTCGAGGGTTACACGGAGAAGAGAGCCTGGCGGAGGCCAGCCGTTTATTGATCGGACACGCTCCGCATGTTTGTGGAAAGTAGATAACGTGTGCCGGCTTTCTCGCGATCTACCCGCGGAAACGTCCCTCGTCAGCTTCCGCTTTTCGTTTCGTCGCGCCCTCGCTCACCGCGATTTTAGCGCCGCGATTTTGGCGCCGCGACGCGTCGCGACCCACGGTTCGTCGAACAGCCCGTTTTCCTCTCCTCTCGACAAAACTCCGCTACCTTTTGCAATTCTCTTTGCGCGGACTCCAAGTATTGAAATGAACAACATTTTGTAGAAAATTGATACGTTTCGATAGAGAAAAATTGAATACCGTTCGAAATTTCCGAGGGACGCATATTTATAATTAAAAGGGTCTCGTCCCGGCCCTTTGAGTTGCAGCCTGTGACAGTAAGCCACTTACTATCCACCGTTTATTGTCCTCCATTTTCTTCGGCGCTGTAGCTCGACCGTGCCATGGCCAGCGGACCGTGAAATAAGTTTATAACGATGTCTTTCGAGTAAAAGGAAACGAAAGATGAAGTTGTTGAATCCGATAGGAGCGTTCCAATATCTTGATCTACCATATTATAAGATGCCACGCGAGAAATCGGCTATAGAAGAAGATTCTAGAGCAAAATTTTCTGTCGTAAAGCGGGTAATATTTAATTTGTTGTACAACCTAATAGTATAGTATTTGAATGTCCTTTAAAAACTAGTACGCGGAGTACACACATCGGGAAATTTAAAATTCGTAATTCAGGTCACGCTGCACGATTTTTCGCATCTTCGAATCAGAACGAAGGACTCGGTGATAAAACAAGTCGTATAAATGGTAACGAGACGCGGAAGCATATTAAATACGACGAGATTATTTCGCTGCAGATTTCGCTGCAGATTTCGCTGCAGATTTCGCTGCAGATTTCGCAACAAATCACTCGTATCGCATTTATGTTAACCATACAAGTGGTATATACGATAATAATCTCGCGATCGCATCGATTGTATCCTACTAAATAATTTCCATCAAGATTTATGCTCGAAATAAAATGATACATCGTTCGAAATTACTTTCGAATCTCATCACCGTTTCATCGATACAACGAACGTGTAAAATATTTTTTAATCAAACGGATTCCAATTTTAAAGGATTCATTAAACTAATCGGTTCAGTTCAAATAGTTGATCGATAATACGATAGAAATTCCTACCTTGGGTTGCAATCGTTCCTTTGATATCAATCTTTTAACAACACGTTCGTGATATTTTTCTGATCGAAACGAGTCGAAACATGGCGTACCTTAAAATTATATTTACTCGGTTAATTCACGATTAAAAATATTGAAACAGCACCGGCTGCGATATACTCGTACTTGAACTTTCTGGTTTCATCGATAAAATTGCTTTGATTTTGTGGGAGTTGTTGCAGTTGGCATTCCGCGCTTGGACTAAATTTACGACAAGTTGAATTTTCGTGTTGGAAGCCGTCAGCCTAACATAACGGTTGGCCGTGTATTACCATGTAACGATGTTGGCAGTGTCACTGGCCGGTTAACATGTCGCGTGAACAAGAGTTGCGTGCAACGTATTATGTACCTTTGTAATTCATACTTTCCGTTTTAACTTTTCACTTTTCACTTTTCACTTTTCAGTTAAACTTAGCAGCTTTATTATCCCATCAAATTCTTATTGACGAGGGACCGGCTTTCATTTCAACGACTGACACGCTCTTCGCCTTCAAACCCGCCTCCTGCTATTTCTATGTATAAACTATAAACAGTACAAACCATAAATCTTTTGACAAATACGAGCTCCACGACGTTGCTTCTGAAATTTGAAATTCGCTATCGCGACTGCAGCCATGCCAAATTTGAGACATCGTCTGTAACAGCAGCATTGAATTTTTCACATTTTAATTTTTGGCGGGAATTTTGAAATGCTGTAACTCGACTCACAGTTCATTTGATTAGATACGATATAAGAATCATAAATCACTATTTTTCGGATATAACGTAAAGGGGAAAAATAGTACTGTAAACATTGAAAATTTCACTATTTTTACAAAATTTAATTTCTTAAAAATGATGCCCGACAGAAAAACGCTTTCTCATTTCTGGTTTATGTTTAATTAACAGTACTCTCTTCGTATAATTTCGAATCCATTCCCTTAATAAAAATGTGGTATGATATTCATGGACACGAGAGAGCAGTTAGGGTGATAGGGGCCGCACAAATTCTGTTAATTAAATTCTTCTGAACATTATTGGGTGAAACACCCCCGTTACCTTTCAATCAATTTTTCCATTGGTTTTCAAAAGTTCTTGTTACAATGATTTATGTATCGTGTAGACCGGTTTGCGTTGTCGCGTTTACTTCCGTTCGCGACCATGTTTTCGTTCAAAGTTCGCCATAAAGTTTCGGTCGATCGTCATTTGACAGTGGCAGTGTAACAGTGGCAGTGTAACAGTGGCAGTGTAACAAACAGTGACAACAGCGTAACAATAACAATACCGTTCTCACATCCTTGTAAGTAGTTTCACGTCACTTTAATCAAGACTGCAATATTAAAGCATTATTCTCGCGCGCGCGAGAGTTCGTATTCTAAATGATAGTTCTATCGATAGAAAGTATTACATATCATAATATATACTTTTTCTGATGACTACATATATCTATATCTATGCTATAGCGGCGAATCGTTGATTTCAATTTTTCTAGATCCACAGTCTAATAATCATTTTATTCTCCGGTATATATTATAAGATGACATCAAGGGAGAACCGAATAATTATATGTATAACCTTGAAATGACCTTTACTTCCCAGATTTAAAGCCTACGCGTGACATTTATTCCCGACGAACTAAATTATGCACGCGAAACTCACCCGAGGACCGGGGAAGATGTTCCGGGAACTTGGGTGAATTTAGTTATACTCTTCGGAGAAGTCTAATAATCATTACTTATGCACGAAGCATTCGTTGGTTACGCAACTTAATAAACCCCAAGTTTGAATCCCTTTAGGCTACATCTATTTTTTCGATTTTTCTCTCGTCTCTTTACCTGGCACGCTTAATTAAATTTTCCAAGTACGGTAATATTTATAAATAGTCGTGAAAGGGGTTCAAGAGAATTTTCCACGGTGGCACGTTTCGTAGCGACGTGTTTATGATGGCATCTTCGCGTCATCGGACGACGTGCATAAACAGTGGAAAAACAACAGGATCACGCGTATAAATTGGCAATGTATTCGAATGTCACAAACTTCGAGCCGATCGAACTCGATAAAGTGAGCTGTAATGCAAACAATTACCTCTACAGCTTCGCATCAAATTGCCACAAACGAGAATTAGTGTCCAAACACTAGTCTGATTCTCGGAACTACGCATACAGAGCGAGACTCGTAACATCGCTTCAAACAACTCGTAAGCTATTTGTTGTACGAAAAACTATGAACAAATATTGCATAGTTTCCAGGGAGCGTCGCTTATTGTTTGAACAATTTTATCTTTTTCCGCACAACAAATAACTTAATTGTCGTGTCACGAGACTCGCCCTGTATGCGCGACATACCATCAAGTAGCATCCTGTCGTGTTAGGCCACCGTTTTGTTTCGCAAGTTAGCCGTTGACCGTTTACTGTTGATTCGGCGAAATGTCAACAGCACCAGTGCGTTTATACGCCGTCGAAGAAAGCCTAGTTCACGCACCGTGGAGGATAGTGTTTAGGTTAGCAGTCACTTGGCAACGGTGATCGATCAGCGAGATTAGCGCGAGTCTTGTCTCGTCGATCGATCGTTCGTTTGTTCGTTTTGTGACAATGTGATACTGAAATGTCATAATATAATACCGGTTCGTTCGATTGGCGACTGGGTTCTCGACGGCACGGCACGGTGCGGTGCGGTGCGGTGTAAAGCTGCCAATTACACTACTACAATACACATGTACACCCACCTACTTGGCCTCCCGCCGAGGAATTAATCGTTCGTATCACCGGGAAAAGAGAACGATCGTTAGGTCAATTTGTTGCATCGGCAACCGACGGAATCGTTAGCTATTGCTGTTCGGACTTTGATCAAACGATTCATTGATCGGCCGCGGCGCGGCGCGTTGCGGTCTGTGGCCGTAATTTTGCTGTTCGGGCTTTTAAACGAATTGGGAAATTCGTAGCTATCGAATTAACAAATTTGTCTATTATTTATTTATAACGAACCCGATCGGCTAACGGTAAAAAGAAATATCGATGAGCTTGAAATCTCGTTGAAAAATATCCTTGGGAAGATTTCTCATGAAACCGTAAATAATAACAGATATTCGGGCGATCCGAAATATCCGAGACACTCTGTATATACATATGTAGATAAATGGACCGTAAACAGACCACAAGTTTCGCTATAAGATCCCTCATGTAGAATCTACGGCGTAGATCGTAGATCTTTTTATTGCGAGCGTGGATAACAGAGAGTCAAGACGACCATAAGCTGCTTAGTTCGTTCGAACACTGACAATGCGAAACAACCATAAACTGAAGTGCCTAGACGTCTGCATGGGTCGTGTAAATGCATTTTATAGTTGCTATTAAAGCCAGTTGGGTTTCCACGTTTCCACAGATGTCTTACAACAGTTACAAAGATACTGTCTGTCTGTTATCGGTAACCATAATCGATGGAAGCGGTCAAAATGTAGACAATCGGTCCATAATCTACGGAGACGCAAACATCGTTAACAGTACGACCAAGTGTTAAAAACAATTGCAAATCAAATTTACCCTTTTGAAATTGAAAGGTTTATCGCGTCCATGTGCTATAAGGGTTAATTTCGAGCGGAAGACCTAGCAAGTAAGTCCGAATTGATATTCTTACCCCAACCCCCCTCAACGGAACACGATTTTCCTTAACATAGTATCCACGTGGTTCGAGAGGGTGAGCATGATGGTGATTCTTTTGAATTGCATCACGCTGGGGATGTATCAGCCGTGCGTCGACGACCAGTGCGTGACAAATCGCTGTAAAATACTACAAGTACGTACCAGTCGGAGCATAATACGTGTACGCATGCATGCATGCACGCATCTATGTATCTACGTGTCCGTGTCCCATTAGGGGAACAGTGTAACGAGCGTCGAAAAGAAACGAGACCGTTAAATCACGCTTGTCCTTGCATGCACGCCTTCATTTTCCCCGGCTAGCAGCTGTCGCTGTCCACCCGCCTACCCGCTGCTTCGCGTTTCACTATTGCGAACCGTAAACGCTGCAATTACGATCTTCTACGGTCTGATTAAAAGCTTGCAACGCGAGAATCGTAATCTTTGATCGGGAATTTTCCAGCCGTTCCGCGACCAACTTTTTCGCATTTCTTCAAGTTTCATTCCATCGCGAATCGCGATGCATGTACTTGCTACGTAGGTGCGTGTTTCACAGATGTAGAGAAACTATTAGGTAGATTTATTGTTGCTTCACCGCAGTAATGTCTCGATATTTATGAAAACTTGGGGATCAAAATGTCACACTGGTACAGTAATAAATCCCCAGTTTATAAATGTATTTCAATTTCTGTCCGTCGATCGGACAGATCACACGGTTGTTGAAATTCGAATAAGACTCTTTTCCCGGTTAAGTCGCCCGGAAAATTAGCACCGTTTCCTGTACAGTCTACAGTCAGCTATTATCCGTTTTTCTCGAAGAAATAAAATTTCGTTCGACTTGGCGAGCATGCTTGAAGGAAAGTGATATGTGCCGTGTCTACATACGAGTAATATGTATGCACGGTATACGAGCCGGTACGAACAGAGCAGAGATAATGTGCAAGATTTCTCGCGCATGCGCGGCGATGTTAGCCTCGCAATCGGTAAAGTAAGATTCTCGATAAAAGCCCGTAAAATTTTAAAAAATTCTTATTATTCGATTGTGAAAAATGAATGTATAACACATGTGTGTTTGTGTATATTTTCTAACCCAACCTAACTCGTAGGACACGTACCGGAGTCTTTTTGTCCGGAACAGATTGTTTCGGTACATTCCCGCCAGTATAACTGTATAACTGTATAACTGCCTCAGGACTGTGCTACCTCGTCATCGTAATACATGTATACTCGCATGTACTTACAGTTGGATACGTTAGAATCAAAAACAGCTACCGGCTAGTGGTGTCAGAGGTGAATTGATTAATTGCCCTGTTTACCTTGCCCCCTAACGCTTCAGAATTTGCACGAATAGCGCAGAAAACGGAGGCAAACACGAGAAACCAACATCTGGTGTCGATGAGTAATGGAACTCGTGTCGAGGAGTGTCCTTGATCGACTACGCGCTCGATTCAATTTCACCGTCCTCTACCCTAATCAAAGCCCTTCTCCGTTTACGTGGACCTGCTTACAGATGTTCGATGACATTATTTTCGCCTTCTTCGCCTTGGAGATGACAATCAAAATGGTCGCGATGGGAATCTACGGGAAAGGAACCTACCTTGCCGACTCTTGGAACAGGCTCGACTTTTTTATCGTGGCTGCCGGGTATGTTTTCTCTTTCTCATTGAGCATCAAGCATTGTTCAATCCTTATGCGTGTGTCATTAATTTTGATTATGTTTGGTCATTACAGAATTTCACTTTCTAAATACACCACTCGCAATAAATGTTTGTAGTATTATTTTATTTCGATTACAATGTATGTACCTTTTATGTGAAATTTAGCGAAATTAGGATACAATAGAATTACCGTGTAAATTTCAACACGAAGAGGGCATCATAAATGTTGTGCTTTTTCGTTTAATTAATTATGTTCGTTCGCCGGACATGCTACAACACACAACACCCATAATTAATAATTGCCTGGAAATAGAGCACCGGTCATAAAAGCCAGCAGTTTCTTCAAAGATTCATAATTTGTTCGAGCTTTAATACTAAAGGCTTATAATTTCTTCGTTTCTGCTCAAATTGTAAAGCTTGAAAGGGAGTAAAGCTCGAAAGCTTCGGGCTTTTGTCGCTAATCCGAGGATACGAATTAAAGGAATTTGTTTGAAAATATCAGCGACCGCTTTTCTAAAAGGAGAATTCAAATTCATTTCTGAAAAACTGTCGGACTTTATTAAAAGAATGTCTCGCATTTAAAACGGTATATCTATGTATTTATGTACTCGTATCTCTCTCTCTCTATTTATTGGAAAATATTTATTATTTACGAAGTTACAAAATCCACAGTCTACCAATATGTAGAAGACGATAACGCAAGAGCATTAACTATCGATACGAATGAAATAATATTATGTTTCCTTCTATACGCATCGAACAACATTCCCGATTATTAAATTTAGATTGAAATAATCCCTATGGCTCTGATTCGTTATTGTAAACCGAAGGATTAATTAAACGTGTAGGAGAGTTGTATAACTAGACCGCGGATGTTGATGCAGAGTCTTGTTATTACAAACTGTTTTACGAAGATCCGAATTCGGTTGAACGTACGAACCTACAAATGGCGGATCGCGTTGCAGCACAAATATTCTTGGTAATACGTACATATAATGTAATAATTTCTTTGAGAGATATCATTTGATACAATATTTAATGTGTAAAAGAAGATTTTCTAGGTTCTTTTTGATGTAGTACCGTCGTTCAAAATCCATCGATACGTGTTGTAGGTAAAGAATGAAATTAATCGAATTGCCAGTTGTAAAACTGGTCTAAAGTCTAAACGATAAAGATCGAATAATTGAATTTATCACCTATTTCGAGTAGCATTTAACAGCATTGTTGTAACGCAGAAAACCACTTGTGCGCCGTTTGCCGTATGTCGTCTGCCGTGTGCAATGGAACTTCGGCAGGACCGTTAAATTGAATTGACAGTTGTCTCGTTAAATAGACTCCGATCCAATTCCACAGGGAAAATTCGAAATATGTGCAAGGCAAGCTCCGTATAACATGACATTTCTACAATACGGTCGGAAAATTTGAGAAAATCTTGGTACAATGCGATCTCGTCGAATATGTACAAGACCGAAAACCAGAAAAGTCAAATGACTGTTTCAGAAAAGTTCAGAAAATTCTTTCGATTCTCGACGACACGACGCGCGACGTGTGTTGCGTGTACGTATATCAGGGATACGTAATACAATATCGCGCAACACTCGTTCCTAAAAATCCTTTCGAAATTTCCAACCAACAAATCAAACGCTATCCAATTTCTCCTTTCTCAGACTATTGTTCGTGTGAATGTTAGCAATAAGACAACCATAAATTGTGAAAGAGAGTAATTGATACGAGATAACAGAGGAAAAACGTATGTTTTGGACTTTTTGCAGCGCCCTGGAGTACTGCTTGAACGTGGAGAACATGAATTTATCGGCGATACGAACAATAAGAGTTCTAAGACCCCTGCGCGCCATCAACAGAATTCCAAGTGAGTATAGGGAAGAATCTGCAAAAAATTGTTGACACTTCTATTCGCATGACAAACTCCCTCTCATCGATTTTACAATATGCATGCAGTATAGTATGTACACGTGAATTTTATCGGCGCTCGTACGCGTCTCTGAGTAATGGCGGGTGATTTCGATCTGCGCTCGAACCGACTGCACATTTCTTCGGCACACACACACACACACGCACGCACGCACACGCACACACACACACACGTGTAAGTACGTGTGCTCCGGATAGTTGGATTGTCAGATAGTTGAATAATCTGACACTTTCGCCTCTGACTTTTTCAACTATATCATTACCGCTAACGACCACAACGACAATCGTGTTTCCACTGCCATAAGTAAAACCGTGCTAAACTGATTTTGACGAAAAAACAACCTTCCGTACAGTATTCAAAAGTGAAACATTTAAGGGTTGTTTCTGAATGCGTAGGCTACCCGTGACCCACAGCCAATCAATGAACTTGAAACGACTTATTTCCGCCCGCGATTCCGATGAGGAGCCACTATATACTCGTATATCTATAATCTGTAATCTACATATATCCGACAACGTTCTCTGTATGTCGTATCTATCTTTAATCGAGCTACACTTCCGATTACAGGTGTGTGACAGGTGTATGACAGGTGACATTATCCTTCCCCCTCGAGACGTAAATAGAAAAACCCTTTATTTATCTGGTTACTGGCAGGAAGAACAAAAGTGCACAGCAATTTAACTAGAAACGTAGAAACATGCACGGTCAATATTCAGGTTGATGTTAATCAATTTTCGCGATGCCGATGCTTTCGATGATTTCTTCCGGACTGCTGGAATTCTTATAACAATTTAATTTTATATTTTCTATATTTACTATATCCACTTGCTATACTATATGTACTATACTTACCGTATGATGAAATCTGCGCGTAAAATAGTATTACACCAAACAGTGTAAATGTTACCGAGGTTCGAACAAAAGATCAATTTTGAAATTGCGATATGTTTGAATCTGTCGATAGGTATGAGAATACTGGTGATGCTGCTGCTGGACACTCTTCCCATGCTGGGCAACGTTCTTCTGCTATGTTTCTTCGTCTTCTTCATATTCGGTATTGTCGGTGTTCAACTGTGGGAGGGTATCCTGCGCCAGCGTTGCTTCCTGAAGGCTCTACCAAATGTGAAATACCCCGAGTAAGTCTGCAAACACGAGTCGCATGTTTCCATATACATACATACATACGAGTATACTTTACTATACGTCTACTCTTCCGTATTATACACGTTTCCTGTGGCTCGAGCTCAGCCGCCATTTTCTCCGTTTATTATTACGCTTTACTTGCATCCACTCCGCCCGTTTCCTTCTCTGCTTCTTTTTCTTCGAACTCTGTTTGCTTGCACCGGGGTCGACGCGTACCGTGGTCAATAATAATTATAGCGGTTGAAAATATGCTACTTTAGAATTTTTTCGGCTTCTTGCCCCTTTTTTCTAATACTTGGATCACCTTCGTTCAGTTAAAAATGGTTTACCCCGAGTCCTTGCAGCTTTACGCCTTTAAATTCTGATACTTAGCCGACTAAATTCTGATACATACTTGGGCTAATCTCGTTCACTTCAAAATCGTTTATATTTTATCGAGCCTCTTGAGACGACGCGCGACGCGACGGATGGCAAGATTAGAGACGCAGTTGTTCAAGTTTCCGACACAAAAAGGTGATCGATCCGCTGACTGCAAAGGGCAAATCTATTTAGTAGCTGAAAAACTAAAAATCACAAAAATTTCGAAATGTGTGAGTTTGTGATCCAATCGGTCCAACATTTCGCGCAGATAATTTTCCAAGAAAGTATCACAGTTTAGGAGATGGGGTTAGGAGAAGCTGCAGGATGAATGTCAGCTGCACTCTATTTCAAGAAGATGGCGTATTAACTGAGCCGTCGAACGCGAAGAGAGAGAGAGAGAGAGAGAGAGAGAGAGAGAGAGAGAGAGAGAGAAACAGATCGCTTTGTTCGACGCCCCATTTCGCGAATTTCGCGAACGCGAACCTCAGCTCTTTGCACTCGACCGAACTTTTCGGAGAATCTCGAAACGACCGCTTGCAAAAGAAATTTTGACACACCTGCCCACTACCTCTAGCGGTAATACGGAATTCGACACGGACGATTACAAAACGTGGAATAGTAATTACAGGAGGTAGAGAACAAAATTGGAATATTCGAGTTACCGAAGTTTGAGAATTGTAAGGAAAGCGATGGATTATGTATTGGCACATACGGGAGAATATCCGCTTCTACGAACAAATTGTTGAAGGTAAAGTGACCGTGTCTTGCACAGTTGCCAGTAAGAAATGTGCGGCTTTCGAGTAAGTTGGTACCGTGACAAATAGGCTGCGGATTTGATGGGTTCGAGCAAACGTGGTTCTGTAAAATCCATCGGAACAGAATCTTCAATGAAACGCGATCAAATAGTCATTTTAATTTTAACTCGATACATCTTCCTAATACTATGCTTACTTGAAACTCGAAACATCATACATAATACTCAACTCAGACATTTTAATGTCACAAAAACCATCGATATTTCAATATTTCAATAAAGGTCTACAATTAAATTCTTTTAATCTGTCTAGCATTTGAAATTGCATATTACTTGAACTTTATTAAATTATTTATCTAGCTAGATGTAATTTCTTTATATTTATTAATTTAATTTAACACCACGAGTGCAAAGAGTTGGTTTGTCTGATAGTTTCAGTTTTCTAACATATTTTCGCACTATCTATTATGAAACACTTGGAATGCAATATTAATATTATTTATGCAATCTTCCTCAATATGATTTCGTTATGTGCCGCAGCGTTTTCGAAGCCTTTTTTCTTCAATTTTTCAGCGAATCGGACGCTTTTTCAATTTTCAAGATTCGAGCGTGTAGTTTCTTTATCACTGCGTATCCTTTCTTTTTCTTTTTCTTTTTCTTTTTCTTTTTCGATTTCCCTGTTTTATTTTCAGCTTCGTCTTCGCGCGGTTTTCCCGCGATTTTTTCGAAAGCTTGACGCTCTAGGTTCGACGTTTCTCTTTCTTATTTTATTTTTCTCTCCCCTTTTTCTCTCTTCTCCGTTGAACGCACCTATTTCCGGGCGCAAAGTTTAAATAGCTTTTGTGTATTTCTAGCACCGCCTACATGTATCGGTAATTAAAACTTCTTTGCAGCTAAGTGCTTCCACGATTTCCTGATTCTATTTTCAACAGCGGCGCTGGGATGCCGAAAGACCAAATATTTGTCTTATATGGTAGCTCCTCCATTATCCGAATGATTTACCGCGAGCCTGCTCTGCTTCCGGAGCATGATCTCGCGAATACTATAACTGCTTTTCGCGGAACGTTTTTTTCGATTTATTTTTCTCCGATAATGTAGTGCTCGGAGTGGTCTCGCGAAAGTGCGGATCTTGTAAATATCGAACCAACAAACGCAGCGGTCTGAAACTTTCTCAACTTATTTTGCAATATTTTCAGAGTATACAGGAATTTTTTTAGGCGAGCATAGCGGTTTTCTCCAAAGTTACAGTGATTTCTTCCAGGGAGTTAACAGTTCAAGAGAAACTCGGTTCAATTGTGGTGCAAAAATTGCAATATGAACATTTTTCTTTAAACAAAACTGACAAACATACTAACTTGAAACTTTGTAGTCTTATTTAGTAATTTTTGGAGAATATACAGGAATTTTGTTAATGCAGATATAATGATTTCTTGACAAGTTATTGCAATTTAAACGGAGCACTTTTAAAAAAAAAACTCTATCTTCGCAAAGAATCTAAAATCCGCCATTACGATTGCTCAAATCGAAAAATGGGAAAATATTTTTCATCTACAAGATTATACCAAAAGGCGTTCAACGATTTTAATATTAAAGGTTTCAGTATTAAAGACGGTAATGGAGGTTCTACCAGTATGATACAATTTAGCAACAAACAATTTAAATCCACAGCTTTCGCGCAACACGTACGAGAGTCTGTACAAAAATTATTTATCACCAGACTGCGGATTTTTATGCAATTTCCTGTTTTTACAGTATATTGAAAAAACAATTGATCAATGAACGAAAATAGAAGCGAAAATTGAAGCGAAAATTGAAGCGAAAATTCAAGTGAAAATCTCTGCAAAATTATGTTTGGTGAATAAATTTGTTGATAAAAGGGTTCTCGTTTATGAGAAAATATTAACGATAATTTCGTAGCTAGCTTTTTCGAGTGATCGATTGAGAGGAGCTGTACAGATTCAATGTTGCATGGTAGGATAAATAATTTTTTAAAGACCCTGCGCACGTTGCGCGAGCTGCAGCCAACATGGCCGCGGCTACTTAAAGAATGTTTACATATACGGTTCGTACACACGCAATATGCTGAAGTGCATGGCGAAGTAGCTCGTATATGTGTACGTATACGTATACATATACACGACTGCCGCAAAGTATACCGCTTCGAATAAATATTTATTTTGTCGTGTGTCCCTCCAGTCGGCTCTGTTCACTCAACCTTCCACGTTTCTGTGGCTGTCTTCAATTTGCTGGAATTTTTCTCGGAACATAGTTCGTCGGTTGTCGATACGGAGCGATTTCGCTTCTACCATACTTACTACCCCTGGCAAAAAGTAGAATTATTGTGTTATTATTGCGTTATTATCGCGTTACATTCAATCATCGAATTATGTTATCGGCAGACTGTAGATCTTCGGGCAAAATAAAAATTCTTCAAGTCAATTGTACGAAATCGAAATTAATTATTGATATTTTATACATACATAGTACATAGTATAGTAACGCTTCGCAACAAGCCTCAATAAAGCTTCTATATTCGATATATGTAATAATTTACTTATGTTGACACTGCTTTCACATGGAACGTCACCTCGTTGTATAAAGATTTTTCCCACGAGCGATTTTCATAAGGGATGTTCAGTCTCGTCGAGGAAATAACTTTTTGCCAGGGGCGAGTAAGTACCTATCTCGTGCTCGGGCGATAGTGAACTTCGCGACGCGACGCGACGCGAGAAGCTTCGCGGGAATTGTTGAGCATCGACGTCAAATTTCACGAGATAGATCCGAATGAGTTTGAATTGCCTTCGAATGTTTTCTATTCTCTAACCCTTAACTGCGCGCAACTTTCTAACAAAATCGCGTGCTCTCTGGCGTGTACGGAGTGTGTTTTATGTTTTATTTCGTTTAAACTTGATGGAACACGGTCTGAGGACTGGGGACACGAACGAAAATACATTGTACATATGTACTCGTGGAAATATCGAAAAAGGATCATGGCGTGCCAGAGCGAAAAATATACACTGTGCTGCTCGATCGAATTTTTATTCTGCTGCGTACAGTCGATTGTAGTTTTTAGCGAAGGAACGCGCAACAGAGTATTTAGTATGAAGAGGTTTTTGTATAGTAACGCCCTGTAGATTCTGCCGAATAAGAAGATGATATGAATTAACCTGAAATTACAAGTACGGGAATATGTTTAAAAAATAATTAAAAGGCCAGGCCAATTATAGGCATATCTTTCTAATTAATTTAACAAACTACATTTGCAAGCGATCATTTTTTAAATCATTATTTATGCAAGACTAGACATAGATTACGAGTTTGTGTTGTTCTAGTATGTAACGTGTAGTTTAGTCTCTCTGTTTTTTTAGTAGGTTGCGATTCTTCTCGCGTACAATAAATATAGTATTATAATTTCGATACTCTGGCACGCTTTTTTCGATAATATGATCTCTCTTCTTTTTCTTGCATCTTTATTATTTGAATACTTCTCTATTTCGTATTTCAATGATAGTTCATTCTTTGAACAACTCCATAAATACCAGCACAAATTCTTAAGCATCCGCAGTCGTAACTAATCGGTCGCTAAACAATTCTATCATCTTTTAGAAACTGAAACAGAATTCTGCAGACATCGTTTTACCGTTTCGCGTGATTAGTATACTTCGTACGTCAGGTGCGCCCAGTTCAGGGTTAATTTCTTAAAAATAATAAATATTTCGTGTTAAGCTATTGAAAAAACGGCCAAGCCTGGTAGAAATCCTTAGATTATTATGATTATAACAATGTCGAGCCGAGTTCAGCTTCAAAACGAAATTTCAACGAACACGATTTATTATTATAGAAAACTTTTTTCGAATTCCCGAGCAGACCGATCTCAATACGTTCGCTGTTCTCCGTTGCATTTCCGTCGAATGAATTCTTCAATAATAGCAAATCGAAGACAATTATCGCGGCAGCGATTTGAAAGTCAATAGAATAACAGCGTATAGTACTCGTATAGTTTCTAATCGTTCGCGAAGAAGCTCATTGATTTCCAATTAACGTAAATGTTCGGACAGCGGACGCGTTAAAGCGCAACAAATCACGGGTGTTGGTTTTCTAGTAAAAATAAACGAGCGAAATAACGGGTCGCATTGAAATCACCGTGATCGTTTGAGTTGATTGTCGGAGTCCGACCCGAGTTTGCCGATACCACGATACCGGCATTAACAATAAACTTGCTCGTCAGTGTACACAAGTTTTGCCACCGAAACGACAAAATATTTATACGTCCCGCCTCTCTCGTTAGATCGTTGACCTGTGTATACGTATTCGACGAAACGACTGTCGATCGTTCGCTCGAGCTAATTAAACTTTACTCGACGGACACTGTGTCGCTTTCGATCCGTCTCTTATGCGCCAATAATACTAATTGCTCATTTATTGGAAGCGTCGGACTAAAAATTATGGCGAATCAATGCTGCCGAATTCTATCCTAAACGACACGTTTATCCGACTAGTCCTATATTCCCCCAAAGAAAAAGCTCGCTAGACGATTAAAAATCTAGTAACTAGACGTAAGTACATGACTGTAGGGGGCAGTGACAATTGTTTCGCTGTTGCAGGTTACTCTCGGACGAGTACTCGGTTCGATCACGCATTTAGTAAGCTCTAGTAGAGAACAATGTGCTGTGCATATATATCTCTCAATAATACATATACATATATATATATATATATATCTAAATCTAAATTGCATAGACACAATAATATGGGATAGACGTGCATTCATGTGTGTGCATATTGTATATGTATATACATGCATAGGTCACGTGCATATGTATATATCTCTATCTATCTATCTATCTATCTATCTATCCATCTATCTATCTGACTCTGTCTACTTCTACTTTTATCTATCTTCATTCTATTCCTGTTTGTACTTAATCCTTGGAAGGAGGACGCTTTCGATTAATGCACAATCGCGGCGATGCCTGGGTCCATTTCGACCCGCTCAATCTTACTCGAGAAACAGTAATATATTAATGTTATCGGAGCAAATGGTCGTTTTGTAATAGAGGTCTAAACGTGCCCAAGCTAAGCCATCCGGGGGTTGATCATTGTCCGAGTGTACAAATATGTATTATATAGTGTGTCACGCAACATAGTAGCATGCCACCTTGCGACAGAGATGACTAAAACATCGTTTCGAATCAGGGGACATGTTCCTCAAGGTGCGAAACAGTGTTTTAGCTGTCTCTGTGTTTCACCTGTCTCGCGTACTGCCGCGTCGCGTCGTTTTGTATACTGCGGTGTCGTCAGTCGTCCTCGCTGCCTATCGCGCGCATACATACAGGGTGTCGTCTTCTAATCGATCCGACCCTGCATAGTTGAAAATGATCGCGTCGCAGAATGTTTGCGCTGACGAGTCGAGGATTTCGACGAGGATGTTGCGCAGACAGCCGACGTTCTTACAGAGAGTCTTCCTACAGCGAACCTTTGATCTTCGCGGCCCCAAATTGGGTGACCCTGACGCGACGCGTGTAGGCAGCGTTGCCGCGTCTTTCACACGCTGCTAGCCGTAATACAATTAACAAGGGGATTTTGATCTTTAATTTTGTGAAGTTGCGTTGTGGGTTGCGGGTCATACGGAGAGACATATTAGATAATTTTAGTAAAATATTATTTCGCTGTGTCTAGGATTTTCTGCGCTAACATTTTGGCGTATGCGAAGCCACGCCAAACCCAAACTTTGTTTCGTAATAACTAGAACACGGTTGTATAAACACATTTACACCGCGGTAACCTGAATTTCGTGGTTAAGAGCTTTGTTAATCTGAAAATGAGATAAAATCGCATGAAACTTTCGTTGGAACTTTTTAATTTAACATATTCACCCCGGCGCGGCGGTCTGTTCCACCGGCACGTTACATTATAATTTTAGAAATATTCACCTGCACCCTGTCGCAAAAAAAAAAGTGTGCAACAGTTTCTTTCAAGACAACACATACAAATTTTACATTTATCATTCCGGAAGAGAAGGGAATTAAACAGCGATGCGACGTGGAAATAGCAATCAGAAAATCCGGGGGAACAAACGTTGACCGTTATTATACTACCGTTGAACTAACGAGCTCCAATAACTTGAAACAAAATTAATTGCTCCGCGGGGGAAGGGAGACGGGGGTGGGGATTGGGATGGGGTTGGATGGAGGAATCTCCAAGTGTGATTAATGAATCGCGAACGAATTTGTCAAGGTCGTCCGTGGCCCCCTGTTCGCTAATTAATGCGCCAGTTTTTGAGACGCGTAATCGGCTTTACGGATTTCTACCGTATGTGGACAAATACGTACTCTCCTCTCCTCTCCTCTCCTCTCCTCTCCTCTTCTATCCTATACGTACCCTCCTCCCGACTTGTGTTTATCCACAAGGTAAATTAATATTTATCTCCCGCTGCGCAGTCCAGCATAAGCTCAGGGGGCTTAAGGAGATCCTCCGCAATGTCTCCGTTAAATGTCACGGTTATATCCAACCGATATAAACACGCGACATGTCGTGTATAGTCCGCGGACAAAGTGTAACGAATTCGACAAATCACCGCGCGTTCAGGGTTGATCGATCTTTAACCCATTAAAGCGGCAGCGTTCGACGATTTTATGGCTGGATTGCTTCAAACGGATTTTATACATATCTATTCAAATTTTTATGTGTACATTTTTTTATGCCGAGTGTCTTAGATAAATGGGATCATCTAAATTCATCTCCCTTATTTATTGTTCTATGAAAAAACTTGTGAATTGTGCTCTCTATTCTCACAGCATAATCCGAGAAACGAACAATTCTCAAGCTCTTCAAATTTCAATACCCAACATGGCAATCTTTGCCTGCCATAAACCACTGCGCAAACATCCTTGTCGAAATATACAAGTAAGCGAAGCGAATGCTTTCCGACGTCGAATTTAGATCTTACGAAACGGCCAGTACGGCGAAGCTCACTTAAATTTTCAAAGTTTAGGACCCAGAAGTGAAATTCGAGCATCAACGAAGAAAATTTCAAATTTAGATAAAATTTCTTTTACCTTCTCAAACATGGTACCGGTGGATTGTTGAGATTCTTCCGCTTAAAATGGGACCACACACGACGCAAATCGGTCTACTTTTATAGATTTCGTAGATAGCTGTCATACGTATGTCCTTAATTATGCTATCTAACCAAGTCCATAAAAATAGTCCGATATACGACGTGTTTCGACTGGTTTTAATCGAAAAAATCTCAACAATCCACTGGTACTGGTCATCGGAAGTTTGTTTCCCACTGGAAAGCGGTTTTATTCTTTTCGCGTAGCAGATTTAGCGAATTTAAGCGAGCACTGCTGTAGAATGCGAGCGTATTATACATAGTACAATGCGAACGGGAATCGAACGCGAACGACAGGAACCTTTAACCAGAGGATTGTTGGTGTGCACATGGCACGGTGTCGAGCTCGAATGTCTTTCCTCGTGTCTTCGTCGGCATCTTCAGCTCTCTTCGACTCCTTTCGATGCACGAATCGATGTTCCATATTCTCAACATCTCGATATCGTGTTGCTCTCTTCGTGCGTCTTCGCATACCTCTCTCGCTCTCTTTGTCTTTTAATTTCTCTCTCTCTCTCTCTCTCTCTCAGACTGTCTCTTTCTATTTCTCTGTATCACCACTCTTTAGATCTACACGCTGATCTCGTTTGTCTCTTATCTGTTCCTGTTCATCAATAATATTCGATCAATCCACGATCTTCGTGCATACTTCGTGCGCACGCTATGTGCGAGGTTCATGACTTCAAGACTATAGATTATAGATGAAGATACCTTGGAGTATTTTTAAACGTTAAATTCATACATATCGTTTCAATTTTAAGGATTTCTACGAGTTAAGAAATAATTAAATTTGGTTGGTGATAAAACAAAATAAAATGAATGAAACTCTATTAGAAAAACAATGGAAGATTGCATAAAGAAGCAACAGAATTAGAACTTCTAAAAGAAGCCATGGAGGAAAATAAAAAGTCAAAAGGATTAAAGTTTGCTAGGGAGTTTGCTGGAAAAGAGAGTGTACGGCCCAGCGATGTTGTTTTTAGCGATGGATGTAAATTTAATCCTTTTGAATCGGATGGACGAAGAATAGCGAGGCGAAAGAAAAATGAAGAATTCAAAGTTAAAAGCACGTAGCTCGCACAAAGCACGCGCAAAGCACAGAGACTGAAATATACGTATCGTGCTCGCACGAGAACCTGTTTCAACATTTAGGAATGGAAAATTAGTTTCTGCCAATAATACGATGAACAAAAATGTATATTCCAAACCTTTTCACCTATCCAAAATAACTAGACTGCAGATAATTTTTTATCTCGAATATTTTTTGACTTGTAAAAGATTAAACTTGATTTGTCAACGTAAAAATTATTTTTTTTCAAACTGCTGTCATTTCTGCGAATGATCGAATTTCTTAAAAATTCTACATTTTAGATAATACCTTCCAGTTTCAAAATGAAAGAGATAAAAAAGATAAGAGTAACGTTAACATCGCTGTAAAAAACCGGAATTTTTCACTTATCGATTATCCGAAAAAAGATTCCCAAAGATAGCGCATTTTCAGATAGGTGGCCCTCGAGTTGCTTTAAGTCGAATGGTCTTAAGTATGGGGCCCCATGGTGGTTGTTTATCGGTGAAAATTAATTGAATCGCAGTCACACGTCGGCGGAAGTCGCGAGTAGAAACTCTGGATCTTTTCAAATAAACTCCGTCCCAATAGCGTTTGCTATTGTTCGATGGTTGAATGACCAGTGCGAATAGAGGACGGCGGGGAACAAAGCGTGCAGGAAAATAAATGGGATTTGGAATTCGCTTGCAGAGAGAGAGAGAGAGAGAGAGAGAGAGAGAGAGAGAGAGAGAGACTAGTCGACGTTGCACAGTGAATAACAAGTTCGAAACGTGACCGCGTGCGGCAATTTCATTATACGGCTAATACTCGAATCTTTTCGAAACTTTCTCTGTGCAACCTGTTACGTCCAATTTTCCTCAAAATTGATTTGTTGTCCGTTCAAAACGATTCTTCCAACTTGTAAATGCCAAAAGTGGGACGAGTATTAATTGTTTTACAAAGGAAAGCGATCTTTTATGGAAAAATCATTGGGTACGTTTTGGATTGTATACTTGTTACTTAGATTTCGCGAGACAGGATTGCTTGGTTCGCTCTTACATGGAAATCTGGCTTTATTTGTACAGCGCTGTGGGAGATCCCCGACGACGCGCGACGCGACGGCGAACATTCGGAGTACATAGTTTGATTGTTCTTTTACACGATTTTGGCTTCTGGTCAATAACTATGTTGTCTTGGACATCGCCAAACGTGGCGTCGCAAACTTTTGATCCGATTTGTTGAAGCGTGGGGCATTTCCATATTCGAATTTACTGTATACAGTATACGAGATAGTAGAATACATCCACGTTTATTGCAAAAATCAATAGTCCGTATTTTCCAAACAATTTCGAACCTGTAAAATGATAACTTACTCCCACCTTTCCACCCTCTTCCAATTTCACGAGTTATACATCGTATTTCATTTCGAACAAAATTCCAGACATTCGCGTCAAAAAGCGATCGATTTAGTTTGAGATGACCCATTTCACCGAGTAGTACAATTATTTCCTATTTTCTAAAGAGACAAGATTTATTTCGTTATTACTTTTCTCTCGAGTCACGTTACTTTTGCTCAACTTCTATACTTCTACATTTATGTTTGTAGACAAATTTACTTTGCGAACGTTGATTTATGTTATGTTATGATTAAATGAAATTGTATTTTCAAGTAGTACTCGATGTAAGCATTAAGCGATCGGTATTTCATTCGAACATTTAAAGATTGAATTAATATTTTATTCAGACACGAAATAAAACATTATTTCAAATGTTATGCCGATGGAAATATAATATTTGAGCGTTCACTATTTTGTCAGGAACCATAGAAAATTTTCCCTAGCCGTGCCATTTCTTCCAGCACACGTATCCTTTCAGTTCCCCGTCATCGTTCACGGTGGCACAGTTAAGACGATTTATGATACCACGTCGAAAGAACGAAAAGACTCGATTCTGCTTCTTCACTTTCCATTGATTTTACTGTCCACATCTGGCTTTTGTCACCAGGGAGGGCTGAATGTTTCAAGCGTCCTCGAATCATTGAAGGATCCTCGAAGCTAGACTGTTAGGGTGGTAAATACACTAGACACTGCGACGAACAAATAAGAGAAAATCCGCGGATCCGTTTACGAGCATCAGACTTTCGAAATCATTTTTCGTCGTCCACGGTGTCGCGCCAGTCCCTGCTCGTTTCACTAGTTTTCGAGTTTTGCCTTTTAGCTGCGGATAGCGCCAACAGTGTAACATAGTACCATTTGCGACCTCCGGACGCCATTTGTTGGAACCAGCGATGGCTAAAAGTTCTGGGGAAAATCTTTCGGAGTGTCATTGGGAAAATCATTCTTCTATTATACAAATAAATTAGTATTTGAAATTTATCTATTATCGATACATATATACTCGTATATAAAATAGAAAAGTGTGTGTGCGTGTGCGTGTGCGTGTGTATGTGTATGTACGATCTCATCGATCTGATTCGGTGGGTATGTCGCACGTGGTGTTGTCCATCTGTCGGGGTTGAAGTTGTCGGAGCGCGGTGGTTGTAAATAATCGGCCGGTTCGGAGCTGATCCGTGCGTGTTTTTTGTCTGCTGTAACAACCTTTTCAGGTATACAGACCACCACGTGCCAGTGATCGGGCGCAACCCGCCCGAAGGGCCTAGCTGCGGAGGGCGTACCGTAGGCACATCGCGAGCAGCTGGTTTTCTATAAAATCAGCTTCATTTCGAAGTTGGAATTCTAAACATATTTTGGGATGCGTGAGAATAATACGTTTTAACGTTCTGCGACACGTTGTGCAGCGAAACCTGACACTTACACCATTTCCCATTTTTTATTTATTTGTTTTAAATCGCGTCTACAGCAAGGTCATTAGCAACTGTGCAACTTCCTGGTTACATTGTGCGATGTATAACCATGCTGTGCATTGCGGTAAACCTTATTTATATTATATGACACTTTGGAGCACGCGTTACCGTGTATTTTTGCGAGTACAGACTGTCCAAAAAGTTTGTATATTCCATTTGAATTTTGACTAGATTTCAAATATGCATACGTTCGAGTTATTTTTACTAATTAATACCAGTTCAATTAGTTTGAATTATTTTTATCAATGAACACTCGGTTAAATTGGTGTGTTCGTTATTTTCAAAAACTATTTTCACGTATCAATATGCGAGTTAAATAAAATCCATTCGTGGAAAATTGTACGAAGTGTACATCGACTCGTTAAAAAAATCTGCTAAATTTTAACCAGCTGTTTTTTCAAGCATTCCGTTCGGTTCCAGTTTCGGTCGATAGGTCCTCAAAAATCTATATTCGCATAAACAACGGCGCACTTTTATCATTGATTTTTTCTATCCGCACGTATATTTAGATACCCTAAACGAGTTTCTAGATTAAAGAAAGCGTACACGTTGTTTTCGTTTGCAGTACTCTGCCATAATTATTAACGCATGCCCGCAACGAGTCAATACAGATGGAGGAAAATTCTGATCCGTCGTCGAGAGTTTATACATTGAAAAGTGGGATGGTGGTTGTAAACAAAAAAATCTATAAAACGTATCGCTCTCTAGAGGCGTTCTGGTCTATCTATCTATATCGAGTCCTTCGGCGGTATTGCAAAAAAGAAGATGATAGTTGGTGACGTCATTGGGAACAGTGCGATGTGACCTTGAACCGCCAACTAAATCGACGCTGAGAATAGTAACGTTTGAGGGACGCGTTGAATGAATGGAATTTACAGCAGAAGCAGACCCCCCCCCCCCCCCCCCCCGTCGCCCCTCCGCCCGTCCGCCGCACCCCCTCCCGCCCCTTCACCGCCCCTCTTCGCCATCATATCGGAATACCCTAGAGGCGTATGTTTTCACCCAACAGTAGATACATATATCATGATTCCTCGAAGCTGTCATGGCGGCGACGGTTTCTTGCTTGCGCGACGACAAAAGTCATTCGCTTTTCTCCATGTCACTTTACAAACGATTTACTGTCACGTGAAAATGTGATTTAAGGGGCTGTATTCACCACGGAAACAACACTGTACGTTTTTATTACATTTTTCTGCTTCTTCTCCTATTATCATTGGATTCTTCCTATTATACGGGGTGGTCCAAGAAGATTTAGCACTTAAATATCTGTGTTTTTTTTTCAAATTTTTGGTGACATATAAAAACTTACTTAGCAACAGTTATTCGGTATAAAAAGGACTATAATTTAAAGCTTTTTTGTGGGTGGAATAGTTTCGAGGACTTTCACATTACCTTCACTTTTTCTTTAAAAGGGAAACCCTTTTTTTTACACTAGCCAGCATCTCGACATTAATATTTCAGAAAGGAGGTACCTCGTATTCGATAAAATATTTTAACAAGGAAAGCGAAACAGCTTAAGAAGTGTGGGGATTAATCGATACATCGATGCGTTGAAAGAGTGTTAATTCGTACATCGTTTGTTACTTAAGATTGAGAGGTTGCTCAATTTGACCCGAGAACTGAGCTTTTGCCTATCGATTCCGGACATTGACAATGAGAGCCAGGGTCGACGACGCTGTCTTTCACGGCGCGGCAGTCAATTGACTTTCGGTGCCATCGATCGATGTCATGCGAACAAGTTCGCCAGAGCGTTGTGTGTCGCAGTGCTCGATTCGAAATACACTATACGCTACGTATACACCCAAACCGGTCGATGGTGTTGTGTCGTGGGCTGTGCGCAACGTGTGCAGACGAACCTACATAGAACTGTGTCAAGAGGAATGGGAAGGGGGTGGGACCATGCCATGAGTCTCAATGGTAGCGAGTGTACACTTCATGCAAGAAACTGTTTGCACAAACACACACAAACACCGGGAACATTCTACCTTTTCGTCCATTAGCATTATTGCGTTAAGCTCGCTGGCGATTTTTCTTTCTACCGATGTTCTCCATGGAAAAAATTATATCAACAATTTTTGGGAACATGGTCGCCAAATATTTATCATTTACTTGTGTTATTTTAAAATTAAATTGAGGGTGGTTACCGTTTACGATGACAGTGATTTATAAGTGAACGTGATTTAAGATTTAAGATTCAAGATGTGTTCCCAATTCATTGGATCGAAATGTAATCCAACGTTTCAGATTTCCACTTTTTATTCATCCATCGCATGGCGAATTTCAGACCAAGGAATTTTTTTCTCAGCTACGAAAGATCAAAATTGTATTATAGATTGTGAGATATATTAGAACGAGCACTAATTCGCACGATTTCGCAATGATTGAGCACTCTCGGACTGCAACGAGAACCTTGTCCACGCGTTCGAGTAGATGTTTTACAAACGAGAAGCACGTGCAGCACATCACGAGCATAGAAATAGTCGTCTTGCGTTATAGTACCGAGCACCAGCAGTGAAACAACCGGCAAACTTCAGAAGCATTCGGGAGAGTAATTGTGACTAAAATGAATTTAATGCGATTAAATGAACAAAATACATATTAGACAGACTTCTCGGAAAATGTAACGGTAACGATGCTAAATGATTAATGATTCACTGAAAACACTGACAAATATTACAAATTGAATTGGAAGTCGAGTTGATTATAAGATTTGATTACACATTTGACATAGTCTTTTACCCAACACTACAAAGACGGACGAAACAAAACAGAAATGTAAAATCATTGTACAAATGCACTAACGGTATCATAAAACGATAAAAGCGGTGTTGCAAAGGTGGAAAACTGCCAAGAGAAAGAAGAGGGAACCGTTCTCAGTGGAAAAGGAAAAGGAAAAGGAAAAGGAAAAGGAAAAGGAAAAGGAAAAAAAAATGATCGATAAAGAGATTTTCGGAACACGTTTCTCTGGGAACGTTTTTCAAACTGGCAGCACACACGCGCACGCATACATCTGGGAAACCTTTAAACCGATTGACTTCCGCTTTCACACTCGTTCTCTCTCTACGCGCCTTTACACGCTCAGAACAGATGACGCCGTTGCATGTATGTATGTACTATACCGGCGCGCGGCGACCATAACCGTCCGGTTACCTAGCAAATTTAGATGAATGGCGTATTAACGCTATACTAATGTACATCCTGCCTAATGGCAGCTCCCTCGGTGTAATTTCTAAACAAATCGTTATCAACATTTCAAGAAAATTGAAAATTTATCATTGCGTTTGTATTGGGACGATTTTGAATGAATAGAAACTAAATTAATTGGATTTTTGTCATTAATATAATGTTATAAGCGTAATTACTAGAATTATATTTCAATGAATTATTTTCAATATACATATTTGTCGATGATACATTTCTTAATAGTATTATAATAAGTTTTAGTTATATTCACAAAAGTTCTGTCCAATATGAAAATAATATTCAAGTTTTAATTTGGAAATTTTTGAAGCGTCGCGTCTCATCGTTCTGTCCAGTTTCAAAGATGACTATCGTAATTGGTTTGCGGAATGGTCGAATAAATAAATTGTTTAGCAAGCACCAGAGGGTCCAGGAGATTAAAAATCTCCGTGGCGTCGGCAACTTGCAACAGTTGTGCGACGCAATAACGGCCGGGTGGGCTGCGGTTCTCTTTAATGCCCAGCCGCATGTTAATTGTTACACCGACTGAATTCGAACGAGGCGCGTTCTGTTTCCGAGAAACCCATTTAACTAACAAAACATTAACGAGCTACCCGGCAACGAATTGGCCGATCAAAATGCTAAGGATGCTGCGTGCCAACCAATTGGTTTATATAAACGAAATCCCCAAACGCTTACCGAACGAAAAGATCGTGGAAGACCTAACAGAAGCATTCCTGCGAAATTCGACAGGCGATCAAAAATCATACACGAAAACGCAAATTAACATTTTTATTTGTTAGGATCATTCTTCATATTCTGAGGGGATAATTCTGAAGCGTTCTAAAATACTGAAAAAATGTGACATATTTTCGATCCCAAGGCCCATTTTAGAGAATTTTTTCAGATTTTTTGTTGTAAACTGTACTCGTGAAAAATAAAGAGCTAGACCCATTATCAAATGTATTGTACGAAATGTCTCTATCGAAATAGTGCATCTTTGTCCTCAGAATTTCTTCTAGAAAATCTAAAGTATTTAGGCGTTTCCGTTTACATGCCTCGGCTTCGCATGACAATTTCGCGGGCTTGTGTGAGTTAGGTGCTACACCGACGCGACGGTAGAGTCCGTGCAAGCATATCAAAATCCTTTGTATCGGATTTTCTAATAGAGAGCGAGAATCCAGCAGAATATTTGCACATACCCAGAGGGAATCGTTGTTTATGTGCGGCCTTTTTGGCGGATATTCGCTGTGCATGCGCGAATATTCCGCACTGGATTCTCGCTGTCTATTAGAAACTCCGATACAAAGGGCTCTGATATGCCCTCTATACGTATACGTATAGATTCCACTCGGTATGTGGGTCATGCAAGAATTTACCTACGTTTCTTCGCGAAGTATTGCCAAAGTTCCCCTTGGTAACACGGTGAGGTGCCCGGTCTTCGAGCTTCGCGAAATCTATTTTGTGGTGAGTTTCTAGCATGACACATGACAATTTTGAAAAATAGGGGAATGGTTCAGACAATAATCTCGTATATGTGGATTCATTTAATGAACCTTCGGTAGAGCATAGTCCAATGATATGCAATTCATTATAATTGTACACCAAATGCTCACATTTTATTGATAATAATCGATGAACAGAAATAAACCGGTGTATGCGTATATATGTATATATACACATAGAGCATAGCGCGAAGACTGATGGTCGCAGGAGGAAGAAAAATGGCCGCGGGAAGGGCGTCGAAATGACACGATAATTACGAGACAATGGCGGCTCGCGGTAACAAGCTGTGTACAAATACGGGGGGCGTATCGGGCGCATCTTTCTATTAAATGTTTTTGTCACGGTAACCGACATTGTTTGGCGACACCACACGATGCGAATGAATAGCACGCCGATAAGAGCAGCCCTCGAAACAAAACAAGAGCGTTTACTTTCTTGCGTTCGCTAGAAACGCCACGAACGTCGCAGCCTAAACACTAAAGAGGCGTTAGCAGTTTCCTTTCTTATCGTTTCACTCGACTCGTTCGCGACAACTATGTTCTCTCGCAAATATGTTAGTTATAGCGGTTCGCGAAACTGTTCAAACGTTCGCTGTATGTATCAGAACTTTGAACAATGAAAATACATATACGATACATGAGATTCGAACTACTTCGAATTACATGTACGAAGCATGTCAAATTTTAAGCAAATCCGATGAAATTTCTACAAGTTTTAAAATTTGTATTGCAAGGACGATAAAAAATATTTTTCTATACGAAGCAAAAACATTGGTGCACTCAGCATTCGGTTGCTGTAGGAACATCGTACACAGCGAGTTCCGTCCTTTGTCATAAATAATATTAGTGTTGTATACCGATTATTGTAGAAACTATACTCGTACATGTACTATCGCGCGGACTCGGTTTTGTCGTAAATGCATAAAATCCGCACCCTGGTAACAGAGTGTAGAATTTTCCGGATCCATTATACTCGAACAGCCCCATTAAATTGGAACGTGAATTCCAATGCGAGAAAGCATGATTGAACCGGAACCTTCTGAAGCCAATTGACACGATCATGGCAGCATAGATTGAAGTGGGTGCAGACACGCGTTCACGGCTGCATTGTGATCGAGCAAAGCGTGATCGCAAATATCCAACGAGGCCGTTGCTACGGAGTATGTACAAGTGTTACGGAAGTCTGTCGGTTCAGAGGGCTGTTGTTCACTTCACACGCCTGAGTTGCGCGTCAAGTATAATATACCTATATTACCTATACTCTGTACTCTATACTCTATACTCTATATACTCTATACTCTATACTCTATACTCTATACTCTATACTCTATACACCATGGTAGTCGAAGCGCAGCGAGAAGGAGAGGAGGAGCGCGCCATGTCAGACAGAATACCGTCGAGTGTCTGACTCGCATCACTTGCAATTAGAATGTAACGCGTATCGTTTATCCGCGTACCGACTTCGCTGTCCAGTGAACCAACATAATTCGTATCTCGCATCGAACGCGAAAAAAATTTCAATATAATTGAAGCGAAAACTTGTTTGGGCGCGCAACGTACATAATTACTGGGCACCGAATCAGTCCGATCCGTCACGCTCCGAGGTGAAACCGAATTTCGTAAATTGTCAATTCAAACGAATTACTCGTAACATTAGATCGAAGATTTTCAGGGCTGTGCGATAGGCTGTTTATCGTTAAAAAGCATTCGCTAATAATTTCTTTAGAAAGAACAAAGGACTCTTACGATAGAATACGAGACTTTATCAGATTGTTAATTATGTACGACTCCTTAAAGGGCTTCTACGATAACCGCGTTGAACGATTCAATCTTATAAGGCAGTGTACATTTCCACGTCTGTAAACGACGGTAATAGAATATCACAACGACTAACAAATTAGTTTAATAAATTCAATAGCGAAGCAACATTAGGTAGAACGAATTACTATAGCATTGCGTATTACTGGGAATAGGTCTCGATTGTCCCAGACAAGAAATTCCCTCATCGTCAACGAAATAGTTGGCTCATACTCTCTTCTGCATGACACAAACCAATCAAAACTCTGGATTCCAAAGTCGAGATCGCCATTTTGGAGTTCGCGATGTATCGTATATTGTATATTATACGATTACTCGCAATCGGCGGTACAAGGCGAAGAATGTTGATCCCATTTGAGAAAGTTGGCAGAAAATGTAGAGTGACATTTTTTTTCTGCTGTAATTTCCGCTTTCGAGATAATCGAATTTGTATTCCTGTACGCGCGTCAGGTACGCGCGTCAGGTACGCGCGCTATCGAATAGCAAAATGGCCGACGCACCTCATCAATCATCGTTTTTCCTCTCATTGTCAGCACGAATGCATGTGTCGAAGGGATTTGTCGAATTTGATCTTTTCGAAAACGGAAACTCGTGCACGGAAATGTTATTTTGTGTTTTCCACGGACTTTCGCGTTTAGAGTCGACAACTCTTCGGCTTATGCGACTGGTTCCGAGTTCCGAGGCGCACTATACATACGTACACTTGCCAAATATTATTCGGTCTACTCGCGAACAACGTCCCTCCAACATCGGAAACTCTCGATTGTCACGGACAAGGTGCAACGGTATAGCGTGCCTGTGTTGTAAGTATAAATACTGTATACGTACGTCGTCGGACACGCTGCATATGTATACACGGTGTGCGCATAAACGAAGCATGCGACGAGTGCATCCGTGCATAAGGCATACACACGCAACCACTTAACTGTAAGGAACGATATACATGATGTAGTACATAACGTTCGAGTCGCTTCACTGTACCACCTTCTACTCCTGAATTACTTGTTCTACACACACGTTTGACATTAACCAGGGCATACAATGGTAATAATTGGTTTTTCTGTATTTTGCTTTTTTATCGGGATACGAACCGGTGACCTTGAGTTTTTCTTTCATAATACATGTGTAATATTCAAATATGCAATATTCAAATACGCAATATTCAAATATGCTATTCGAAAGAGTATCTATCGAACTCTGAGCAAGAAAGTAATAAGGTGTACGAGGTCGAAATAAGGCTCTGATAATAAGTAGCAAGATATTCTTTAGTTAATCTTTGGCGGAAGCACAATCGCATAATTAAATGTCACACGTTAGAGTAAAAGTATTCGATAAAAGTCTAGAGGAGATCTCGCTAAATACGAAGACATGAAAAATCGAACGATATCTCATTGCACGTCTTAGTTGATGTAAAGCAAGTTTTGTTCGGAGCTTTTTGTTATGCAACGAGTAAATGAGTAACGAGTAAATTTAGGTTGTGCGGTTGAGTGACTCGTCTCGTGCATACACGCATATTTTTACGGGGGGGGGGGGGGGGGGGGGGGCTGGGTTGATAATTGTGTATGCGGGGGCGTTTGAACGGTATCGTTTAAAGCGATATTAATCGTGGTCGATTGGTTTTCCAGCGATCTCGAGAAGTACTTCGAGTATCAGGGTCAGGACTACATTTGCTCGCGGCCAGACGACAACGGAATGCACTCTTGCGGTAACTTGCCGCCGCTCAAGTTCGGTGAGTGCACCTTCGAGACGCCCTTCGCAATGGGCCGATTTCTTTTTTTCCATCTCCCATACACCTCTCTTTCTTGTTTTCTTTCTTCTTTTTTTTTACGCCTCTGTGCCTCCCCTCCCGGTTCCATTCGGAACGCTGTAGACAGCATTCGCGCCTGTCTATCCATGGATGGTGGAATTCCATCGAAAGAATCGAAAAACATGGCATATCCGAGTCGAAAAGCTGGTCAACCCTTTGAAATATCGACGAAGCGCGACCAAGACTTTAAACAAAATCTGTTAACGCTTATACAAACTAATGGATAATATATAATGCATACAGTCTGTTTGTGTTATTATTTTTGTTATAACATGCTATCAGAATGTGCAAGATACTTGATAATATTTTTCGATGCTGTGGACATTTATTCTGTAAAAATTGTACTATACTTTTGTCCTGCACTGTACAACTCGAAAAAAATATTCGATACTTATTTTTCCAGTGACCATCGTTCGTATTCGTACCAGAGGATGCAAAATAACCCTGAAAGTTCGGCATGCAAACCATATTTCGCTTATATTGGTTTATCCCGCAAACTATTTACATTGCAGAGAGAAAGTTTTATGAACGGGAATTTTTATAGCGGATACGCTCGCTCGAATCAATTTTTGACAAACTAATCTCTCATATAGTAGAATACATCGGAAAATTCGATTAGTTTGTTTCTTTCGTTTAAAACTTCTGTTAGCTTTATTCGTTTATTCTTTTATCATTTGTGAAGAATATGTACAATATGTACAAGTTATAATGTTCTATACAAGCTATAATGGTTCTACCATAATTGCATAGTTATAAGTTACAATAGAGTTGTACGAGTATACAACTATTCGAGTTAAACTACAATATATCGCATTGTTTAAGAAGTTTGTGCATATTATTTGTTCGATAGAAATGGTACTTGTACATTTGTACCTTTACGAAAATATTCAATAGATTTCATCGAAATACGTAGATAGCATCGAAAATAATTTTAATTCTACAATAATTTTTAAAGATGCATACAATATAATTTTTGTTTCTTCGTACGTTTCCTCGTTATCCGATCAAATTTTCATCTTACGATCGAAAGTGGATTTATTCGATTACCAGATACATGTATATTAGAATAAAATATGATATATTTACAATATAATAAATCGTATCGTTTATTTAAAATTGTTCGAAAAATTATTCCAACGAATGCATGTATAATCTATGAACGATCGAAAATCTGTGTGTCGAACAAAAGAACAAAATTAAATATCTTCGGTCCGAGGCTGGCGGATGCTACACGCATGTACGTTTCTCTTGGTTTTAGGGAACACAGTGTGCAACAATACCGCGCTGTCGAACAATAATGCAACGTTTATCACCAACGACACCTGCGTTAATTGGAATTACTATTATACGGAGTGCAAGGGTCAGGGTAACAATCCTTTCCAGGGAACGATATCGTTCGATAATATCGGTCTTGCCTGGGTCGCAATATTTCTTGTGAGTGTCCTACTTCTACCGCATTCAACGATTCCAACTCCATTGCTCGAGCCTCGAGCCTCGAGCCAAATTTTCAAGATAACGCCGCAGTTTCCAAAACATTTGTCAAACCAAAAACATGTTTTCGAATACGCGACTAGTAGTCCAGACTTTTTTGGTCGAGCTGCTTTTGGCTGAAAGTCGATTACAAACTATTCTGTGTGTGTAACATGAAATTTTGGGAACGCGATTTTTCATTTAGTAGAGTTGTACCGTTGTTTTGTATGTGATAGAACGAGGTTATTGCTTTTTGGTTAACACAATAAAGCATATTATGATTTTTATCAATTTCTTCACCTGTTAACTGTTAACTGTTAACTGTTAACTGTTAACTGTTAACTGTTAACTGTTAACTGGGGAATTGTTCAGATTTACACACTTACTATTGGTACATACTTACCATATAACACGAAACAAATAAAATTGATGTAAGACAAATTCTGTGTCGCAGTTTTCACAAGTGAAAGTAATCGTGAACGACGAGTGATCTCGTCTTCCCCGGTTAGCAGGTTAATGAAATAATCGAATCTGCTATAACAATGAAATTCTGCCGTAGGTAATTAGCCTCGAGGGATGGACAGACATAATGTATTATGTTCAAGATGCTCATTCATTTTGGGATTGGATTTATTTCGTCCTTTTAATTGTGGTATGTGCGTTTAAATACATAATTACAATAATTCGGTACACCGATATAATGAAATTCGCCAGATACCGATCGAAGGATTTTCTCTGCGTACACTGTTCAACAGCCAAAAATCATTTCGATTCCCAGTATGCGATTCTTATAGAGTTTTTCCCGCTGATTCTGAATATGTCTTTAATTTTTCTCTTTATGTACAGTTTTTGAGAAAATTAAGTTTTAAAAACAGGCATATTTTTCAACATTGAACACATATCGTATTGTTATTATAAAATATATTGAATTGTTCTTTACAACAAAAGATTCTGTAGACTTTCCCGAATACAGTGATATCCGATATTAATACATTATGATTGTTCAAACATGTTTGAACAATGATTAAAGACGGAGAGACACCATGCATGACTTTTGCACCCATTTTTCAGGATATTTTTCAATTTATATAAAAAAAGTAGAGTCCAGCGGAAAATCGAACTATATCACGCGATAGAGCAGACTTTTATCTTGCGAAACCACCCTTTCAAGTTTCCAACGTCGACGTTTTTTTCGAATCAAAAAGTAAAATATCATCGCCCGACACGAGTTGCCGCCAGTGGTACTCTTCCACTAGAACTAGTCAATCGTTGTTCAAACATGTTTAAACAATCGTAATGTATTAATATTGGATATCACTGTATTCGGGAAAGTCTACAGAATCTTTAGCTGTAAAGAACAATTCAATATCTTTTATAATAACATCACAAAATATTTCTTCAAAGTTGAAAAATTTAAATATATTGTATATATATTTTTTTAACTAATTTTTTTTCAAAAACTACAAGAAACTAGGAGAAA
Organism: Lasioglossum figueresi; assembly: GCA_028455805.1. Lineage (NCBI taxonomy): Eukaryota > Metazoa > Arthropoda > Insecta > Hymenoptera > Halictidae > Lasioglossum > Lasioglossum figueresi. The sequence goes on along the minus strand of CM052204.1, from coordinate 45,812 downwards.
AATTAAGGACAGATTCGGAATCAGCGCTTAAAAATCCATAGAATCCAAAGGATCGCATAGTGGGAATCGAAATAAAAAAAAATAGTTGAAATTTGTTGGACCGTGTCGTCAGGATTTTGAATGGTAAGATCCGGGATGCGACTAAACGTAAAAATATTGATTTTTAGATCGGTTCGTTCTTCATGATCAACCTGTGCTTAGTCGTAATAGCAACTCAATTTTCCGAAACGAAAAAGAGGGAGATGGAACGAATGCGCTTGGAGCGAGCTCGGTTTCATTCCACGTCCACCCTCGCATCGTCAACTAATACGTCCGAACCAACCACGTGTTACGCAGAAATTGTCAAGTAAGTATTTACCAAAACGTTCTATTCCCTAAACCCTTTTCTAGAAATCTAAACATCCTGAACGAAAGTATTCTGTCGCGAATCGCATCTCTTTCAATTTTTTCAAATTTATATTGGAACAGTGATCACAAATTTGTTCTATTCGCGAATAATCACATTTCTCTTTCGCAACTAATTTCCGCGCTATTAGTTATTCGAAACGAGCCCGTGCGAATAGTGGGAAATCAGACAAGGTATTCTATTCACGTTTCACATTTTAATCGAAGAATTTCAATATAAAGGCTCACGGATAACACGACGCGTAGAAAATTTCATTGCACGTTGCCGAGTGTGTACGTATGCACGTACATATGTATGTATATATATTATATGCCGTGCCCCCTACCCCTCCCCCTCCTCTCAGCCCCCTCCGTGCTAAATGCAGTGTACACAGGTGAAAAGATAAAAGCGAAGATGTACGTAGCTAAAAATTGCACAATTTCCCGTCAATGGAACGGCATAATTTTAGTAAGCTATTGATTTTCTACGGCGTATTTTTACTTTTACACTATCCTGGCAACGAACGCCAGTCCCGATCGCATTTTACCGTGGCTATTTACATATTTTGCTTCGGCTTGGACGATCCTGATCCGATTCTTGGAACAGGGCTCGGAACGATTGACTCGTGCCTCGCGACGACTGATTTTCTCGCTTCCCGTGGCGGTCCTAGTTCACAGATTCTCGAGCCAGTTGAGACGCGTACCATAGCCTTCGAAAATCGGCCGTCGCGAGTCAATAATTTCGATCCCTGTCTTAGAACATCCATCCGATTATCGCGCAATTTATGTGTTCTTCTTGTCGCGATGAAAACAGCTTGGCAACTACAAAAATCTTTTCCTAAGGCGATCCGATTGGAATTGTGTTTTTATCATATAATATTATACTTTTTCTTTTTCTTATTTAGCCTAACTGTATTTCTATTGGTAAGGCTAGAGCTCATGCTGTTTTTTGTCTTGTGGTTGACAAGTGTAATATTTCGGAATTGAAAGCGAAATTAGAAGAGAGATCTCGTCTCTGTTGAGCCAGTGCGTGCTCGAAGGATCAAGTACTTGAAATAGTTGCCGAGCGGCGCGGCTGATTTTCATGCATCCGAACCGCGTGTTTTCCCCAGATACATCGCACACCTGTGGCGGAGGGGCAAGAGGCGTCTAATGAAGAGGTACCGGCTGTATTTGTACAAAAGGCAGCAGAAACGCGAGCAGAACTTGCTTAAAGAACAGCAACAGCACGGACATCCGTTTCGAGGAAACGCGCCCACTTCTGCTTCGAATAGATTACCCGGAGGTAAGCAAGCTTTAGACCACGCTGCGGCCGACTCGGATATTATTTATAGTTGCACGTCCTTATTGCACAGTTTCGAACGCAATATAACAAACTAGCGTAGCGCGCAACGTAAATTCTGCCATGGAAAATACGAGACTTCTGCTTGTTCGACAACGCGTCGCTTACCCGCGATTATTTTCGAAATTTTGCTAAGCGAATATGTACCCCTCGACAACACAATGTAACTGTTAAACAATTTATATATTATATTTATTTGAGAAAGGTTCCAAGCGTTGATTCTGTAAATGCAGTAATGTGTGATTATTATACGACTTACTTACGACTTACGACTTACGACTTACGACTTACGACTTACGACTTACGACGTACGAAACACAGAGGCAAAGGTGTTCGATACACGAATCGGTAACCTGTTTGTTGGAATTTTCTTGTTAGACAGAAGACTCCATCACGGGAGATGTCCAAGGCTGCTGGCAGCTCTAGAGTACACGGAGCAGAATCAGCAACAAGGTGTTGGCAGCGGTGGTGGATCGTTAACCGACTTCGCGGTGAATAGTCCACCGACGACGCAGGCAGCGATCCTCGGCAACTCTGTCGCCAGCAATGGCGGAAGCAATGGGAATTTGGCAATCGCACCACGCGCCAGCCCCGAAGTTTCCGAGGCGGATATTTCGTCGAACATCTGCAACCGTTTGGGCATCCATCGGACATCGTCGGTGTCCTGTAACGGCAGCGATAATGTCGTCTCGAACGCCACCGAAGTCAGCATACAGGTAAAACACTCGCATCGTCGTCTATAATATTGAAATATTTAACCCCCGCTATCTCGACATTTCGATATCGCACCTAACGTCATCGATAGATAGCGGATCATAAATAAGCTTTTCTATAATTTACTACCGGAATTCCAACGAACCGGAAAAGGTTGAAAATAACATAACAATATTTTTCGATTCTTCTAATATTTTTACTGTTTGGGATTCTTATAAATTATTAACTATGTATTTTGAACAATTATCTTGGATATATTTCTTACAATATTTATTTGCTACAATAGTATTTTCAAAGAAAGATTCGAATTTCTAAGGTTAGGTTAAGGACTTGAACACGTTTCACTCGCTCGGAATATTCGGTAGTATGTAGTAGGTGAAAAAAAGGTGGTGAAGACATTTTCAATCTGTGATAGCGAATACGCGAACCCAGCGGAGGTCGCGGCTGATCTGACAGACACATGCCAATACGCGATACAGTAAATCTCTGGTATATGTTACGTAGGAAATGCTAACAGCGACTCGGACATGGATGTACCAACGACCAACGATATCATCCGAAAAAAGAGAAATAAAGCTTGTATGTACTCGCTTTGCGTTCCAGTTTGAAATAAACGAAAATTTCGAAATATTCCAAAAATATAATATTTTTCTGGATATTTCAATGTACGACTAATCATTCTAAAGTCTTACTTTAACCAATATTTCTGACAACAAAAGGTATTGTAGAAAATGCTTCGATAAATACAAGCTACATTCGCGATGATATACTCGTACGTATGCATGCATACTATAGTATATCTGTAAAATCTTTCAAAAAATAAAAAGCTGTAAAATTGTAGTTTACAATTTACAGCAAACCCATTTAGGTGTACGGGAGAACTCGAGATGACGTGAAATAATCTATAAAATTCGGTCGATAGGCTCCAAAGAGAATAGAATCGAAAATGTCTGCGGTTTCGATCGGTTTCAAACAAATGATTTGGTTTGGTTAATAATTTTTTGCAGACGAACAACGCGCTGCTCAGCCCACCGTGCATGCACTATAGAAGAAGGAGCAGCGTGATGTTCAGCGATGTCGTGCTGTTGCACGGCAGTCCTGGCGTTGGGAACACTTTGCAACAAAGTTCAACGGTGTCGCCCGGCGAACGTAACGTCTGCTCCAGCGAGAAAATGACACAGACCGGTGACGGCAATGTTTGGTCGAGTCCTCTAGCTGATCCCATACAGGTACCCTCTACCGATCATACTAATTTTATAAGACCACAGCGATTCATTGGCTCGACGTTATTTTCCTTATACCACTCGCATCATCGACTTTGCATTTTCTCGTTCCTCTTTTATTTGCATCAACCGAAAACACTCTGGTATCGATATTCAACGAACAAACAAAATTATCATATTCTCCTTAGAATCATATGGTCCTTAGAATCGATCATCTGTATTTTTGTGATTCAGATTGGTTAGAATATTTTTCAGGAGGCTGTGTTACTCGAGCATTTTTGAAAATTTTGCATTTAGAAAATTTAATATTTTCATTGATTTGAAAATATTTCGAAGTTGGGGTATTTCGTTTCTTGAAAAAATTTATAAAGGTCACCCGTTAAGGAAAGAAATTGCTGCATTAAACGATAAGAATGTTAAGTCGGATGAGTAGAAAAATTGTTTCCGGGGTCGTGAAGAATTGCTGAAAGCGTCCCTCGGCACATGAAAACATCAAAATTCCCAGGATTCTCCGGTGCTCGAAACATGTTTCGAGAGGAAGAAGTACGCGTTAATATGACCGGGTTCTGGGATCCGCGGCTTTGAGTTCTACTTTTTTATTAAATTATTAGGTCGCCCGGAAAGTTCGTGTCGTTTTCAGAGCGTCGCGGCGCGGCGCAGCGCAGCGCGACGTCTTTATTACCCTTTCTTTTTGCGAAGAAATAAAAGCTCGTCTGACCTAACCCCAGCGGTCCCGCAGTCTTCCAGAAACGTTTCACGCGCGAGCTAGATGTCACTTTTTAATTTTTCCTGGGGAATACCAATGAAAAACCGTGCACGAGTACAAAGCCCACTTTGACCGCGTTACGCTCAACGTATTATAAAAAATTCCGCTACTTGGAGAATCGTGTTGAAACGAGAACTATACTCGACTCGCTCGCGAAAAAAATTTTTTAACGAGAGCTCGTGCGAAAATATTTTTCAGATTTTCACACAGGAACGAGCGTAACGACAAAAATATTGTTGAAAAGTTCAATTGGTTGTAAAAGCGATGCACATTGTACAGTGTACTGTACAGTGTACAGAAATGGCAATTCTACGCGTAAAAACGTCAAGAACTTTCCGCGGTGCCTAATGTACTATTCACGTGCTGCGCGGAGACATCAAACGTACGCCTTCATTTTCTTTTAATGTCCTCATTTTCCGTTTTCATTGTGCCATGTGTGCTCTCGTCTCTCGCTTGCTTAGCTGGTCGATTGCGTAAAGGGTACGCCAATCTTTAACTTTATCATAAGCCAGGAAGCGTTTAAGTAAAACTTGCGACACCTCTCGACTTTTGCGAAACTGCGATTTATCTTTAGCGACAAACGTAACGAGCCCACCAAATAATCATCTATCTTATTTTAATCGTTTTATCGTTCAATCATTCTTTAACGAGCTCCTCTTCTTCTTGTTACATACTCGTACTCGTATGTATAGACTCCATACTCTACTGTATGGAGATTTGGAACTTTTCAGGGCTCGAGAGAAACCTGGAAAATTGTACTTTAGTCGGTTCTACTTTATTTCTGATTATTTCTCAAGGTTTATTCCAGTTTACAAAAAACTCAAATAAGAAATCATAAATATGTATTATACTGTATCAAAGCGATTTCGAGTATATTAAGAAAAAAAAGAAACTTGTTCAAGTTGGTTTCTCGGAAACATTCCGAAGCTAATAACTTTCCTGGTTTCGCTGCCAGTAAATCCATTTCCTTTCCACCCTATTTCATCGCTCTAACGGATGAGTTACCGTTGGCAACGGTCTACATTAACAGTTTGATCAGATCGCAGCAACTCATGATAAATGACATCCTTGATGTCCCACCAAATGCACAATATCACCTTTTTGGCATGAACGGTTTCGGTGTCGATGTTTATGCTTGATTAATTTCTAGCCGTGACTTTCTCTGGTTACGACTGTCGTGCAGAACCCATTTCACTTGAGTGGATCGCGATCGTTTATGCAACATTGCATTCAAATGATGCATTCAAATGATGCATTCAAATGCGCATTCAAATGCGCATTCAATTAATACTTTTATACATACGTAGATTTTGAAATTCTTTAAATCGTTTGACTACTCTGCGTTCTATCTACTTATTTTTCTCGTAACTGCATAAAATCCACAGTCTAACATCGACAGTAAACAAATAGACATAGATAACAACGATTGGGCAAGAATAATGTTTAAATTAGCGTTTGCCGTGTAGAAAAATCTAGAAAAATGATGTATTATTTGTTGACATGGAAAGTAGGCATTACTGACCGAAATTCCTGATTTCATGGAAAGTGGAAAGAAATAGTATCCACTTGACAATGAATCTGCAAACACCTGTTGGACCGGTATGGTAGACCGAACCGAACCGCACGGCACTGTTTGTCGCATCAGCTAATTTACAACTAGACTATTTCTCTGCTGTCCGTAGCCGTGGTATAATGCTTTTGATAAAACGTGTCCGTTACACGAACTATCCGTCATGTGCACGTGTCGGCACAGTTGCAGGCGGAGCTGAGCAGAAGCGAAGCTATGACCTGTCAAGAGTTGCTGGCGCTGGGCGGTGCTCTAAGCGCTGCATTGCCAACGGGCCAACTAACACTGGACTCCTTCTTGAACTCGCTGACAAAAGGTAACAGTCCTTCTCTGTTTACTTCCGAGCTAACCGGCCGTGGATTTACGACTCTACCGTGCCAGTAGCCTGTCATACAGTCTGCCAAAAGAGTTTCGGTACGCCCCCTAAACGCTATCATCTCTAAAACGGAATAATTTCTTTAACATTGGTCCGAGCGACTCCAGTCTTTCGACGTTTCCGAGATACTATCGAGAAAAGTATTGATTTATTAGCTAACGTATGCAAACATTGTTTGATTTTGGCTGAGATTGTACACGTGTAACGGGGTAATCTGAAATCACAGCGGAACAGGAGGTGACGTTCGATCACGCGATCGCATGTAGACGGGACCATTTGTTTTAGGCATAAGGGATCGACACATTACTCTGGAGGATCGTACACAGTGGCTAACATCGGACATCGATAATTGCTCCTGTTGCTGCGAGCTGCAGGCAGCCGGTGATCAATGGCCGGACGAGGCTGACAAATGGGCGAAATCCTCGCGGGCGAAAAGGCTCCTCAGGTCCTGCGGAAGCTGCTGTATCTGCGTGATACGGTGCATCAGACGGTCGATCAAGAAGCTGGTCGAGCACAAATACTTTCAACAGGGTATACTATTCGCGATTCTGATCAATACGATGAGCATGGGCATCGAGTACCATAATCAGGTCGGTATGTCCCTTCTCGAAACGCAAACACGATCTACAGCGATGTCTCGATACATGCGAAATAGATGTTCACTGTACACTGTACACACTGTACACGATATAATACAAAAATAATATTTCGTTCCCAAAGTTCAGCACATATTCGAGACATTACTGTACAATACAGGGTTAGTCACCTGACATTCAAATCAGTTTGCGGCGACTTACCCTGCTCGCATCAATTAATCATCAGTGTAATTAGCATTAGGCTAGCAGGTACGCTACGATTTTAAACACACGCACCGAACGTGCTATTTTTTTTTTCTGTTCGTCGGTCAACAGCCAGAGCAATTAACCATAGTGGTTGAAATAAGCAATATTGTGTTTTCGGCCGTTTTCGCTGTGGAAATGTTACTCAAGATAATAGCGGAGGGCCCGTTTGGCTATATTAGCAACGGATTCAACGTGTTTGACGGGGTTGTCGTCGTACTAAGGTATGTACTCCATCAAATCAGTTTTTACGAGGACCTTCTAGTAACGTCAGAAACGTCTATACTTTCAAATTTGCTTGCAAAACTACTTCAGACATAATCGTCACATGTTTTCGGATTAAAACGAATCCAAACGCGCGATAATTCGGGGATTGATTATCCGAATATACAGGACAGGGCTCGGAACGATTGACTCGCGACGGCCGATTTTCGAAGGCTACGCCCTGTCGCGTTGACCCGGCCGCGCGTCTCGCTTCCCGTGACCGTTCTAGTTCTCGCGACAGTTGAGGGTAGCCTTCGAAAATCGGTAGTTGCGAGTCAATCATTCCGAGCCCTGACACAGGTAAATTCGATCGAAACGGTATCGTCGCGGCACGCGGAACGCGGAACGCTTCAAGCCCCACGATCACCGAACAAAACGTCACAGTTGACAGACTAACGTGTCCTCTCGTTGTCCAGTGTGGTCGAGATCTTCCAAGCGTTCGTCGAGGAGCGAAGCGGAAGCTCCGGTCTGAGCGTGTTGCGCACCTTCCGCCTCCTGCGCATCCTGAAGCTGGTTCGTTTCCTGCCGAACCTGCGCCGCCAGCTGTTCGTCATGCTGCGCACCATGGATAACGTTGCCGTATTCTTTTCCCTTTTAGTACTATTCATCTTTATATTCAGGTAAGTCGTTCCCTTTCGTTCTCCCTTTCGTTGGACCAACAACGGTCAACGTGTAACGCGGTCAATCGTGTGTGTGTGTTTTATACACCATCGTCGTCGTCCTCGTCGTCCTCGTCGTCCTCGTCGTCCTCGTCGTCGTCGTCCTCGTCGTCATCGTCGTCGGCGTTGATCGATCGATCGATATCGAACGGAGGTGCACGGTTCGCAGGATCGCGATTTAGCCCTCCAAAGTACCATCGCACACGCGATCGCGTCGTGGATCAAACTCGGGTTCCGTAGATCGTTCGCTCCCTCGGTTCAGATGATCACACCTCTTCGCCCCCCCACTTTGTCCTTCATCAGCCTAAACCTGCGTTTTGCATGATCACCGAAGCAGTTCGAGTCGATCCTCCACGGATGTCCTCACGCCGTGGAAAGAGATCTTGATCTTGATCACGGCTGAACGATAGAAGATTTTCATGGACAAGCGAGCTTCGATCGATTCTCCATGCTAACCGTGTTTAACTCCTCGGAATCATTTGACATCCGTGTTGTTTACCTTGGGAAAGAGCTTGTTGTTTTTCTATGCTTCCACAGGAGCCTGGAGCTTTCTCTCGTTGCGAAATATTCACTGCTCCGATCAATCCACCCACTCTACTATCACCGTGCCCTCCCCATCTCTCCTATCCTACCCTTCCCCTACCCTCCCCACCCCCATCTTTTTCGAGCCGCGATATGCGCCATTTAGGTGACTACGTCTTCCGTTTTGTATACCTCTTGTCTTTTCTTGTTTATGCGCTTGTCACTTAGTCTCACGGCATTTGGATCGTAACCGCGTGATTGCATCGTCACACCATTTACATAAATGATCAAGTCGCAGCCAGTTCTCGTCTACATGTACGCGTACACGGGCCGAGTTGTGGATTCAATAGGGTGTGTTTGCGGGATTATGGTTGCTGATAGGAAAAATCTGAATATAAGCGTTGGAACGCGTGTTGACGATTTTCATGATTTTTACGAGCATATTTCGAGGTCATCTCAAGGTCACAGCTATAATTCTATGAACCGCAAAGTATATTTTATCGTGTCATTTAAAAAAGACAAGATCTCGATTATTTATTAAAGAGAAATAGTTTTCAGAAATTTTTTATACGTGCAACACTCTTTTCCGCACTAAAGCGAAGGCGAAAGTGAAAGCGAAAACGAAGGCGGAAGGAACCGAGTATATTTCTATGAATCGGTACGAATGAAATTATTTAGGATCACGACGTGGACAATGCATTTGAAATTCATTGAGATCGGTGAGATGTGTTCTGATCGACATTAATCATCTATAAAAATGGCCGATGAAACATTTGAATGATACAAAAAGATCTGATCTATCGTTACTATTTTGCTTTCGTCATGATTCTCGTATTGTTTAATATGTATATTAACGAGAAACGTAAAGTTTTCTTCAAATGTTTCAAAATGAATAGTTTTTGCTAAAGATTATAGTAATTCGAATATGAATTGAACTAATTGTAAGTAAAAAATATTTTTATTAATTGAAGAACTATGATCGTTAAATTAAAAATAATGTACCGGTAGAATGCAGATAAATGAAGTTTTTTTTTTTAAATAAAAAATAGACTATGTGATTCGCACACGACATTTTTTCTCTGCAATGATTTCCCAAGTTTGCATAATTCGCAACCCCGTCCCGGTCGCACGACCCAGCCTGTGTACGTGCTACCAGACTCTGTATATTATTTTCTTTTTGAAATATATTTTGATTTTCTAAGCGTTCATCGGCAGCGTTTATCTGAACGTTGTTAATGGTAATGGCGATATGGGTGTTTTGTTGGCACGTCTACGAGGGATGTCTTGTTGGCCCTTTCTCATGGCTTGAGGCATCGAACGTGTATTACTTTGACCGTTTTCTTTAGAGGACACCTATTATACATATATATATGAATTATCGATATAAGTATATACATATATATATACGTATATATACCAAAAATTGTCTCATGTGTGCATGATGCTTTTTATCTAGCGACGAAGTATGAGAGCTATATGTATATATATATATCTCTATCTATTACCTATTGATTATTCGTGTATTCGTACTTTCTCTCACTGTTGCTACCAATATTCTTCTATTTCGTTTATTATGTTATTTACTTTCTGCTATATTACTCTTCCTTCTACCTTGTTTATCTTTTTT
>CM052204.1:10742-35429 GCA_028455805.1 Lasioglossum figueresi | reverse complement strand
CTTGTACTTGTACTTGTACTTGTACTTGTACTTGTACTTGTACTTGTACTTGTACTTGTACTTGTACTTGTACTTGTACTTGTACTTGTACTTGTACTTGTACTTGTACTTGTACTTGTACTTGTACTTGTACTTGTACTTGTACTTGTACTTTTACTTATATTTATACTTTTACTTCTACTACTTCTTCTTCTTCTTCTTCTGGTTTTAATTTTGTTCTCTCGTTATTTCAAATGTCTACAAAGTGCGTGCGCCTCGGTGTGGTCATCGATATTAGTCAGCTTGCGAATGAACGATATGTGAACCTTTTTCGACCCCGGTTCTCTGATCATGCTGCGCACAAGGCCTCTCGCTAAACCGGGGTTCACCCAGAGTTCGATTCGATTGGCCGCTCGCCACAATCGCCCTTACCCTCGATCTTCTTGCGACCGATTTTCTATTGCTAACAGGGTATCCTGCGAGTAATGTCGTGGTCCACAACGTCCACAAGGGAATAGAGAAAGTGTACTCTCCTTTAGCCTTGATAAAAATAATGTGTCGTAACATAAATTCATTTGATTACGTATTTTCTGATTAATCTGGTCGACTCGAATTGATTATAATTAGCGAATAAAAGCATTTGCAAACAAGTTTAAAAGACAGCTGTCACTCTGGTTTATTTAAATGGACAAACTATCGCATCATGGTTGGAAATTTCTGTGCTTACCCAACACTTGGGACTCGATCTAATAGAGGAATGGTGTCATGTATGGAACAAGCTGTTGATGCAGAATCTGTTGTGGTTTTAGAAACTAATTGCCTGAATTTGACACGTGCACAGTTTGCACTGTGAAGAGCTGCGCCAACTCCGCTAAAATCAGAGACCGTAACACGCAGCTGTGTCGAAAATGTTTCTAAGAAACTCAATCACAAAAAGTAAATATTTCATAAAAAGAAAGCTCCGTGGCTTCAGGGTTAATTACAAAGCGTAAAGAACAAATTGGTAGATTTATAATGAATATTCGTAGTTAGAAGCGTTTCTAAAAATAGAAATACCTCTATGGTCCCAGTTATAGTCCCTGATTGAAATTGATAAAACCACGGCCATTCGGATCATCCAATCGGTTGACTCGTATAGCGTTCTTCGACATAATTTGCCCTCGGGCGCAGTTCCTCGATAAATCCAAAGCGCTCCGAGAGCAGAAAGCGCTTATTGACCATACCCGTTCTGGACACATGTCTGGGATTACTATGGATTGCTATGATCGAGGAGGATACTGCTACAATCTGTCGCGACAGAGTGTGCCTTCGATATCTGGATAGAAAATTCAATATACAACATTTCTAGACATAATCGATCTCGAAAAATGTTTGAACAGTAATACACATATGATTTTCATACTTTATATCTTTATTAACCATGAAGGGATTTTCAAATTGTTTGCATCGGTAGATCGTTGATTATACTTTGAAAGTATGTATAAAGCTTTTTAGCCGACACACTGGAATCAAAGAATATTTATAATAATCGAAGGAGAAAATTGTGTTAGAAAACGAAGCGAGTAACTAAAAACGATATTACTTACAGGATAACCTGATATTCGCAATACTTAAATAATAGTCCGATGCTCATCGAAATTAGGTGATCTAAGCGCGGCTTTCTATAGGTTTCTGTTGAGAATATTTCGCTTTATTTACAAACTCTTCTTTCAATCTATCCCTCTGATTTCTATTCTCATTGTCTGAAAAATATATAATAAATATACCCACAACGTCCAAAAACAGACAAAAATAATAATTCCCAACATTTAGGCACCACAAAATAAATAATAACTATAATTACCGAAATATTTTTACCAATTTCATTTCTCATAAAATTTCTATAATATTTCTTTGTCCAAACTGAGTCATAAATTGCGTCACCATTTAAATCATAAATAATGTCTGCTTTAATTCTCATTGTAAGTTTTAATTAAATCACATATTCTTACCAATCCCAATAAAACTGCCTGTATTTACTAAACTGTGGATACGATTTCATATAGCATAAAATTTCGATAATGTTTCTATCTAAATTGGACCATAAATCGCGTCATAAATGAATTCGTGGCCCTCGCAATCAATCGATAGCCATTTTATTTTAAATCTAAATCGTTTGTTCACCAAATTGAGGATTCGGTAATTATTTACAAAATGAAATGTACAGCGAATCGTTACGAATTCGTTTGTACACTTAATAAATAAAGTGCCAGATTAAGAAGAGTAAATCTACACATCGACTAAACAAAAAGATTGGTTTTTTTAAATGGCGTCGCGACTTGGGGATCCATTTTGTTATCCAACAGCACCGAAAGATTTTTGTTTTGAACGGAAGTTATTCATTCATACGTGTAACAAAGTCGTATTGACTTTGAAACGAAACTCTATTACGCGAGACCGTTCCGTTTCGTCCCGTCCCGTCTCGTCCCGTCCCGTCCCGTCCCGTCCCGTCCCGTCCCGTCCCGTCCCGTCCCGTCCCGTCCCGTCCCGTTTCGTTCCCGAACGGAATCGATAACTATTTTATCCAAAACGTGCCCTCGGTGGTACACAGCGCCATTTTGTTCGATTGTGCATCGTCGAACGGACTCCGTAAGCCGTCGATTTTCAAACAGTTTCGAAACTTTGACTGCCGTTTAGGCGCGCGCGCGCGCGTGTGTACGTGTGTCGTCTCCGCGGCCATTCGAACCGTAATCAATTCAACTAGACCCGCAGAAAACGGTCGAAAAAGTACGAAAAAAATATTCTCTTTGTAATTACTATCGCGACAAAAATTCAGTTTACGGAGCTCTAATTTTGTGAAAAAAACCGGCTTTGAATCGGTTGAACCCGCACGCGAGCTGGCAGTCAACGCGGTAACTCTTGTTATAATCCGGTTAAACTTTTAGAATTACAATTTCTTTCGAAAACGTTTTTTTTCATGCTCCGAACAAATTTGAACGTCCGGATTCTTTGGTGATGTAATTATTGGGTTTCTCGAGATGTCTTTTTGTTTTTGGAGAACTTTAGATGTGTGAATTGTATTTTACCGAATATTCCATTGAATTCAAATTAAAATTAATTTTAGTTAAATTGTATGCGATGATCTTTTTCGATCTTCCGGTATAACGAAATTTTCTCACTTTCAAATTAGCCCACTTTTACAAACTATCTATGTAGTAGAATTTTTAGTAACGACGTTTTAAAACACACCGATAAAAGTCATGGCGAGGTAAATGTAACCTTTCGATTTTTCTTAATCTAAAAACCAAAAAATGATTCTAATTAAATTCCCAAAATTCAGTCCCCCCTCCTCTGTATCTGTCGCTCTACATATACATTCCAGCGCTGTCTCTATCTCCTTTATCCTCTATCTAAAATTGTTCTCTACTATCCACACATACACACACACTCACTCACTCACTCACACACACACACACACACACACACACACACACACACATGTATCTCTATCTATTCTATCTATATATTTACGGATAAGGAAGTACATTGCACGTTTCGTTGTGTTGTAGTATTCTCGGGATGAACCTGTTTGGTTGCAAATTCTGTGAAACGATGAAAGGCAGCTCTGACGTCGAGTGTGATAGAAAAAACTTTGACTCGTTACTCTGGGCTATTGTGACGGTGTTTCAGGTACCTAAAAACAAACAAACAAGCAAAAAAAAACTAAAAACAGTAATTACAAATCCAAAAACCAAACCGATAAAATGAACAAAAGAGAAAAACATTACAAAAATGATAAACACAGATTTACCTTTTTCATCTCTCTCTCGACGGCTTTTTTATCTTATTTCCATAGTGCATATTATATGTATATATATATATATATATATATATATACATATATATTCGTATATGCGTTATTGGACGTTCGCACACGACGCTATGTACGTTTACAAAATTGCTATACTACGAGTATAGCCAAGGCAGCTAGATGCACCCTATGTTACACGGTAACTACAATTTACACACTTTGACTTACCACACTGTGACTGTTTAATCTCTTTTACCGTAGATTGTTAAATTTAATTTGTTAAAGTTAAAAATACTCTAGTTTGTTGCCATAATTCAGGAATTTTTCAGTTTATAAATATTCATGAACGTCTAAACGGTTGGAAACAGTAAAGATGTATTTTGAAATTGTTGTCACAGGGTGCTTTCTGCTCCCTTGAAAATTAGTATAGCGCGTACGATCACGTTTGCCAACGTTCGAGCGTTTGTCAACGTACGAGCGCAGACCCATCTGCTTTTATGATTTCTTGAGGCCCGAAGGTAACGTATGACAGAAACGAAAAGAGAGTGTGTGGATGAAAGAGAGAGAAAGAGAGAAAGGTACATAATCTCGCTCCTATGGCATGTCGCCGTATCGAGGTAGGAGGAGGCCACGGGTCATTCGAATTGTTTTCCTAATGTTTCTTCGCTTTTCTACACGCAGGCCAACCGCAATTCGCTTACCGGGAGCTAAGCGGATTAACCCCTTAACTATGGACATGCTCTCTATGAAAGGTCTATGTGGACTATATAGCTAGACTAGAAGCTTCGCGCTACGTGTTCTGTGACCGGGTTCGATTCTTACCATTGTTCGAATGTTACTGTTGCTCGAGTTCATACGACTTGGCTGGTTAAGGTTCGTCGAGGAAAGAAATTCTTCTGGATGATCGATGAAAAAGTTGAAGAATGAATATCTGGATTATGAATTTTTAATAGAACACTTATCATTTCTGGCATCAGATTATCGATTTATGTAAATCAGTTGCAATAGACGTGGCGCGACACCTGCTGCAGGTGATGTACAGGCTGTTACGAATGTACAGGCTGTTACGAATATACATAGTGGAATAGTCGGGAACTATCGAGGACTAAACATCTCTTCGCATGACGCAGCATGTAATATGAAACAGTAATCATTTTGTTAATATGCGACGCACAAAGACCAGCAGTCTAATGATTTCAATCGAGTTGATGCAGTTCACTGCTGTACACTGTACACGTAACGAGATAGAAATTGGAAGTTAATGCTCGTTCACATTAGTGAAATTATCTGAATTTCCAGTCTAACTAGAATCTGCTTCGCCTGTACGTATGTACCCCTTATTCGCTTCGCTTCGAAGTTGAAAGAAACTTGAGTGTATACTCTCCAGCTGAAGCGAATAACAGGTTCACGGTAATGCTATAAAACAGTTTCCAATTACTTTAAAGTCAAGTAACTAAACCAATGTAAACGAGACTTTCGAGGGACAAGTTTAGGGCCAGTTTATTTCTGTTTTATTCCTTTCGAGCTTCGACATCTGCCTTGTAACGTACCAGCAAATGCAGAGATTCAACAAGCGAGAAAAAACCAACAAATAGAAAATGTAAGAATAGTATACAATCTGGGAACGAAGACTGTCGATGAATGAGAGGATCAGGTGAAAGAGGATAGAAGCATCTGGGTCAGCAATAGACAATAAGAAACAGATGGAAGAGGATAAACCAAGCAACTAGAGCAAAGAGACAAAAGGAAGAGACTGCGATGAATGGAAAGGTAATCGATATCAGGAACAGGAGGAAAAAGGAGCTTTGTAGGATATCCTAGAAGGAAGAAGAAACATTGCAACTTTTTCAGGAAGCCTTGTCGAAGGATCAAAGAAACTGGAAAAACTAAGCACGGACTAATAAAGAGTGGATAGGTTTAAGTTGGTCGCAAAAGGTAACATAAAGAACAGAGAAAAATAAGGAAACGGAGATTGATACGTGTATCATATTTTTCTAAAACGTCAAACTAGAGGGAATCGTTGATTCCTTTGCCGAAACGCATCAAAATAAAATATAATACTTTCCGATCGACAGATTATTTTTTTTTGCTCAGCACTGATGAAGAATACAACTGTTCTCTCGAGCATAATACAAAACAGGTGAATTCGCATGAATAGTATCCTGGGATTGTAATGACCCGAACAATCGGTTGGTGCAAACCCCATTGACAATTTATGGGGATACATGAATCCGCAGCTTCGAACGGCGGGTGCAGGTAGATTGAAATAATTAATTCGCGAAATTCGATCGATACGGCGGCTCTTATCGCAAGAATATACTGGCTAGAGCCAGAGGATAGTATGCCCGATGGCTGTGACATCGAATTATATGTACACGGTAACAGGGATGATTAAATTCGAATAAGTGCAAGTGATTTTATTTCATTACGTTAAACGGTCGTGAAATTATAATGGACGCGTTCGAATGGACAGAGATTCTACTGCATATCATAATACATATACATACATGTATATATATATATGTATAGGGAGGATCTAACTAGCCGAAACCGATGAACTCGAGTACAATAGTTGCACTATTTCTTTATACATATACAAAGTGTACGAACAAAAGATCGGAATTTATTATACAAAAACAAACGTCATTTGTCTTAATTAGTACTACATTTATACGCATATAATATATATATGTATACGAAATATTATAATAAATTATATATTTATCTTAACTAAAATCAAGTTAAGGGGTTAAACAACCGCCCTTTTGCTACAATTTTTCTTGTATGCAATGTCTTTTGTGCTTTCCTTCGCCATTTTCCGCTCGGTTTCTACCGGTCCCTTATTATTTTAGAATCATTCTCCGATTAAATATTACTGGTTCGACAATAATAATAATTATTATTATTCTATTGTACAATAAGAATTATGTCTGAAAACATAATATACGTATACGGACATGGTATGCCCGTTTGAAGTGTAGAGTAGCTCATTATGCCTCTGCAAGGTCGATAACGTCTCCGCCATCGAGTAATGGCAGAAAAGGTTAGAGGGACCACGCCAAGGCTCGGAATTATTCACTCGCGACGGCCAATTTTCAAAGGCTACGAATCCCGTGGCGTACCACAGGCGCCATTCGCGGCCTGGTCGAGGGGGCAAAGCCTTCGAAAAACGGCCGTCGCGTCGCGAGTCAATCATTCCGAGCTCTGACTACGCGATGGCACCTCTCACTCTTCTTGATTAAACCCGGAAGCAATAAATCGCGCACAGCACTGCGAGTGATTCTAGACATGCCGCCGCGCCGCCTCTGGTATATTAATTCATTATCAATTCACTAAACGTACCCCAACCAATCAAAGTAACTTGTTCCATATATTTTATATGTTAGAATTATTGGAACGACGCGGAGAGAAACAATGAAATAAATTCAATAAATTTTTCTTATAAAGTCACTCAGCCTTAGTGTTAGTTGTAAATATGAAATTTTATATCTGCATCTTTTTCAAGATAAAAGTTTATTTTGTTATTTATTATTTATATTTTATATTTTCACCCTGTACATTATTATAAATTATAAATAATAATTATAAATTATTATTATTATATACAGGCCTTTCGACCAATTTTAATGATTACGTGCGCAGAAATGATTAACTCTTCCCGCAATTGCAGTCGTGTCACGGACAATTAAATTTTTTACAAGTATTAAAGGGATTTTCGAAATAAATGGGCAGATTGTAAAAAGGGGAACCTGGTAAGGCGACGGCAGTTCTTTGAACTCGTAGACGCTGACTGAGTTATTCGTTATCTCTCCATTTCTTTCAGAAGGAATTCGTACCGTACCGGCGCGGAGCAGCGTTACATTTGTTCTCACTGACAATGAAACGTTTAAAACAGTCGCCATTAATAACTTTCTCTCTCTCTCTCTCTCTCTCGCTTTGAGATATAGGGAAAAAATTTCTTCTGACAGAAACTGGATTAGTTTCTGGAAGAAAAGTAAGTCGACATCTTTTTCGTGGACAAAGGAGGAGTAATCGAGGCATTTGAGCTATTCTATTCGGTTTCTTGGAATAATCAACAAAGTGACGCTACGATTGACGTTGTTTTGTATTATTGATCCTGCATTAAAGGAAAAATTGAGTTAGATGGATGGATTAAAAAATTTGTTGATTGGCAGTCAATATGTATACGTATTACGTTTGAAAAATCGAAATTCAATATAGTACATTCTAAAAATGTAAACTTAATAGGTACATTATATTGAAAAAAAACTATTAATAGTTACATTAATATCGAAAATATACGAGTTCAATACATTGTATTTTTTCTGTAGAATCAGTAAGTTTAACTCGAAACATGTCAGTACAGTGGCACACAATTCAGTATACATATGTATTTCAATTTTTCACCCCCTAATTCTTCTATTCCTGAAAGATCTTTTGAAATCGTGCGGAAAATGTGTTGAATGTAGATTCCCGAATAAGAAAGATCTTACATCACACTTTTTAAAACTATATTTTCACCTCTTAACCCTCGGTCGGTCAAGATTGGATCAGTTTTGTGGCGTATTCTCAAACACTCTAAAAAACCTAAAAACATAAAAAAATTCAAATATCAAATTAAATCGATATCTCTGTGATACTCCGAAATAGTAAAGATTATTTTATAACAATACTTGGCAAGTTGAAAAACATGATTGCGTTATTTTGACCGTTAATTAGTCGATAGTACGAGGATTAAGAAACGAAATCACGCTACAATGTTTCCATTCTACTTTCCAGCTAATCGAAGTAAATCTTTTTTGTCTCGAGTCGATTCGATTCGATAAATCTGTGATATAAGTTCTTAGATGGAGGCTTATATCGCGAGAAACTGCATTGAAGCTTCGCATTCGCTTCGTTTCAGGCCTGTTGTTGTGTTGTTACTCTCGGAATCTGCAAGTGATCGTCGCAAGTTGCATTTTTGATATTCGCTTGCTGTTGCATCAACAATTTATCTCTGAGATGGATTACAATATTATTATTCCGGATCAAACACGTATTCTCGTTATCTTTGTTGTTGTTGTTGTTGTTGTTGTTGTTGTTGTTGTTGTTGTTGTTGTTCAGAATTGTCTACACTGGTATTCGACTTGTCGCATCTACAAGTAGATAGGTGAAACACTTGATTATTTTGTCGGATGTTCTCGATGCTTTTTCTTAGTCTTGATCGCTTCATTTTCAATCGGACACATAGGCTCGAGCCGTGCATGGTGATTGTCCTTTTCCGATATACATACATATATCGATGCTATAATTGTTCTTAATTATTTATAACGCTACTGCATGCTGACATGTCTCCCTGAGTGTTCGTTGTTGCTTCTCATTTCAATATGCACACGAATTCTTACAATATTTACATTTGATCATACGTACTTTCGTTACACTGTAAAAAACGGCACTGAAATTTATCTGAAGCTCGGGAGTCGGTATACATGTCGGAGAAGTCGCGGCCGGACATTTTTGCAAAGGAAAATGTTATTTCAAATGACCTCGGGAACCGCCCATTTCAAGGAAGCGAACGAGTTTTGGGACACCCATTGTATACAATGACTCTGTTTGTCGATCTGCTAATGATTAATTGATTCGTTGGTACCGATGTCGGGGACCTCTGACCTAAACGCCATGATTTTGTAATCAAACTCGCGGTTATATATTTAAATAATAATAGTGGTTTATGGTTTTCGTTGAATTAAAATACGAGTTGATTAAATTAAATTAAAGTGAAATAGTAGAAATTGTAACGTTAAAAAGATTCGAGATTTTTGTTAAAAGTTATTTGAAAAGGAATATTTGAACTTCTTGTCTAATAATAAACGTTCTTTAATAAACGGTTTTTATTAAATCAAAATCTGGTTTTATCGAATTGGTATGTACTTGTATCATTGAAAAAGAGAGCTTGCAGTAAGAGACAGAAGACTCGCGAAGACAATATTTAATATTAAATTTATTTATCGAATTTAATATTATTCCTCGACGATATTCTCAAACATTTTTAACACGTGTTTGCCATAAATGCAAAAATCTACAGCCTAACGAGAAACGAAGCTAACGATAAGCTGCAGATCGCGAAATCGATCGAACCGATATGCACGAGGGTTAAAGCTGTGTACATTATCACTCGAAAATTTAATTAAAGCGTCGGTTTAATTAAAAGAGTCGTTCCGAATTCGGGTAAAAACATTCGATTATGGCTTCGATCGATCCAATTAAATCGCACAATCGGAATCCGATACCGAAAACTGGCAGAGGTCCCTGTTTGCCGAAATCAAACCTAATAACGTACTCGTATACGATCCATAAATAACAGACAGTAAAAATGTGATTTCCGACGATTATACGATTCCCGCGCGCCAAACAGAACTGCGAACGTTAATTTCTCGGGCTGCGCCATGAATTTTTAACAGTGTAGCACATACGGTGTGTATCGGCATCGGCGACATCGGCGAACATAGTGCAATCCGAAATCGCATGATTCCACGCGACAGAAAACGTGTCGATATTATTGAATAAAATATTTTCGTTGACAGATCCCATTGTTGAAACGATTAAACTTGATTGTTTGTCGAAACCACGTTTATTTCACCATATTCCGACTAAATACCAGCATTATTATTTATTTATTATTTTGTCTTAATTGAATATTTACTCGAAAAATCGTAAAAACGTAGACCAAAAATAAGAACATGTTAAATTTATTAGTTTTCTTGGAATTATCATGATCAATTTTATAGTACGTAATTACGCGAATACAACGGCACCTAGATATTTAAAATCGTATTTTTATTAGCTAAAATTGGAAGTTCACCTTCGGTCGGTGTGCTCGGCAAACACCCAAGTCTGACTTTCTGTAAACGTTAACAAACTGATTTTGTTGTCGAGTTCTCGCGTAGAATCGCTTCCGTCTCGATTGCACGATAACTGTCGTCGTCGCGCCCCGTGTATTCTTTATCTCGACCCTTCCGTGTCATTTATTCAGCACCTTCGGTGTCATTAATGCGAACGATTTTCTACACATATACCCGTTTATCTCCTCTGAACTGTTTGGTCTTCGCTGTCGTGTCTCTTTGCCATCTGTTTCTCTCTACAGTCTACAGTCTCTCCGAGCTTGCATCGCTATCTCGATCGAAGCGCGACGCGCACCAACATTTCGACACCGAAAACAGAGAAAAAAGAAAATTGAGTTCGCGCCGGTAAATCGGAGCAAATCGCGTTCGAATCACTCCGTGAATACCGTCAACCATAATAGAAGGAACAAACAAACCGCGACAGATAAACAAAAGTAGTATTGCAACATTGTAACGATACGTCCGACAGAAACCGCGACTAGTTAACTGTTTCGAAGTTCGAACTATACAACAACCGTTTCCCACACGTAATTGCGTACGATTTTTACGTACCATAATTACCTATTTTATTATTATTATATTGTTGTTGTTGTTGTTGTTATTATTATTACTATTTTATTATTATCATCATTATTATTATGATTATTATCATTATTGTTAATGTTGTTGTTATTATTATTATTATTATTATTATCATCATCATCGTCATCATCATCCATCATTATTATTATTATTATTATTATTATGCGTATTGGTCGCTGTAGATAGACATCTTTTATTTCTCCCGACACCTTTACCTTAGGTCTTAGGTATTCGATTCCAATTCCAGGTAGACATTTTCTTAGAGGCATAATATAAGACACAAGATAACGTGAAAATTACAGATACCCCTATTACCGATAGATAGTGAGTACTTGTGCAACCAGTCGCCGAACGTTCCTTTAAGATTCTTTTTATTTTTACATTTTTAGAGATATTGTGCAACGGATTCTCGTGTATCTGAACCGATAGAGAAAAACGTAGACATTTTTTTCAAGTGTGCAGTAATTTTTCCTTGAATCGTATTGACCGTAAGATGCGTTAATTTTACTTATGTGAAAAATAATGAGAAACATTTTCCTTCTTCAAAAGCTATCTCTGTAAATATATTAAAGTTTCTAGCCTTCGAACGATGAAATAATTTCAAATTGCGCGTTACGATCACAATAACGTTTTAGAAAAATAAATTTTTTTCGAAATTTCAAAATTGTTTTTGCCAATTTGAGAAGATTTTTAAGGAAACACATTTTAGCGATTGAACGGCTCAATAATTAGTTCGGATACGAGAGGCTCTAATCTACACACGCTTCGCCATTTTGTTTCACAATCAGTTTCCGATTTTCAATTTCGTTTCTCGATTTTGAATTCCGTTTTCCGATTGAACGTTGCCACGTGACATTCTGCAACGACTGGTACTCTTTCCTGCACTTTTCTGATTTTCCTAGATAGGAAGAAAGTGTCCAACTAAAATAAAGGACCATCGCGTGTACGTGTACGCGTACATACATATACATACATACTTTCTGTTTAGTCATTTCTCTGGAGGCTGTGAAACGTGTCAAGCATTATCAAAAAGTTTCCGTTGTATCGGTTGTACGAGAAAAATGAATTTCAGAAAGTTTGAAATGATTGTCTGTTCGTTATAAAAGATATTTTTGCAAGCTGAAACAGGGACGATTGAAACTATTGTAGTTTTTGATGATATTTGACACAGCACCCATTCTAAAAATATTGAAACGCGAAAGACGCGGATAATTGTTCTTCGGTATATCTGAATCGTAGAGATTTTCTAGTCGCTTTGATCGGAGCTACTCGGGTTGCAAATATTGATTTTTTAACGAACACTCGGTGGTAATAGCCCATCGGTAATTATAATTATAGCACCGTGCCGTATCGTACCGTTTCTTACAGTTACACCACAGCTTATGTAACATTCGCTCGATAACAACATTACGAGTATATCTTATACACGACCGCCTATTTGTTTCTTGTCTGAATACGAGACACATATCTGTTTGTATAAGTGGAACAGACACGCCGATCTTGCAGAATGTGACTGTACAAGCTTCGAGTGACAGTTGTTCTCGCTGTCAACCCGACCCACCCGCTTAACTGCTGCCACAGAAGCGTCTTCCCCTCGATTTTTAGAAATCAGATATTTATTAATAAAGCATCTACGTTGATTGGTAACAGTTGGATTCAATGATTATTTACACAGGAATAAAACCTCATAAGGATGATCGCGTATTGCGCTGTCGACAAGTTATGTATTAGAATAAAACCAAATCTAATCGACCTCGATTAGCCGATATAATAAATCGAGTCTTGCTCGCCGATGCAAGGACACCGGTCGTCCTTTAAACTATGTAGTTTAAACAGGATTTGATTCGTGCAACTGTATTCATCCGTGAGGAATAACCATTTCCAAGCCGATGAATAATATCGTGATTACCGAACGGGGACGAACACACAATTCCAGCTCGGAATTACCGTTTAAGTTTTAAGTATTCAAATCCGTGTTCGGGCTGACATCGAAGCCGTTACGTAACCGAAATGCACGTTTTCGAATCGCCACGCCGCGCCGCGCCGCGCCAAGCCGGTAACATAAATCCAAGTGTTATGAGCTGTTTTTTTTTACTAGATCATGCGAATAAATACACGATAAAACGAGCTGATCGTGAAACAATCGGTGATAGAAGGGGTTTCTGGCTAACGGACCATCGATGCGCTGCATCGTGTTTGCAAAATATAAGAAAAATATATTTTCCAAAATTTTCCTACTTTGTCCAGGATTTACGGAAAAATCATTTATTCGTTTGTACAATGATTAATTGGATTATTGTTGCGATCGATGTGCGAGCAACGCTTCAGTCCCGAAATGTTCGCATCGGAGAGATTAGAAGGAGAGCTCGTAGGTGCAGTATGTAGAATCCCACTTGATTTTCGACTGATCGGGATCCTAGCGACGCTCGCAACGGGCATCTCCATCTCTCGCAGTCAGCTGCGTAATTGGCTTAATGAAAACATGCTTTGCGAGGTAAAGACGCTTCGCGTGGCACGCGGTATCGGTTCTCCCTCCCCGGTTCCCTAATCCCAAAAAAAAACCGCCGATCTGAGTCGCGGTGATACTTTAGGCCAGCGGATTGTCTCGGTTGCAGCATCCTAGGGATGTACCTGTTCGGGGGTAAGTTTTGCATGTGGGCGGACCGGAGTCGGCCCTGCACCTGTGCCGAGGTGGTCTCGCGGCACCCAATGTGTCGCTGTGATCGCAAACATTTCAACGACATCGTCTGGGCACTTGTCACGGTCTTTCAGGTACCACTGTTCCTCCCTCTTACAGCGAAAACAAAAAAATAATACATAATAATGACATTTCAAAAGAAAAATCAATCAATGAATCAATAGAACACTGTATACGCACTAAGTAATCATGAGCACCAAGGTATTTTCTCTTCTTTCACTGTATCTCTGTATTCTATGTCTATTTTATCTGTGCTTGTATATCTACGCCTATGTATTCTACATCTATTACTGTGTACCCTATGTCTGTGTACTCTATTTCTACGTCTATGTATCACCAGTATCTCTGTGTCTCTGTGTCTCTGTGTCTCTGTATCTGTATCTGTATCTGTATCTGTATCTGTATCTGTATCTGTATCTGTATCTATATCTGTATCTGTATCTGGATCTGGATCTGTATCTGTATCTGTATGTATCTACTGTATTTATATTTCTCGGCTCCTAAATAATTTTCCGGGTTTTATATAGATACGCGTGCGTTCAAGGTGTTCCTTGCGATGCTAGATTTCTGTAGACATCTCTTTTAGATGCTTTTAGCGCAAAAAGAAAAATGACAATGCAAAGATCAAAAGCTTTTGAATTATTTTTAGCATTGTTACTTCACGAGACTTATAACGATCGATATAATGTAGCATAATGAAGATAATGTAAAAATTGTATCAGTCACTAAGTATGTAGTCGGTCGCTACTTGCAAAAACCAAACGGAAATATTATTAAATACATATAATGTAAAATACTAGTTTTTCGACTGTATTTAATATCTGATTTGTGTGTAATTTAACATTAAATGTTGAGTATAATTTAGCGTTAAATGCTTAATTTCTATATAAGATGTTGAGTCTAATTGGGTTTAATCTAGTATTATTATTATTTTTTTCGAACGAGTTGTAACAAGTTCTCGAAAAATCACTTACGAAGAACATCGCAAGCGAGCAGCCTGTATGAATTTTGCATTTGCATCGATACTTGTATCTCTGGCTACGGTTTTACATCATCAGCAAATAATAAGTGTGCTTGCGTTACCCATTTTCCTGCAATAATGTTAAATGAAACGCAAGTACGTCGCGTTTGGCCGCCGTAAAATGTTCTTGTTGCATAAATCAACCAGAAGGTTGTACAACCGATTCTGGTCCGCAAGTATTCCCTGTTATTACATTTTGTACAGTGTGTCCCAAAAAAGCGTACACGCAAGCATTGCTTAAAAAATTTACCGTGGCTTATAGAATTACTTGAATTGTGTATGAGAAAGGTTATAACAATTTGAAATCACTGAAAAGATTCCGACATCGTTTCCGACATTGACTCCGAGTGACTCTTGCGGGTCGCACAATTTCCTTTCGCTCGCAATAACTCGAACTTTTTTAATAAAACAGCGTCCAACAAATTTTTGCTATATCGTTGCACCGTCGTCCGCCTATTTGATTCGACATTATTCAGAAAATGGGTCACGCAAGTACTGTAAAATCGCAGCAAATTGCAAACAATACTCGAATATTTTTCTGCTTTTCCGCGCTTTTCTGTCTCAAAATTCATTTTATCTACGATTTCTCTCTTCTCCTCTCTCTCTACTTTCTTTCTTTCTCTTGCTCTTGCTCTTTCTCTTTCTCTTTCTCTTTCTCTTTCTCTTTCACTTTCTACTTTCTCTGTCTCTCTCAGACATTTTCTCTGTCTCTATCCATAGCATTTATCTCACACTCATTCACTCACGCTCTACATACGGCTTTTTGAGCGTTACGACAGATAATGAACGTGCTGACGAGTTTCTCTCTCTTTCCCCCGCCGACGTTTTCTTGCACAGATTTTTGCCAGTTGCTAAGAAAACGATTCGTTTAACACAGCCCCGTTGTCGATCGACAGTGTAAATCGATCACACGGGTCACAGACGCGTGTCTCGCTGTTTTTCTCTACAGTGCAACCTCGATTATCCGAACATCCGACGTTCGAAGTCTCTGGCGTCGGAAGGCGATCCGTAAACAACGCCATCTATTGTACAAATGAATAGAAATTGTATTAAATGTTCTATTATACGAACTCTCGTGATTACGTGTTCGGTTCGAATAATCGAGGCTCCAACGAATTTAAATAACTGCATCCCGTTTGTCGCGGGTCGAACTGCGACCCTTCGTGCAACCGAACGTGAAAACGATAAGGAGTGTACGAAGATCGTAGTTCGGTCACGTTTGCTGCTATGGTAGGAACAATTGTGACCAAAGAACAATGAGTTCGCAAAAATTGTATTGTTCGTTTGAAGAATAACGCTTTCGTTGTGCAGAGAGAAATTCGTGGTGAGATTGGTGCAAGTATGAAGTATGAAAAAAGGATAATCGTATGATAATAAAAGGTATGAAGTACGAGGCGACACTGATCGGCACTGTTTTGTTTCTAACCGGGGCATTGTTTCCCGATAAAGTCGAGCTGATGGATGAAATAATGTAGCTTGTTCTTGCGTAATTAGATTTGCGGCGTATCAGCCGATAGTAATTACTGGACGACTCGTTTCGAGATCGTTGGGAATTAGAATGATCTCTGCCTATCGTTCGTCTCGTGAGATTCATTCCGACGCGGATGTTGATTCGTTGGCAGTCCCGTTTACAGCGGCGACCTTTTTTTCTTTTTGTTCGCTCCGACATGTAGATCCTGACGCAAGAAGATTGGAACGTTGTGCTCTTCAACGGCATGCAGAAGACCTCCCATTGGGCAGCACTATACTTCGTCGCGTTGATGACATTCGGAAACTACGTCCTCTTCAATCTGCTGGTCGCCATTCTTGTCGAGGGCTTCTCCTCGGAGGTATGATCGTCTCCAGCAGTCGCCTCTTCACTTAATACTTAATACTTAATACTTTATACATATGTACATATGTATACCGAGTTAGTTCGATGTAAAACACGAAAACTGGACCAAAATTCTATAATGAATATGTTAATATCTTTTCACACAGAGAAATGAGAGGAGAGAACGAGAGCAGAGAGAAATGGCGCGGCTCGCCGCAAAAGAAGCTGGAATGGGAAGCGACGATGGTTCCTCAAGAATATCGAGATCGCATTCGATCACCGATAGCGATACCTATACTCAGGTAATTGTTACGAACAAATTGTTACGAACGCGTCGGCTCGCAAAATGAATTTTCGCGTTCACCTGTAGCACGGAGCAGTCGGATTTCACGTAATTACGCTATCCCGTGCAATCGCGCGTTTTGTTCGAACAGCTCTAGGCTCGGAATGAGACAAATACAACGACTTGTTGCGAATTGTGGACGTTCAAGGCCACTTTGCCAATTAATCCGTTGTGTATGTGCAACGAGCGGATTGCTCTTATGCTTGTTACTCGACGAATCGGTTCTCTACAATCAGGCTGAATGCAAACTGTACGTTACGGTGTTGACGTTGACGTTGACGCGTGCGAATAGCAGGCGCTTTTATTTTATTTTTAGCTGTCTGCGCATTTTTGTTCGATGCGCTTTAATCGAGTCTTTTCAACTTTTTATTTCTCGTGTCGAATGCTTTTTTTTATCGGCCGCGAGTTTCTTTACAAGTTTACAAGTTATTGACTCTTCTCTTTCAGTGTTTTTCTATACGAATAATATAATTAGTATTACGTAGCATTATTTGATGATAGCGTGGATTATAAAGGAAACGATTTTGAAAATACAGGATCGGAAGAACTCGTGGCAAAGCTGCGAGGAGCTGCGCAAGTACAAAGACAACAATAGCAGGGAGAAACAGAACACGGTGTGGAAGCATCAGATAGACGAGCCGAAATGCAACATTCAGAAGGAGAACAAGATGTTGGGTGGTGCAGGACAACCACCGATAATTACACACACGGCGGCTACCCCTCAGGACTCGCCTAACACCACCCTAGACGTCGGATACAGGGACTTGAACTGCCAGGCTGTTCATCCAACCGCGGCACTGTCGATCGAATCTATCGATCGTTCAGGCGTACGTACAACACCTCGTTATACAGCGGTGTACACTGGTTGATCAAACTATGTACATATGTAGATACATACATACATACATACATACATACATACATACATACATACATACATATATTCTACCCTGAAAATACATACATATAAAGGTTTAACATTGCTTTCATACTACATACGACCCTTATTTTAATCAGGGTTGGCCACTTTTTCTTTCCATCAAATTATTTTCATTTTCGAAACAAGGTTTTATATTCGGTTTAACATTGCTCTTGCTGTCTCATATCAATCGAACGGTATTATACATAAGTGTTAAGTAAAGTAGGGTCATAGAATTCTCTGAATATTCAAACATGAAAGTGTTCTGATTTGCAGAGTCAATGTAGCATTCCTTCAGGATTGTTAAAATTACCGGACGTTTCTAACAAAATACCAACCAAGAACCTGATCGCCGGACAATTTCCTCGACGAATAAGCCTCGTCGCTGCTACCGTCAACCCGAGGGAACCATCCAGTTCGAGGTAAAACCTAATTTACATTTAAAAAATATCGAAACAGAGACATTCGACTGTGTAAGGGTGCCATTACATTATTTACAGTCCGCCAAGAATACAAAGAGGTTACTCGTGGAAATTGTCTCGTCCTTCTCTAAGAAGGAAGCATTGGTCGCAAAACGAGGATGAACCCCTTGGAAGAGCCACTGTTTTAAATAACGGTCGGAGCACTTTGCTCGGCTCCAATTCTACGTGAGTTCCCGATAAACATTAAACGATAACCATTATTCGTTTGAACGATCTCAAATAAATTTTCGGAAATATTTTATTTTACAATCACAATATTTGAATGTACTCGAACAACATTGTGTTATTGTCAAAATTGTTTAATGATATTTGCAGCTTCAATGGCGGTTATTTGCACGGTTCGATAAGGAACGACACGCAATGCGACACGCCGAATAATCGTACGGCCGTCCTAACGAGCAATAATCGTAGCCTCAGCCCTAATAATTCGATTTGCAGTCGTAGCTCCTCCATACGACGTTACACGGCGACTCCTAATCAGGTCAGTGGACCAAATATCCGTGGATAAACTTTCATTTTACAGTCGTTATTTTGAAATTCTTCTCTTTCGTCATGCTGGCTGTTTGATTATATTTTAAAGGTGTTTGCCCCGTGCTACTAATCTAATAAGCAAGTTTGTAGAATATTTCTGATGATTATGTTGAAAAGATGCGTTGGATCGACGACCTGTCGCGAAGAACGTCGCTGCGCGGATACGAGAACGTTCAATCGTCGACAAGAAAGACATTGCCTCTGGACGAGGTGCACGTGCAATGTCCAACGGCTCGTACAATCAATAATTTGTCAATGGAGACTGGTCCACTGCCCAGAATCAAGCAACTTCCCGATCAAGATGATGACAATTCGCGCACCGACGAACAGTCGCCTCCTTTAAACGGCCACGGAAGCGCTAGCAGCATCGAGAGAATCAAGAAGATCTTCATGTTCTTCGAACCTAAAGGTTGCCTTAAAGAACGCGATGATTATTCGCTCTATCTCTTTCCGCCGAATAACAGGTAATCATTCCTCTTGCGAACAACGAAGCGTTTTAGTGCATGCAGCGTATTTTTTTAAATATTTTTATGTCTTTCGGAAGATTAAATGTCCTTTCCAAACAGGATAAAGAATCGACTTTTTTCAGAAATATATTCTCCTAAAAATTGATCTCTCTTTGGAGATGCTCGCGACGAGACACGAGACATTTATAAATTTATAAAGCGAGGAAAAAAAATATATTTGGTTTGTTGTTAGGATTTTGATTAAAGACGACGCGTTTTTGAATTTTCAGGTTTCGAGTTTTCTGTCGAGAGTTGGTTGATCAGAAATGGTTCGACAACGTGGTCCTCTTTTTCATTGGTCTGAATTGTATCACCTTGGCGATGGAACGGCCAAACATACCGCCCGACAGTGGAGAAAGACTTTTTTTATCAACAGCGAACTACATTTTTACTGGAGTATTCGCCATCGAAATGTTCATCAAGGTACACATTATTTTGCAAGCGTTGCTCTTCTCTGACAAAATATACGTATATGTATATGTATATGTGTATGTATATGTGTATGTATATGTGTATGTACATGTATATCTACGTATGTATATTTTGTATACATGTTCTTCCTGAAAATGATTTGACATATGTATTCAAACGTACGTCCGTACACGACGTACCATTCGTAACTCGTACGCATCGTTATAAATTACATTATTGTAGGTCGTTGCATCCAGCATGCTGTACGGTTCGGACGCTTACTTCACTTCTGGCTGGAACATCATGGACGGAGTCCTTGTGATCATTTCCATCATCGATTTATCAATGTCCCTACTTTCGTCTAGTAGTCCAAGAATATTTGGAATATTGAGGGTACGTGTTTCCTCAGAGAAACGATTTTTTCTTATCTATCCGAAATACTAGAAATACTAGAAATACTAGAAATACTAGAAATACTAAAAAATAGTAAAAAAACTAATTTGAAATACAAAAAGAAAGATAATTATTTGTTTGCAGGTTTTTAGACTTTTAAGGTCACTGAGGCCGTTACGCGTTATTAACCGAGCTCCTGGTTTGAAACTGGTTGTTCAGACATTGTTGTCCTCTTTACGACCTATCGGCAACATCGTTTTGATATGCTGTACTTTTTTCGTAATCTTCGGTATCTTGGGCGTGCAGCTCTTCAAGGGTGCCTTTTATTATTGCGATGGGCCTGACATAAAAAACGTACGCAATAAGACCGACTGCCAGGCCGACAAACGGAACATTTGGCTGAATAGGAAATATAATTTCGACGACCTCGGCAAAGCTTTAATGTCGTTGTTTGTTCTATCGTCGCGGGACGGATGGGTGAACATCATGTACACCGGCCTTGACGCCGTTGGCGTTGATCAACAGGTATAAACCAATCCACATGTTTTCCTTTCTTTTTCTTTCCTTTCATTTCATTTATCAATTCCACCCGTGTTCCGTTCCTACCCCTTCCGCGTGTTTTCTAAATAAACTTTGCTTTAAATCATAACCGACCCGAAGGAACACTCCTTCTATTTTTATATTTATTTTCTCAATTATAAATGTTGTTTTAGCAGTTGCGAGACAGCAAGCAAACCATCAAATAAATTCATTCGCGAATACCTGTTTCGATCTAAATTACATTTAAAAATATTTCTACTTATTTCTTTTTTTATTTGATCTTTTAAGTTATTTATGTTGCATCACAACCGTTTTCTTGTTGCAGCCAATCGAGAACCATTCGGAATGGCGTCTGCTGTACTTCATAGCGTTCATCCTGCTCGTCGGTTTCTTCGTGCTCAATATGTTCGTTGGGGTTGTGGTGGAGAACTTCCACAGGTGTCGCGAAGAACAAGAGAAAGAAGAACGTGTGCGAAGAGCTGCAAAGCGAGCCCTGCAAATGGAAAAGAAACGGCGAAGTAAGGAGCAAAGCTGAGGCTGAGGATAATACGATTATACACACCGTGTCTCAGCTAAATAGAATCACCCGAATATCCGACGTATTTACTGTTGTATGAAAAAGTTTTTCATATCAAAGTAATACATGTAACAGTGCTTTGAGATTCCATGTACCTTTTATTCGAATGTTTTAATTGAATTTTGAGGGATATTTGGAAATTGTGGGGTAAAAATGTTTTTACCGTTAATGTTTAATTCTGTTGGTTTTTAGAAATGCACGAGCCACCTTATTACACGAACTACTCGAAGTCCAGGTTGTTCGTTCACAACGTTGTCACCTCTAAGTATTTCGACCTAGCAATCGCTGCGGTAATCGGCCTGAACGTTGTTACAATGGCGATGGAGTTCTACATGATGCCGAAGGCTCTGACTTACGCCCTGAAAATATTCAATTATTTCTTCACCGCTGTTTTCATCCTCGAATCCTTCATGAAACTCCTTGCTTTGGGTCTGCACTTGTACTTAAAAGACAAGTACGTGATATTTCGTTCGAAATACAATTCTTAAAAAGAACTACAATCCACTGTGGTGGACCGATTATATTATAACAAAATTAAAATGGTTTACTTACTTACTTACTCAAAATTCAATATCACGATATGTGTTCGCATTGATCGATCGAAACCCATAGAACGAATAAATATGAAATTTCAGATGGAATCAGTTAGACATCGGTATAGTGATACTCTCAGTGGTTGGCATAGTCCTCGAGGAAGTTGAATCGAAAATCATACCGATTAATCCTACGATCATTCGGGTGATGCGAGTTCTACGAATCGCCAGAGGTAAGTACTTAAGTCGTACAAATATTAGAGAATAATTCGAGTGTAATGAAAATCATTTTCAAGACTTCCGATGAATGCGTTTTTTGTCTTCGCAGTTCTGAAGCTGCTAAAAATGGCGAAAGGAATACGAGCTCTTTTAGATACCGTGATGCAGGCGTTACCGCAGGTCGGAAACTTGGGACTATTATTTTTTCTGCTGTTCTTCATATTCGCAGCACTTGGCGTGGAACTGTTCGGCCGGTTAGGTGAGTAGCACATATCTGCTATTCGCGGAACAATATTTTTTTTCGAGTTATGTTACTTGATTTCGCTTGGTCAAGGAAACTAAATGCGACGCGCGACGATTCCTAGCAATAGACAGCGAACGATCAGACGATTATGATTATACAAATAGAAAATAGATTATAGTAATAGAAACACTCGGAAAATTCTGATTGTTTCAGAATGCAATGACGAAATGCCGTGTCAAGGACTCGGCGAACACGCCCACTTCAGCAACTTCGGTATGGCGTTTCTGACGCTTTTTCGAGTGGCCACGGGCGACAATTGGAACGGTATCATGAAGGACACGCTAAGAGACGACTGCGACGAGGCAGCTGACTGCGTGAAGAACTGTTGCGTGAGCACTATCATTGCGCCGATTTTTTTTGTAATTTTCGTATTGATGGCACAATTCGTTCTCGTGAACGTTGTCGTCGCGGTGCTGATGAAACACCTCGAGGAGAGTCACAAACAGATGGAAGACGAACTGGATATGGAAACGCAGCTCGAAAGAGAACTGGCTGCCGAACAAGAGGAACTGTTGGAAGTGGAAGAAGAAGATGACGAAGATGACAGTCCAAGAAGAGAGAGGGACGGCGACGACGGTGTTGGGGAGGACGACGATGCCAGAGAACGCGAGTCCATTCTGGTGACGAACGATAAGATTCCTATCGGCAGACCTGGCCTCGCCAAAGTCCGTTCCTTGCCTGCGAACTTTATTTATAATCCGCCGCGAGAGAGGAGCGGAGACGATGTATCAGTTTCCGTGTCGCTGTCTCGTCGCAGCTCGTATCATCGTCCCAATTCAAGGCCGTCCAAGTTCAAGTCAAAGCGTCGACAAACGTTCCATTCGGGGCATCACCAGAGAAGGTCCTTACTGCCGATGCACTTCGAAGTCGCCGAAGTTTTCGAGAAACCTGTCAGCAATCTAAGCGTGCCTCGAATCATCTCGCAACACAGTTATGAACCAGCTACACGCGACACTGGTCTGCCGCAACGTCAACGGTTACAGGCGACCAGCGACGCGCGAGACAAGTCCCTGCTGAGCGTGATCCGGCCTTCGGCACCGAGTTCGTCGTCCCCGGTGACACCGACTGGCTCGGTGACAGCTCTGGCGGGCCCGAAGCCAACCAGCGAGCGTTACCTTTTGCCAACGGCAACCATTTACCCGTCCAAGGCAACCTTGACTCGCAGACCGTCTAGCGACTTGCAAACCCAACAGTCCGACGCGAACGCTAGCGCGGGAACCGGCAGCGGTGGCGGCGGCGTATCTAAAACCATCAACGGCTACAGCACGGGTAACAGCAACGAGCACGCGTCCAAGATCACCATCGGCAAAACGGAAACAGACGGAACGAGGATCACGGACGAGAGACGCGTGCCTGCTCCTCCTCCGACAGACGACTTCGACGTGCAGTCAATAATAAACGAAAGGAGACCGTCCAAGCTGAAAGCCGGAGGTTCGTCAGCAGTGCTGGCTAGCGTCCCCGATCGGTATAGCTCTGCGATTCGAGCCGGTAGCTACGGCCGCATTTACGTCGCCGAGGAGACCGGCAACGCCAGCGACAGCATGATCGGCAGTGGAAACGGCAGCAGCGAAAGCGGCAGTGGCAGCGTCAGCGTGAGCAGAACCGGCAGCGCTGTCGTCTACATACCGGACAGTGTTTGTCAGAGCATCGGCACCGATGTCAGGATCTACGTCGACGACACCGACTCGACGAGCAGCAACGGACTACGTCGCCGTCGTCAGAGCGACGAGACACCGGACGTCTCAACCATGGTCTCATCGGTGTCACCCGTGCAAGAGGATGTCAACGAACCTGACGACACCGCGGCCAACTCGGACAGGCCCGAGGAGAGACCGTCCTCGGACGACGGACCCGTCGATCCTTCTTAATCGGGACGAGCCGGGGCCAATTTGAAACCGGTTTTTTCCCAGTTTTCAAGGCTGGCCGTGAAGCCCGCGGCGATGCGTCTCGGCCAGCTGTCCCCTGGGATCTTCAGGGTCTAGCATTGTTGTTCGGACCAGGCTGCTCCCGGGTCTCTGAGAAAGACTGTAGTGCATGACAATATAGTCGTTATATTCTAGTCACTTCGTCGCCGTGAACTTGCCAAAACCAACCACGAAATGGAACCGAGAAAATCGTTAAAAAAAAATAATGGAGAGAAGTCGGGAGCTACGGTGGATCCTTGC
>CM052203.1:9238110-9299153 GCA_028455805.1 Lasioglossum figueresi | reverse complement strand
AGTGCTAGTCGATTTTAAAATCCGAGAAACTGGTGCAAGTCGGTCTTGAAACATGATAAACCGGTGCTAGTCAGTCTTAAAATCCGTGAAACCGGTGCTAGTCGTTCTTAAAACACGAGAAACCGGTGCTGGTCGGTCTTAAATTCCGAGAAACTGGGGCTAGCCGGTCTTAAAAAAAAAACGCGAGAAACCTTTGCTAATTGGTCTTGAAACACGAGTAACCGATGGTTGTCGGTTGTCTTGGATGTCGAGAAACCGGTGGTAATCGGTCTTAGAACACGGAAAACCAGTGCTAGTCGGTCTTTAACGCGAGAAACTGTTTCCGTATTAAACTTCCGAATTTGTCAATAAGTTTGATGGCGAATCTGCTGCCAGCAAGTACGATTACAAACAGTGATCTGAATTTAGTGGAAACAGGTTTGGAATTTGGTGAACTTAAAGGCTGAAGTCAAATGTGGTTTGTAATTAATATTACACGTAATACTTTTATTATTTCAACAGCTTAATAAAAATAAAAGGTAAGAGACATACATGTAAATGCGCAATGTATTTGGAAAAAGAAAATAGTATACGAAATGGGTTTTTATTAAAATATTTATCTCGTAATAAACTGTAATTTAAAGGTTCTTAAACGTTTTACTTGTTCCATTCATGGTATCTTTTATTATTGTACTTTCTTTTTCTCCTTAAGATGCAAACTTTCTGCAATCTTTGGTACTATTTCTGTGAATATCACTGTACCCACAAAGACTAGCAGCGTACCAATCCAGTGGTGGATTGTAAAAGGATTTTGAAAGTATAGTATGGAGAAAAGTAATGATAAAAATTTCCTTAATGTTATTACCAAAGTCACTGTAAGAGACGCGCATTCTGCTGTTAATACGTAAACAGAACTGATGCACACGTATCTAAGTTGATTATTAAGGTTATGTCAGATATGGTAAATTCGATTTTTTAATCTGTCTGTACTGACTAAATAGTATTTGCATATTTGTAAAAGGATACTGCGTAAGAATGTTTCCTAAAAGGTATAGAATTAATTTTGGCACATGTATATTTAGCATTGATACTTCCAATGGTTCTGAAGCAACTGCGTAGGTCAAATGTTCCCAAATATTAGGTGCCAATAGCAAGAAGAATGGTAAGGGCAATAAATGCTGAAAGATAATAAAAAAAATGTTGGATATTCTTTGATATTTGATGGAGGAGTAATAACGCGAATACGACGTACCGTATAATATAATGCTTCCCTTGGATTTTTTCCATACTTTTTATGCAACTCTTCTTGATAAATACCCATTCTAGCAGAAACAAGTAACGCAACGGTCATTAGTGATATTCCCAATGCCCACCAAAAGAGATCTTCGACTGGAGTTGTCTGTACTTGTGCAACGTTCTTAGCTTGCAGCGATTTGATTTGTTTACCGCTAACGATTGTACAAACTGCGATTCCAAGAGTAATCATAAACACTGATAAATATTTGCTAAATATATACCTTTTCTTCAATACAATAACACCCATAATCATATTTGCTATCAGAGAACCCTAAAAAAAATATGAAATAATAATTAGATTCGAACATCTTATAATCAGACATCGGAGTATATGGACTTTGTGTACTTACAGCTCTGAATATCATATGTAGAGTCATAGGTATATTAAAATCAAATGCATAATTGTTACAAACATTTGTGATAAAAAACATTGTCACCAATACGAAGTAGTCCTTTACTCCTATATGGGGTTTTACATTTCCACATTTCGAAGTGAATAGAAACCCCTCTATCGATATAAAAAGGAATTGTACAAACGTGATAAGATTTCCACAGCCAGGATCATCTCTGAAAAATGGTAATATTATTACTTTTATCGTTAATAAGATGTAAGTATATTTCAAGTAAATGTAACTTTTGCATATATTATTGAAAAGAAAATTTTGACGTGTACACGTATGTCTAATGAAATATGATATACTTACTTCACAAGAAGTTCCAAAAACACCACGTTACTGCAACAACCGAGGAAAACGCACAAAACTGCAATAGTTGCACGCATACTTAATTAATTACGTATCAAAAAACTTAACCTAAAAACAGTTAGGTAGTAGCGCGCTACTTTTTCGAATTTTGCTACTTTTAATCGACACTACTGTATACGTTAGTCAACTAAATAGTCAGCAACTTCTCAAGAACTCGCAACGCATGGTAATATAATGTATCACATAAATGTCACATGACTTCTTCCATTGGTAGATAGAATAAAGATTACTGTATGCTCTTTATATGAAACGCTATTTATAAGTAAGTACTCCATCATGCTCTACCACGATATAAGCAACCTTACTAATACTATCTTACGTAAGATAAAATTTACGTAACTTTCAAGTATACAATGACAATATACATTTGACGTCATTAATTCGACAACCTTCACTTCTAAGTTTTGTTACTTCTAAATAAAATTTCGCTGTACAACCAACGTTTATTCAATTTAATATAAAATCCTGACTTTTTGGACTTATTTGTTTGGGCAAATGACAAACAAAAGCAAGGTTTGGGCTATGAAAAGCTATTTTGTCGAAAGATAAAGATAATTGTCAAGTTGAAAACAATAGTTATATAATTCTATTCTCAATAACAACAGTGGACTCTTTCGCGGATTTTATGAAGAATTATTATTAAGAAAGCAAATGAAGTTTCATTTCGGTTTGTTGCCAGTTTGATTCGCAGCTTGGCGATATACCGTCTAACAATAAGATATATATAAATTCAGTCGACTGAAAACTATCGACTAAACAGTCGATAGTATATCGCGACTAAATAGTAAGTAAGTAATCGACAGTTGAATTTAGTCGATAGTGTCCGTCGCCAGCTAAATGCAGCTAAAGGACGCCGAGTTTTACATTTACCAAATATTGATTTCTTGCACGTACATTTGAGCTAAAATTAACCAGAGGTAACAGATATTCAATCTTTATAGTTTTATAATTATAGAAAAATTTAGAATGGTGTTTGTGTTTTTGGAATGGGGTTGGTATTCATTATTCGCGTACACGATACTGCCACTCCCTAACTCCTCCTTTACGAAGATAGTGTAAACATTTAGTCAGTGGTTCTGCAAAATTGACTTATTCAAATAGTTTCATAGTAAAGCATAAACTTTATTTACTAAAATATTGCAAAGTACAGTTATTATACAAAATACACCCATGTCTAGAAAAATTGGAATCAAATTAAAATAACATGTTCAGACCAAATAATTTTTTTACGCAACCGTAAAAAACCGTCTGGGTATATTTGGTAGTTCTTTCATCGACTAACGAGCCAATTTTATATAATTTAGCATATATTTAGAATGGGGCTACTAAAAATTAAAATGAATAATAAAAAATTAATCATATGTAATCGTATGTAACATTTGGCATTAGATTCGGCGAATAATGTGGAAAATTAAAATATTATTTATTTACAGGGAATGTAATAATAAATTACCCAGGTTGAAATACATGAAATGATGTTTCGTACACCAACAATTGGGGCACTCGTTCTGGTTGTTTTGAGTAGGGTATTGTCTGAGAATGTATTGGATGGGGAAATATCGTATCAGTGTCCACAGCATTGGATAAAATTCCAAGAATTTTGTTACCGTTTTATAAAAAGTCCTATCAGAGAAAGAGAGGAAGCTAGAAAAAATTGTCAAGCTTATCAGAGCGAACTTATTACAATTAATTCTTTGGATGAACACGGATTTGTATTGTATCAATTGTTGTGGCAAGATCCTCAACATCGAAAATGGTATACTGGTATTAAATATCAGAATGGAAATTGGATGAACGAGGGTGATAATACTCAGTTACTAAATATGGATAACGCATTCCTACCGGAGCGAAACGATAATGTAATTAGTAAAGATTATTTGGTATATTCTTATCGCAATAATTTGCAACGTTGGGGACTAGAGAAAGTAACAGGTAGAGAGAAGTTACTATATATCTGCGAAGCTCCAATTTCTACTTTGCATAATTTAGTAGAAGACGATCGCACTTATCAGTACGGTGTTGAAATTGATAATCCTAATCAAATACCTAGAGGACCGTATTTTATAAAACAGCCTACAGATAAAGTATTCGATGTGTCAACAAGGAAGATAAGTAATGACGTTTCGTTAAGCTGTCTTGCAGGTGGTTATCCTGCTCCGATGTATGAATGGTTTAAGGAAGATTACGAGAATGATAGATTAATTGCTACAAAAATAGATCCATTAACAAATGTTAGATATACTGTGAGTGGAGGTACTTTAATTATTTACGAACCCGATCAGGTAATTATATTCAATGTATTATGAAATTTATTTAATAATACATTCAAGATAAATAGTACTAAGAATAGCAATTAACCGTTTTTAGACAGTAGATAGAGGTTCGTACCATTGCAAAGCTACGAATAAGTTTGGCATAATTATATCTGAAAGTGTTGAATTGTCATTTGGTTATATATTGGAATTTAATTTAAAACGTTCAGAAGAGCGTGGGGATCAAAATTGGGGTAAAGCTGTATACTGTGATCCGCCGCAACATTTTCCTGGTGTAAAATACTATTGGGCACGTGATTACTTTCCAAACTTCGTCGAAGAAGACAAACGTGTTTTTGTTTCCCATGACGGGGCACTTTACTTTTCTGCGTTGGAAATGATTGATCGTGGAAATTATTCTTGTAACGTTCAAAGTGTCGCATCAGATACTGGCCGCAACGGACCATTCTTCCCATTGAGAGTTGATTCGCATTGTAATTATTTTTCTCAGTTATAACTATTGGGTAATGCAACATATTAAACGACCATTTGATATATTTATTGATTCTTCTTCTTTTTTTCAGCGTCTTATCAGCAGTTAAAATTTCCCAATAACTTTCCGAAAGCATTTCCGGAAGCACCGGTTGCTGGAGAGGAAGTCAGACTTGAATGTATTGCATTTGGATAGTAAGTTATCCAATATTTTCTTATGCATTGTCGCGTCGCCTATTTTTCAATTTCCTTTACTAAAATGCGGTACTTTCATTTTATTCAGCCCTGTTCCGTCTTACAACTGGACGCGAAGAGGTGCGCCATTACCACGTGGAGCACATACAACTAGTTACAATCGTGTATTAATAATACCAAAAGTACACGTTGATGATCAAGGAGAATATATCTGTAGAGTTCACAATGACAGATATTTAATTGATAATTCTGTTAGATTAACTATACAAGCAGCTCCTAATTTCACAATTCCATTAGTCGATAAACACATGGATAATAGAGGAGAATTAACGTGGACATGCGAAGCATTTGGAATACCAGATGTAACTTACAGTTGGTTTAAAAATGGTGAACTATTGGATATGGAAACATTGCACCCTGAAGATAAAGGCCGTTATTCTATACAAGATAACGTTCTAAGTATTAAACTTTTGGATCCGGAAAGAGATCCAGCTATGTACCAGTGTCGCGCCAAAAATCAATTAAAAACAAAATATTCGTCTGCACAACTTCGAGTTTTATGTAAATTCTCTTATTCGAACCTTCCTTTTAAGTTTAATTAAGCCTCCTCGATATAAATACATTTTTCACGTTGTAGCGTTGAAGCCATCGTTTAAAAAACGACCTATGGAACCGGAGACGTACGCGGCTGAAAAAGGCAACGTTACAATTGTTTGTAATCCTGAAGCTGCGCCTAAGCCAAAATTTGTCTGGAAAAAAGATGGAAATGTAATTGGTTCAGGTGGTAGACGACGAATCTTAGAAACTGGTAGCCTTATAATTAGCCCAGTATCTAGAGACGATGAAGGTACTTACGTTTGTACTGCAACAAATCAATATGGAACTGATGAAACTCGTGGACGACTAATAGTCTTACGTAAGTTAATGTTTTAACATTTTCCTGCATTCCATTTCCTTATGTTTTAATTTTTCTTAAGCTATGTTTTTACGAGAATAATGATGTGTCAGCTGTATTCGAAAATTAGAGTAGATCTATTTTCTATTTTTTTGTTGGCATATTTTTATCTCTTCTTCGTATTTGCTTTATATAGTTTAATATATAGGACACTGATCAGATTGCTTAGCTTACTGGACTTGGATAAGAGGAGTGTATTAAAAAATTTTATTTTTTATATGAAGATGGTCCACAATTTTTGGAAAGATTACCACAACACATAACTCTAGCAGTCATGCAAAATCAAACTTTACGATGTATGGGAGATATAGATGAAATGCTAGATGTTGCTTATATTTGGGAGCACAATGGTTTACGTATCAGAGACGAAGATCTAATAAATAATCCAAGACTGCGTATAGACGGCGAAGAGCTTAATATAATAAATGCCACGTTTGCTGAAGCTGGAGAGTATGAATGTATAATTAAAAGTGCTGTAGGTGAAATTTCTAGCAAGACGGTAGTAACGATAGAAGGACCGCCAGGACCTCCTGGAGGTGTACAAGTTGTAAATATTGTAAAAACTTCCACAACTTTACGTTGGACAGATGGTGCTCTTAACGGTAGACTAATTACAATGTATACGGTAAGCGCAAGAACCAACTGGAATCATACATGGTTCAACGTTATAGAAAGTATGTAAAGATTTATAATTTGTTTGTTACAAATTCTTCCTGTAATATACATTCATTAATGTATATATTCTTTCAGATATTACTGCCATCGAAGTAGATAGATACAACGGTAGAAAGGAGGCATATTTAGAAAATATTTTAAAACCTTACACTACTTATTCATTTGCTGTATCTGCATATAATGAATTAGGATATAGTTTACCATCATCGCCTTCTCCGCAGTATAGCACGCCATCGGATAAACCAAGTAACGTTCTATCAAATATAGGTGGAGGAGGTGGGAAAATTGGAGATCTTACCATTAAATGGGATCCTTTACCACCATCTGATCAAAATGGTCCTGGAATTTACTACAAAATCTTTTGGCGACGAAAATATCACGAAACAGAGTTTCAGTCATTGTCCTTAAAAGAATATGGCAATGTTGGCAGAAGTGTTGTACAAATTCCACAACAATATTATTATACAGAATACGAAGTTAAAGTCCAAGCAGCTAATGCTTTAGGGTTTGGACCAATTTCTGACGCAGTTACGATATTCAGTGCAGAAGATATGCCGCAAGTAGCTCCGCAACAAGTGGTTGCACATAGTTACAATAGTACCAGTTTGAATGTTAGTTGGTCACCGATTGAACAAACTCGGGAAAAAGTACGAGGCAAGTTAATAGGTCACAGAATAAAGTACTGGAAAGAAAGCAATCGAGAAGAAGATGCAGTGTATTATTTGTCTCGAAGTACAAGACCTTGGGCTCTTGTAGTTGGTCTACAGCCTGATACCTACTACTATGTTAAAGTAATGGCATACAATTCTGCTGGAGAAGGTCCTGAAAGTGAACGATATTTGGAAAGAACGTATCGAAAAGCACCACAAAAACCACCATCTTCTGTTAATGTGTTTGGTGTAAATCCTTCGACAGTTAGGGTTGTGTGGCGTTATGTACAACCAAGTTTAGAAGAGGAACCGTTAATAGGATACAAAATACGTGTTTGGGAATTAGATCAAGATATGAGTACAGCAAATGATACTATTATCAGAGGTGGTTCAAAATTAGAAGCGGATATTATCAATCTCAGTCCTGGTAAAGCATACCATTTACGTGTACTTGCATATTCTAATGGTGGTGATGGACGTATGTCAAGCCCAACATATACATTCCGAATGGGAGATGCAACAGCTTTTAGAAGTACTGCCAGTAACAGAATCTTGGATACCGCTCTTGGCATATCTTTATTAGTACTTCTACGCGTTTATGAATTCCTATAACATATATATATATATATATGAATACTTTTTATATTATATACACTCAACGGATGTAATATAACAACAAACGTACAGGAGAGTAAGATTTCTATAAGTGGACAATAATTATGTAATAACAATTTTGTCGCTACAATTGCAAATAGAAAGAACACATGAAATTTTTATATGTATTATGACTAAAATTAAGAAGATGAAGAACATTTATGATTCATTCATTTTCTTGATCGAACGTAGAAAAGATAGGTTTGTGAAACAAAAATTATAGTTTCAATATAGTTCGCACAAAAGCAGTGAAATTAATACGTCCTACAAATTAATTTAAAATAATCTCTGAAAATTTCAACTAGAACTTTGTTTTAACTTTGGTGTTCTTAGATTTTTTAATATTATATTTTGCAGTACTTGAGAGGTTAAAATTAAGAAAGTTCACTGCAAGAAAGCGTATCTATCCGTCCATATTTATCCAGATAACAAAATGTAAATATATTTACCATATTTTATAAATAGGAATTTTAATGCTATTGTATTGTTAGAGACAATAGCGAAATTGTTTATTAGAACAATTTCATAAAAAAGCTACGAAAACTACGAACATTATATCCATCATTAACTGTTATTGTGTCATTAACAAATTTTATTACTGGAA
Source organism: Lasioglossum figueresi (assembly GCA_028455805.1). Lineage (NCBI taxonomy): Eukaryota > Metazoa > Arthropoda > Insecta > Hymenoptera > Halictidae > Lasioglossum > Lasioglossum figueresi. Next base: position 9,290,637 of record CM052203.1, on the reverse strand, counting down.
TAATTATCATTACCTCTGTGACGATCTTATATAATATTATATATTAGTCTATAAATGGAACAGAGATCTTTTTCAATTATTGTATTACTAGGTAAGAATTGCATACAATATATGTTTTTTAAAAATTCTATTAATGTATTATTTACTCCTGTTCTTATAAATGACTATACAGGGTGTACGAAAAGTCTGGAAACGGTCGAATATCTCAAAAATAAAGCATTTTAGAGAAAAATGGTTCAGACCATGAAGACCATGAAGAATCATTTGAAGGTCGCGTGAAGCTTTCCAAATCACTGGAATCAAATGTTTTTTCATGAATTACTTTTCGAGTTATAAGGCTTCAAAGGTACAATTCTGCTGCTTGACAATGACCTAATCGTAGATAAAATTCGTTTAATACGTTTCGTCTCATTTCTGGTGAGGTAAGATTTACTTGGTGCATTGTTCGTTAGCTGATTTTGGTCTACCACTCCGCGCGAGCGGTCCTTGACAGATCCTGTTTCTTCAAATCATTCACGATCTGGATAAGTATCGTTAAACAAGTCAATACCATTTTGGCGACTACCGAAGGTCTTTCTTACTTTTGTTGAATGTAATAACGACAAGTCTGTCGATAACGAAGAACAAAACTATTACCATCGACCGTGCAACCTCCACGTGGTACATCTCGGTTAACGCTAATGCCGACGGTATTGTACCTTTGAAGCCTTATAACTCGAAAAGTAATTCATGAAAAAACATTTGATTGCAGTGATTTGAAAAGCTCTCGAGATTAGCTACAAGAATATGTAATAAAAAATAGGGGGTGCCATTTAAGAAAATTGAGGTAACCTTCACGTGACCTTCAAATGATTCTTCAAGGTCAATAATCTTCAAGCTCAATTATAGTTATATTTTATATACAATTATAAAGAATTGTGATTTGAAATTATATCGTGCTTAGTCTTATTTTAATCAGAAAAATGCCATAAATATATTAGTGAAAGTTTCATAAAAGAATATGTGATAATAAAAGAGATTTTATTTTGCTATTACATTGTGATGACGCACGGGCCTTTGAACTGTGCCGACGACTGTGACTCTCCGCGTCGCATTAGTAGTGGTTCACACCGATGTACCCGAGCCGAGATCAGATTACACATGTGTAATCTTCACTGCAGTGGAGAGGATATTTTTTTTGCGTCGATAGAGACATTAGTGTATTTACTAACACCTGATTTCCGTTTTAATAAAAATTGACATTTTCTTAATGATCTTTATTGGAAAAATTTCTGAAATAACTGTTATTTTTGGTCTCTGGTATGTGTAGTTCACGAAAACTATGGTAGTTTATTTACTGGTCACACTATTTATTATTCGATACTGAAGATCGGAAGAATCGTTAACTGTTACTGAAACAGTTTGGAACAAATCACAGTTTTCGTTAACTGTCAAACTACAAGAAAATTCTCAAAATCATAAAGTGATTATGAAATATTGTAGTGTTAATATCGTACAGCCAATAATCCTTGAAGCATTAGTCCCAGTGAAGACTATTAAATATGATGCCAAAAACAACAGATTTGAAATTAACTAAATATCAGAAAGATGTATTTTTGGAGTCCTGTCACGTACGAATATTTGGAAATTCTGTTTGAATAAGAGATCGCATTAATTATTAATCATATTTTAAAAATTTTACATTGATTCGTAAGAAATTATTTGATTATTTGGAATAGAAAAAGTATTAATGAACTAATTCATTAAGTATGCCTGCTTTCGTTCGATTGAATAATAAGGGTATAACGCGCGTATGAGGATATTATGTTGACACTGCCTGCATGTGTGATTAATATGTTTATCTTTTGTAAAGTTTGATATGGATTGGCCACGCGACGGATCGTGGAGCAAGCGAATACTTCGGTATTGTTTTTATATTATCTTTATACATTATCTTTATGTTTATGGAACCAGTTTTGTTTTTTTCAAATTGTTGTTCTTATCCTGAACAATCAAGAGAGATATCGATTTATCTTCCCGTATACATAGTAGAACGTTATATATGTATGCATGCCATGTTCTTTTTTGTGTGTTTCGAGCCATTACTTTTGCATTGTGACCAATTTATATATAATTTTTCATATTAGGTGAAGATATCAGCACTCTTGTATGAAATATCTGAACGCACCAATCAACTAGCTCAACCCCGTGCACGATTGGTTGACACAGAGACATTGCAAAATCGTTCAACTCCGGTGCATATTCCCAAAGCTTCTCCACGCATAATTGAGCTTTCGAAACCTCGAGTGCCGTATCAGCAGCCTTCCAAGCCAATCGAATACGTTTCACGTGGTGCATTACATGCTACTGGTAACTATTAAAATTTTATTGTCAAGAGTCAAAGAAAAGTAAATATTTATACGCTTAAATAATTTAGAGGGGGAGTATTTTTTTCTTATATAGCCACGCAACGGTTGATTGAGTTGTCGAAACCGAAGAAGAAGCGAAAACTAAAGATCAAAAGAAGAAAGAAATTGTATGGAAACAAATCATGGTAATTAATGATAATTCTGTGAAAGCAAATTTTATCTGTATAAACAAAAAGCACTTGTTATGCTATATATAGCATTAATATGAATGCCGAAATTAATTTTTTATATTTTTCTTCCTTCTATCTATCAGTACAATATTCGGATTACCACATCATTCTATTTATACTGCCACCTAGTAGTAGTATAACTTTATTAATTCCCCTTAGGGTTACAATCCTTAAGGATTATAATTATAACAACTTTTCCTTCTTCCTCTTCGCCCCTTCTCGCCGCTCTTAACTTAACCTTATTACTATCTTATAAACTAACTTAAATCTACACTTATACTAAATAGAAAGAAAGAGAGAGAACCATATTTACAAATGTCGTTATTTACAATAGTACATTCACACTACCGTCCCCCTTCCCTAACCGCGAACCCCCTCTTCCGTTCCATCCCAATCTTTTCATTCATACCCTCTCTCCAGTCTTCCACCCTCCTGAAAATTGCAATTTTTACTACTTTTGATCGTTTATAACTCGTAAACCGATTAACCAATTTCAATGAAATTATATCAGTATATTCAGTATCGTTAACTATTAGATTTTAAAAGACTATTAGATACAGTTAATACATTTCTAATGAAAATTTTGATACTCTATTGAGTAATATAATATGTATCGTTTAATAGTTATTCGGGGTGAACAAGTTAGCTGGGTATATGTGATATCTGTTAGATTTTTTCAGAACTTTTGCATACGATTAAATAGGGAAAAATAGCGGTCATAAACTAATCTTCCTGGGTTAAAATATTACTTTTCAAGGATCCATTTTTGACCATCTTATCTGGCTATATTCTTTATTTACATCAGACTTTTTTTGTACATCAGAGATTATTTGTATCAGACATTTCAAATGCAACAACCTAATATTGAAATGTGTATATTTACCACTAATCTGAAAATCCAGGTTGTACGTTATATATCAAAGTAGATGTGGACCACTCGAATAACATTCTGATATTTACTTTAATTCAAAATTTAATTCTTTACCGTATAGTTTCGTACCGAGATTAAAAAATTTTACAAATAATCTTTTTTCACAAATATTACAGCTATTATGCGAAACATGCAAAGAAGAAGCAAAACCATGAATATAGAAAAAATGAGCGGAGGATGAAAAGAAGAAAACTAGGGAAAGGAAAAGAATACCCACCGAAGACGTCAGATTCTGACAGAACTGTCATTGTAGTAGATTTGAAGTCCTCGAATAAGTTAAAAAATAAATTGTAACACAATAATTGATCGCAAAGCTGTGTCTCTTGTATTACTTCTTTTTTTTTTAACTACAACTAAATTTTCTATTTTCGCCTATAATGTTGGTGACAATTTCAAATCTCTATAATTTCATCGATTTCAGTAATCTTTCAGTTTCAACAATTTTTGATGCATGTCAACTGAGGAATGCCATCTTGTACTACAATCTAGTATAACATTTTTACCATAAAATGTTGCTAGGTGGCTTTTATTAGTGGTGTTCAGTGCTGCTAGATCGAGAAAATCGAAGGGATACAGATACTCCCTCTCTGATGACCAGACACGTTACGCGACTGCGTGAGAGGCCGTAGACAAGACCATCGGTCAGTTAAGGAAAAACTGAGTTCGATTTATTTGTCGAACGAGCCATCGATTCTGGTTCCCGATTGCTGGCACGGTTCTTTCTTATAAAGCCCTTCGTGCTAACATTTTTCCACATTTGAATAAAATTTTTAACTATTTTCCAAACTTGTCTTCCGAATTTATTTTCGGAAATTATCATGCTACATAGTGAAATAGGCCTACAGGGGATACCATTGTTAAAAAAAACGCATTAAAAAACGCAGTACCTCTTCAATAATGTGAAAACCTATTGATACGGATGTCGCCCTAATGCGCCACGCGCAGTTCATACAAATAAATGAATTCTCGCACAATAATAGCTTTAATTTAATTTACATAAATACAAACAAATATCTCATCTACTATAATAAAATGAACTTTCTTTCATTTCATCCTATACTTAGAATACAATATTATTGTGTTTATAGAATATAATAATTATATAATATTATACATTCGAATATTTTACAATTTTTTTAGTCGATAAGATTGACGATACGCAAGCTATAGGTGAAACTCTATATAGGTGAAATATCTCTGTATCTACTCTGTATTTAAAATGCTAAGAACCAAATTGACTAAAAAACAAAGCTATAGCAGGGTCTTCGCACTCGCATGTAATTAATACGTCTCGAAACTTATCTAAAATTTGTAATATTTGAGATCTACGTATATTTTCTAAATACATAATTTCTTCCAAATGATGCCCTCCGTTAAAATACCCAAGGCGGCACAGTCGATCGAGTAGTTTCCTGTCATCCGAAGGAATATCATAATCTTCCGATTGATAATTATATATACTATTTTCTTTATGAAGATTTAATAATAACTCTTCTTTTATATCGCTTGAAGTTCCCTTTGAAGCATCGTTCAAATTTCTGGTACTACCACTTTCTGTTATTTCTTTTATGTTATAATTAGTTTCATCCTTTAAATCCTTCAGAAAACAAATCTGTTATTAATGAACATTGGAAATATAGTATTTCTTACACTTACCAAAGGTATTCGGCCATGCACAGTTGGCATGTACTGCACATACGTGTGCAATTGGAAAAGTAAATGATTTTTTAATAACCATATTATTATTTTTACTAATTGTGTTTGTTGTTGCGATTGATTCAAAGGATTTAATTTTTGACTTATCGATGTTGGCAATGAAAAATCACTAATAACCTACATAAAGAGATAATTAAAATTTGATTTCCTGTTTATACATATAATAAGAAGTTTCCTCATACTGACTTGTAAAAGACATAATCCTGGAAATTCTTCAGTGAATGCCTCTAGTAATTGGTTTGTGATAATAGCGTCTGGTGATACAACATATATATTGCTTTCGCAAAGGGGATAAATTATAGTAGCCTTCGCCCAATAAACTAGATGACCGGTTAATTGGAAAACTTGAGTCAGCGTAAGATCAGAATCAGCAGCTAAGGTTTGTAAACTTTTCAATGGACTATACATCTGAATGAGACATTTAAGAGCTGGCGAAGAATCTATAGGAAGCGTGTCCAACAGGTTTAACGGTTCGATAAGCAATAGTAAACCATGATAGGGTCTTAAACTATTTAAACATCTGTAATAGAATTATATACAATAATATCTAATATGTTAATATTTTTTTTTTAAATCCAGTGTTATACTAGCCTATCTATTATTTCTGGATTAATCACAAATCCTTTTTTATGGAATTGATGCACTTTTTGTGGAAGGCAGAAACGGACTTGAATCCATTTATTGATCATAATATTAATAATTCCAGAAGTGCTGAGGCTATTGAACACAGATTTTAAATCACGTGCAAGTAAACTTCTCTGCAATATTAACTCGTACGGCGATTCGTCGCAATCGCTTTCACCTTCTGATCTAAACATTGTATATAACAAATTTTTATTATTCATTCTTCGCGTTAACTGTCGCTTTAATTAAAAAATATAAATATATTTAACATTAGCCCATATACCTAGTAGCAACTTCATCGTGAGTAGACACCATAATTTTTATTTCCTCTGTTAAGAATCCACATCTTTTTTCTTCGTGTCTCAACGCTATGCCTAATCTAAAATCATCGGTTATGTATAAGATTTCTTAAGTTCCAATTGTTTCAGTTTCAGTAAACATAAAATGTTACCAACCTTTTACTTAAATCGTAATAACATTTTACTATAGAATGACTCGCTTGTGCTGGAAGGGCAAACACTATATTAAACAGCATAGAAGAATTAACTTCTTTTAGTCCACGAGATGGAACAAGAGTTGGATGCCCAACAAAGCGAACATCGTTTACTTTTAATTCAAACTTCTGTTCACACAATTCTGGTTTAACAGCAAATAATGTTGACAAGACTTCGTCGGTTACTCCGGTCAAATTTCCATTGCTTACGTTAGATGTTGAGAAAGGTAAAGACTATTAAAAAATGTACATATTTAAGTATTAAATGATTGCATATGTATATCGATATAGGAATATGTCCATGTACATTTATACTTTGTATTTTTGCATTTATTAAAGAATGAATAAACAGTACGCTATTAGAATATGTTGTAAAGCTGACCTGCAACGAATCTTCCGCTATAGTTAAAGAATAAGGATTCTTTCGTTTTGTACATTGATTAGAATCTCGTATGTGTTTGGCTATATGCGGATAACGAAACAAGAGTCTATCACCTTTACTATCACTTTTCACAAGAATTGTACTTAATGGATTTATTTCCATAATTCCTTATCGACATGAAGGTTATATTACAGTTGACTGTAATTATCAAACATAATTTAACGAAATATATGTCTCAATTTAATTTACAACGAAATATTACTAAGTATGTTCAATATTTCATACAAATGAAAATTTCCTTTTTTAACAATAACACCTTAATCACAACAAAGTCCTGTCGGAATCACACAGTTTATGTTTATGCTGTACCGCACTACCTATACAGAAAATTCGGAAAAGATTTCATGAGTCCACAAATTCACTTTAAATAGTATAAAAAGAATGCATTCGTGAATGCAATAATCTAAGTTAGACATTTAATAAAAAGAAGTGTTTCATTTACAAAATGAGCTGAACACTGTCAAAACACTGTTACGTTACACACAGTGATATATGTAACAAAGTAACTATATTTTTACATACTCTATTGTTATGCCTTTATGGTCTTTAATTTATTTATACAGATGGAAATCTTTACTTTAGTCTTTGTTTATTGAATGCGAGAAACCACTTTTAGACAGTGACGAGAAAATACTACCAATTTAAAGGTCCATTCGGTAACGATCGATAAACTTCGGCAATGCTCGTTGAACTGCGCTATAAATATTTTATGATATACAGGGTGTCCCAAAAATGTTGTACAACCGTGAAAGGGGCGATTCAGAGATCATTTGAAGTGACACTTTCCTTTGTAAAAATGTTCACCTTGGCTTTGTTAAGGAGTTATTAACGAAAAACATTAACCAATCAGAGCGCGGCGAGTCCAGCTTATTGTTAGTGGCAGGTTTCACTGATTGTGAGCGAAGCGTTGGTATGGTGTCGCGATGAAGCATCGAACAAGAGAAGGAGCAGAAATTGATTTAATTAAAACTCGCTTATCAGCTGTATAAATGCGCTTGCTGCTTCGAAATGTGTGTCACTGGGCCATTCGGAGACAAACTGCATAACTGACTTCAGGTATACGGCAGTACCGAAAGCTACGTGACGCACGGCTAAGTCAACGAACAGCACAGTAAGGTGGGCCCTATTTTTCGACCTTTGAATTTTTTTGCGGGAGAGACCCCCCAAAGATTATGACACTGGCTAAAATGATCGAGATCGAAAATTTTTTATTTTCGAAATGTTTCTTTCCATTATAGTACATACATCGTAAATATATATTTTATATATTGTCGAACTTGTCTTTCCACGCCCTATGTAAATAAAATACAAGGTCGCCGGGTAAAAAAAAATTGGCAACTTTGAATTTTTGAAAATTGGATTTCAAAAAGAAAACTTTCGTTATCATTATATTTACTTCGTCGAACAATACAACTTTTACGAGGGTCGTTTAGGAAAGTTCTCGGACTGGTAAAGAAAACTCAAGATTTTCGGGTCATTTTTTAAAATTTCTATATTGTTACTGGGATTGTTAGATTAATAAGGAACAATGGGATTGTTACTGGTAGGGGTTAACGGCAGTCGAGAGCGATTAACAATGAGATTGAGAAGCCGAAAAAATTTCACTGTCGCGTCACGATGCTGAACGAAGCGAAGCGCCGCGCCACGCGAGGCGCCGCGCCGCGCCGCGCCGCGCCGCGCCGCTCAATACGGCAACGCGTGCGCTTTCCCGACAAAGAAGCCAGGGGCCACCCCAATGCTACTTTTACCTCGAGGTATAACTCGACGAGGTAGAAGTTTACTTACATGTTTCGTTTTGAAAAATCAAAGTACACAATGCAGTAAAATCTTGTTCTACTGATCTCAGATAAAATACATTGTGATGGGAAATAATAAGTCGACGTGTTATTTACAACGGGAAAGAAACAGAGGATACACGAAGTGAAGTTCACCGGTTACTGTCATAAGTATCAAAGTTCATTATTTATTTGGATTATGAAGTGTGTTATAGATTTATAATAATTGCATTTGTTATACACTACTGTTGCATTTGGTATACATATACTGTTATATATTTGTTTTACACTACATTGTTAAGTGTCGCTACTCATTCAACATTTTCTTCTTGCAAATATTTCAATACAGATCAACAAATTATTGTATTGTAATCGACATTCATTTGCTATAATTAATATAAGAAGATTCTTTAGTGTATTATATTGCATAATTACAATGCAATACAATTCTGTTTATTAATATAAAACTATGATGTCCTTACCTTTGTTGCAACAGTTATGTGAACAATTCGAGTAATATTGAAAAACCTGTTAATTACAATAAAGGGTAAGAGATAATTATTATCCGCGTAAATCTTTCAACTGAAATGATATTAATAATCGAAGAACTATTCGAAGAAGAATATTGTTATAAATTGATTGCTTTCATCAGTGAATACATTAAGTTTGTTTGAAATAAGAAGTTATATAGAATTACCTACGTATGTAAAATGTAAGTGTTATAAGTTTAACTCAAATTCATATAACCTGTATACACCTGCGTAGATAGATTACTAATTTACTGAACATTAATGTAGAAATACTTAACAATTTGAACAAAGCAAAACTAAAGCAATTTAATTCTCATTCGGTATTATATGATTGTTATATGTCTAACGAAATGTATTTATCAATCAATAATTCTTTGTTTCCGAAAAACACAATCTACAGATGAGAGAACTGGATTTAATAATGAATAATTCGAGTTGCGCATCGTGCATACTCGAACCTCCGCCTGATATTCTTCACATACCGCCGCCTCCATTTCCGGCTATTTTCCAACAAAGTACTACCTTTTATCCACGAACGGATATATTGTCATTTCCACCTGACCTTAATGACAGCCCTTGCAAGCATTTTTGCGATCGTCGATCCGAAGGAGTCCAATATATAGAGATGCCTCAACAAGGTTCTCCTTTTCAAATTCTATAGATTTTATACTTATATTCATTGAAACAATTCGTCTTCTGCACCTATCTCGTTATTCATTATTTTTTAGAATCTAAAAATTTAGCTTACAATCCCTAGGAAAAATAATGACCCATAGCTAAGGAAATTAATCATTCTGATGGCAATAACGATTCAGTTCCTTAACAGGTGTAGATACGCACTCGTATAATTTGTTAAATATTTCTCAGATATAAATGACTAAAAATAGGCACTATATATTTGTTTGTCTTACAATTAGTGTTCCTTAGAAAGAAATGCATCCTACAAATTTGTTTATTTCATTTTTTATTCTAATAATAATTGTAACAACAATAACAACAATAACAACAATAATAATAACTGTTATGATAACCACGTCAATAATAAGTGCCGCATATGTATTTTTAATAGGAGAAGAACTTTATTTTATTTTTTTACTTCTAGTATAAATAAAGTAATGTGTGTATACTTTTAGGTACAGTTTTTGACGACACGTGGCTATTGGTCTTAATATCATCCTGCGTAGGTGTGATTTTCATAGGAATAATATTGGCGACATTACTCCTGAAATGCAAATTGTAAGTAGCATTTGGATTTCTAAGTCTTTAGATGGACAAGTAGACACTGAAAACTGATATTGCAAATAAGAAGATACAATCTAACGATTTTATTTATCAAGTTTGAACTGGATTATAGAATAAGTGATAATGACATAAAAATTCTCCCTTGCAAGTGTACCAGTTGCACAATGATAAAAACAAGATCATTCATTTAATTAAAAACGTATGCACACCAGGTATTGACACTATCATGTTTATCATGTTTACGGATGATTTTGCATAAATACAGTAGTGTCTGTATTGGCTGTAGCCTGAACGTTCCCAATTAAATGGATAACTCTGTACAGCAGGTCTGGGCAGAGTTGCCAGCAAAAAGTCTTTGCGCTTCCCTCTCTACCATCTGATTCCTCTCTAGGGATTCTCTGTACGAGAAGAATGTGGGATAGTAGTTGGCTGGCAGGTACAGTAAAGTCGTGATATTTTGAAGGACAGCGTATGGGAAATTCTTTGAACTGTTCCGGCGACGGCGACGGCGACTGCCCGCGGCTCTTTCTTTTCCATACGCTGTCCTTCCTTGCGCCCGAAATTTTCATCGTCGATTAAACCACTAAATACAGTTGAAATTATATCGTGTTTGGTGTTATTTTAATCAGAAAAATGCCAGAAATAAGTTGGCGAAAGTCCCATAAAAAAATAATGAAAAATAAAGAAATTTTATAATTGGTTTAGTAGTGGTTCACACTGATATACCTGTGCCGAGAGATCAATCATCGCCGCCATGCGGCGTTGGCCGGCAGTGGAGTGGGTAGGCACTAGACAAATTCTGGGTAGAAGGTCGTGAAGAAATATCGCGACTTTACTGTACTAGCAGAGCGGTAGTGGGAATACTGTAACATCGCGTATTATCCTCGTGCAGAAAGCCACTAGAGGAGAAGAGCCACATTTAGTGGTAGAGAGGGAAACATTTAGCGAGGAATACACATCTTTGTCTGGGTTAGGCGACACTGGCTGCGGCTGGGCAGCGCAGCGTAGGGGCTCTCAAACTCATACGCCTGCTTTCTCCACTAGCCGCTCTTTCATGAGGCGCCTGCCTTCGTTGTCCCCAGCCCCACCATACCCCGTACCAAAGTATACATATAATGTATGTAAGGGTGTTTCAGAATTATACGTCGCAACCACTATATAGTATATACATATTTATTAGACTCTGTTTAGAATCTTCGTCACGAGTCAGACATGATATTTTAAGGCAAGGGGTTAATAAGAGACACAGAACAGGGAACAGAGGACTGCGCACAATTAAATAAACGCTCGGACTAACAAAGTTCGCGTCCGTCCGAGGTTAATTTCTCATACGCTCCGAACGCACGAAAATCGTCTTTTCATTATTATTCACTCGTCACCGTTGTCGTCACACTTTCTCTCTTATATGCACACTCTTCGCGCTCTTTCTCTCTCTCTCTCTCTCTCTCTCTCTCTCTCTCTCTCTCTCTCTCTCTCTCTCTCTCACTCACTCACTCACTCACTCACACACACGCACACACACACAAACACACAAACACACAAACACGCGCGCGCACTCTTCGTGCTTCCCCCTCGAAAACGCGGCACCTTTGTCTTTCGCGACACACTGCAACTGCAGGACATACTTAATTTCGAATACGAAATTGTGAACCTCACATAAATAAGAAAATGGTCAACCTTCCAATGTATGACGACGACGACCTCACTAATTTTGATGATCTTTGGATCCTGATCTGTCATAGCGCTCAATATTTTGAACAACTTTTTCCATTGCATGTCAGTGGCGGTCGGCTTTAATTTTCGAGATATTATCGAAAAACTACCGGCACCATTACATTGAATATTGTCTGTGCGTGCGTGCTCAGGAAAACGTATGTCTACTGTTTCATTGAAGAATTCACATCGATCGACAGTTATTCTGTTTAATGGATCGATGCTTTGAATGCGTATCATGTTAAAATAGTCAATGTCACGACGGACAACACGAGTTGATGAAAATTGGCTTGTTAGACGCCTATATCTTCGTTAGCGGTATTTTGTGAAAATCAGTTCATTCGTAGAATTTATTCGTGAAGTAAATACAGAATAGAAATGTATTGACGTTGTTCTGTAGAAGGGTGTACTCGTATGTAAAAATACTTTGCAATGCTCCAAATGTGAGAAACACTTAACATTGTATCCTGAAAATCTGTTATTTCGTTGCTCTGGCGGTTCGCGTATGAAAGATAAAGAAGAAAAAAGCTAAAATTCGTTGCAACCTCGTTCAAAGTATTATAACCAATGAGTGGTTTTCAAATGTAAGATTGCCATCATTGAGTAGCACTTATATTTATTGTGAAGTAGCTGTGGCTTTCACCGTCACATTTTGGATTCATTGGCAATGATTCAGTTCTCAGGTCAAGCACAATAGTTAAGTAGTGCAGTTTCTGCAGAGAGGTAAATTTTAATACATTTAATAGGAGGTTAAACTTCACTTTAGGGGACCACAAATTTTGGACTTTTAAAAATATAGTCCAGTAGATTTTGACGAGAAAGTACGAAAAATCCGTCGAAAAATCGAAGGAGCAGAAACTATAATAATGAAATTTAAAACTCACTTATTCAGCCGTAAATCCACTTGCTGCTTCGAAACGTGTGTCACTGGGTCACTCGATGACGAACTGCACAGATGGCTTCAGGTACACGGCAGAATCGGCACGCATAATGCCCTCCCTAAATTCTTCAGAAAAATCTTATGGAAAATCAGTGTCGTTCGAGCAGCGGTAGAGAGAACATCTCCAAAGACTTGTCAATTCAAAGCTACGGTTGCTATTTGGTGTGTTTCTAATAGTGATATTTAGACTAATCGCTAGACTGCGGATTGCTTAACTTTTACAGGCGACCAATCTGTGAAGCAGTATACCTCCTTCCCTCTTCCTCCCCCCAATGAATATATTTTTCAGCAAGGTAAGCGAAAATATGAGGATGTAACTATCTGGAATTCGAATTACATCTTTAAGATGGCCGCTCCTGCGTGCTTGTGGTGCCATCTAGCGAACCCGCTCATTAGATGAGAAATTACCAGTATGACGGCGTCCTTCATCTGTCAGAAATGCTTAAAATCGCTCAACTTTACATACGTATAACTTTTGAACCAGTGGATTACTAACTACAAAACTTACATTTTTGGCGTTTTCTCATCAAAAGCTACAAGATTATGCTAAAAAAGTTAAAAAATTTTAGGTCCCCCAAGTGAAGTTTAACTAAAACGCGAAATATTGAAAGGGCTGAAATTCCGAAAACCGGTCGGATCGGATGGACCTGAAATTTTGCGCATAGCTTCGTTTTGCATGAAAAACATGTTTCCCAAAAGGATTTTTGACGAGTTTCAAGTTACTATCTCGTAGACTAAAGCCGACCGCTATACATATACTTCCAAAGGAAAAAGTTGTTTAGAATCGTGACCTTGACAACATATTTAAAGCTCATTGAAATTGGTGCGGAGGTAACACTCCGACGAGAGCGTTTACCTCAAAAATATAAATTTCCATATAAAATTTTAAAAGTGACCTGCACGAAGCTTCTCGAGGGCACTACAATATCAAGCAAATACAATCATTATACAGAATGTCCCAAAAATGTCGAGTCGTCTTGAAAGGGGCGGTTCCTGGGGTTATTCGAAGCAACTTTTTCGTTTGCAAAAATGTCTGCCTCGTCTTTGTTAAGGATAATTATAAACAAAAAACACGCATCAATCAGAGCACGCCATAGTACGGAGTGCTTGACTCGGTGGCAGGTTCTGCTAAACATTACGTTGGTGTCGCGCCGCGGTGAAGTAGTGAACAAAAAAAGGGGCAGAAATTGGTTTAATTAGAACTCGCTTATTCTGCTTCGAATATTCTGCTGCTTTGAAATATATGTCATTGAGCAGTGATGTAAGTTCGTCTCCCAATGACATACATTTCAAAGCAGCAGAATATTCGAAGCAGAATAAGCGAGTTCTAATTAAACCAATTTCTGCTCCTTCTCTTGTTCGCTTCTTCACCGCGGCGCGACACCAGCCCTACATTTAATAGAACCTGCCGCCAAACCTGCCGGAATCGGACTTTCCGCACCATGGTGCGCCGTGGCCGTGCTCTGATTGGTCCGTGATTTTTCTTAATCACTCCGTAACCAAAGCCGAGGCGGACTTTTTTCATACTCTTCTCCATACCCTACAACTTTAATCCGAAACATTTTTTATACCATTTATATTTTTTAAGATATGGAATTTGTCCTCAAACCAAGCTCTCAGACGCACTGTGCAACGCGACGGAGCTCGAGCTTTCCGCGACGCGACAATTCCAGCCAAAATAGCTTGACGACCCAGCACTATACATAAGGGTCGCTATTATTTTAAACATTTGATTTTTTGCGGCACATCGCAAGATCGTTCTGATTATTAAGAAAAATTTGTGCAGATTTTGAGCTCGATCGGATAACGGGGAAACGTGCACCCGGGCCCTTAAACATTAATATAATTAATTGAATGCTAAAAAAACGTGTGCGATAAAAACGTTTTTCTTGCAGACCTCCTAAATTACTGCACCGAAAAATATGTTCAACAAAACCCGTTGATCTGGACAAGCTGCATTTTCATGTCGTATTATTTTTATTCGTAGAATAAACGGGTTTCGAAAACAATTGAGAACAATGTCAGTACAAATTAAAAAATGTTTTCTAAAATTTGAAAACTGAAATGTGTTTTCATTATCTATTATCAATAAACATTAACGAAAAATGTGTATTTTTCTTTTCAACATGCGGAACTTATTTGTTTTCAATTATGTACATGTTATTTTGAAGGAAATTGCGTATGCCAAGGGTAATTGATATGTAATTATTGAATAATTTGCTCATATTTATTTAACGATTCATTTTAGAGGGCTTTTTTAAACGTAGTTCTCTTTATAAGACCTTCACCCTTGCTAAAGTGCAATCAGAACATTTTTTGACTTCTAATAAAGGAAATATACGCAATTTTTTTTCAAAATAATATGCAATTGAAAAGAAATAAGTTCCGCAAGTTCAAAAGAAAAATACAGATTTTTCGTTATTGTTTATCGATATAATAGATAATGAAAACACATTTCATTTTTTTATTTTGTTCTGACATTTTTCTCAATTTTTTCGGAAACCGTTTGTGTTGCGAATAAAAGTAATACGACATGCTTTGACATGTAATAAGACGCAGCTTGTCCAAGTCTATAGATATGGTTGAACATATGTTTCGATATTGTTAATAATTTATGAAGATTTTCGAGAAAAACGATTTTATGAGCATTCAATTTATTGCTTTAATGTTTAAGGGCCCGGGGGCACATTTGATCATTATCCGATCGAGCTCAAACTTTGCACTTTTTCTTATTAATCGGAACGATCCTGCGATATGTCGCAAAAAAATTCTGAAAAAAATGTCTGCAGAAGTAAATAAGAACCTCCCTAATTATTGTTATTCAAAATAGCGACGACTTTTGGTTATGTTTTTGAGCACTCATATAATGAACTAGTACATTTAGTTCTATTATGGCTTATTAACAAACACGAAAGTTTTTAGCACATTTTCGGTATTATATTACAGTAAAGTCGCGATATTTTTCCGCGATCTTCCACCCAGAATTTGTCTAGTGCCTACCCACCCCACTGTCGGCCAACGTTGCAGGGCGGCGATGATTGGTCTCGGCTCGGATATATCGCTTCGAGCCACGCGATTCGTATTTACATGCTGTCCTTTTCTACGTTCGGCTTCCTTTGTGCTCTCGGCTCGGTAGACGCAGTCATAAAAGAATAGTGTCCCTACCCGATATTTCTCCGTGCGGAACACAGCCGTTGGCAAAATATCGCGACTTTACTGTAATTGTTTTCTAATTTGATCAGGAATAAGTGTCACGTTTCATAGTAAATGTAAATTCCTATTTAATTTGCGCCAAATGAGTCTGAAACAATATTGCTTGAGGAATAGTATTTTTCATTACTTAAACGTAACAAATGATAAGAAAAGAAAAAGGAGTTATCAGAAATGATGAAATAATCAATTGACTATGTACTGTGTAGTAATAGAAGTGGTAAGAACGGGGTAATATCCATGCCAAACGCAGCCTCTGGTGTACAAACGAAAAATGGAAGAATTCAAAATGAAGCTGTTCTATATCCTTGCGCGACTGACACAATACAAGATAGCCGTGTTATGTGGGCTACTCTTACACCAAGGGGCACCACCAGACACTACTTAGAAGAACATACCTATGAAACGATCGGTGGAGGACAATTTCACAAACGTGCCTGTTCAACTACGCCAACTGAACATGTAAAACTCAAGGCAATTTACCGATATTACGTTTGTATATCTAGTAGTATTTTCATTCGTTACCACTTTTCGGAACTTTAATATCGTTTCTTTTACTCGTATGTTTCTGGATCTGATTTACATATAATATGTAATAATGTGATGCATTGTGCAAAGATGTTATAAACAAATGTAATCCTTTTTTTCAGCATTTTTGTTCGAATACAATTGATTTATGGAAAATGCTGCGTTCCGTTGATTAAAGAGAAAACGATATTAATTGTAGAGATGGTAATTCATCGGTGCTTCTATTTTGTCGAAAGCAGAGTGTACAGAATCTTACTTATAAGTACAGTAGTGTCATGATATACGTGAAAAAGCGCTACACGATATCTGTGAGAACATTATCTCCATTACCGCAGAGTACATATACCACACAATGGGTCAAGAAGAATGATAAGGAGTCAGATATATTGGTAAGACAATACTAATACAATGACAAAATTTTGGCGCGTCTCATTATTTTTCCATAAAACTTTTTACCGTCATGTTTGTGACATTTTTCTGATTAAAATGAGACCACATCTGGCATAATTTGGTGCATATTTAATTATATAAATGCACGCTTTAAAAAACTTATTATCGTCAATTAAACAAATAAATATCATCCAAACTATATTGCAATTGGTGCCATTTTAGCCAAAAGAATGCTACGAATGTGTTCGTTAAGGTTTCATGAAAAAGTAACGAAAAGTAAAACGGGGGTTTGTCACTGAATTAATATTGCCTCACTGGTTATGATGTTTTCTTGGCTCGGTATCCTTTTCTAAGTACGACGCTAGAGGCACAATATCAAGGAATAGTGTCTGTACACGGTATAAATATGTACATCTTCGTGCTCGAGACTTCGCACGTCTCACGTCTTACGGAAACACAGGTCGTACAACTTTCGTCGGAATACGACTTTAATTTGGTAATTTAACATATACCTATGGTATCGAATTCTCCCAATTAAATGTCCAAGCCATCTAGATCTTCTTCTTGTTGCACGTTGGTACAGTCAATATTAAGGTTAGAATTCATAACCACAATAGAGCAGAGTGTTTATTCTTTAGAGACATTATTCCACCGATGTAATTGTCGTGCATATTATTTACATTCAGAAAGACAGATAATTATCTTGAAATGGGACTCCTCGCCGATTGTGATGACTTTGAAATACATTATCAACATAACTAAACATTCTGAAGAACTTTTTCCGGCTATATTTTACTTCGGAGAACCAAAAATTTAAGACTTTTTTTTATATAATCCCGTAAATTTGGACGAGATAAACCCGAAGTGTACGTTTTAAACTTAGGAATTCAGTGGTTCAAAAGTTATACGTGTAAAGTTGAGTGGTTTTAATTGTTTCTATATAACAGGTAAGGACGCCGCCATATTGATATGTCTGTGGTTGTCAGGAAGAACGCTAAATGTCACATACTTTCACTATCGAGATATTGCCGTTTAAAGTTTTGATCATTAAATGCTATGACATAGGACATCAGTTAAATTGCATTATTGTTTTGAGCCTTTCGAATTTGTTTTCATGATTTTTTTTTCTCTGGTAAATACGTAATTCCTATACTATAATGCTAAAGTTTTTAAATTGTGTCATGCGGCGTTTTTCCTTGCAACCACAGATATATATGTATATGTATATTCACCCTCGCACATGTTAAAAAATCATCGAAATTGGTGAGGTGTAACCTTTTATGCACAATGACCTAAGATAAAATTGAGTAGTTGTAAAATGATGACCAACTTTTGGCCTCTAGAATTGTTTATGCAGCAATTGGCGAAATGGTAAAAAGTCAATTATATCGGTAACGGCTCATATGTACGTAATAAATAACAATTTGTAAGCGAAACTTAAAAAATTGGCACTCGCAAATTCGTCATTAGAGAAAACACTGCATTGCTTAACAGTAAACCTATCAACACCGGTCGAAATGACCGGTTCCAGGTTTTTTATTTTACAATTAGAAGAATAATAAAACTGATTTCATAAGACACGATTGTATAGATATCTTTAGTAGTGCACGTATTACAATAGGAGCCGCACAAAGTCTTAGTAAAATCAATCTTGTCATTTTTATAAGGGAACTTGTATCCAGGGCCGCCGCGTGCGGTTGCGCAGGTTGTGCGCCGCATACGGGCACTTCATCGAAGGGACGCCAAAACATGAACGGGCGCAAGGGCGCTCGCCGCTGCCAGTGGGAACTAGCAGAAGTAACAAATGTTACAGCGCAACAGCCCTGGCTACCGTAAACAGATATTTTTGCTAACAAAAAAAAGCCGCGCGTCTCTCTCTCTCCGTGGAAGCCCTAGTTCGGAGCTCCTCAGGCGCGTTCCATAGTCGCTATTCGTGGCGCCTAGGAGAACTAGGACCGCCATGGGAAGCGAGACGCGCGGCTCGGTCGAGGGGGCGGAGCCTTCGAAAATCGGTCGTCGCGAGTAAGTAATTCCGAGCCCTGTTGTATAGTGTCATTCTTTTACACGATGTATTTACGGAGGCATACAATTTTTGCAATGAAATACTTGAATGGTACAATGTGTATTCACATATGGAAATTCAAATTTTATTTCAATACAATTTAGCTGAAGAAGAATAAATATTATAGAAGAAAATCATCTACGAATAGTATAGCTTAGCAATACAAGTGGAAGCATCCATGAATTACCAAATTCTTACGAAAAACATTTATACACGATTGCGTTATTTTAAAATATAATTAATTGGTTATTTCCCTTGTAAAACGTGAAAATGCTTAAAATATCTGAAGACAGGCCATTGATCTTTCAGACTTATGCGGACCCGCCAGTTACCACCCCAATTCAAACCCGGCCGAGGGATGATAAAGCGTTTGATAACACGGCATTCGTAGATTACGAAGAGCCGCTATCGATAAAGACTGATTATTACCAGCTCAATGATGTTTTGGAGCCAAACGATTCAGGCAATACTTAGCTCCTCGTATCAGAAGAATTTCATCCGTATTTGTTTATTATAATTTAATTGTTTCCAATTTATAGGAATTCTCACGATCCAGCAAAGAGGAACATTACGGCCTCGTGTTAGCTCACCGACAAGAATTGAACATCCAAATTTACCTCCGCTGAATCTACATCCACATAAGAAATCATTTCGTAAAGATTCTGCCACGCTTCAAGCTTCAGATACACTACTAAGACGTAGTAGCATTACATCGTCCACCTATATCCCGACCATATAAATTTGATGTCTGATCTTTTTTATACATATATGAATATGTCTATACAGTAAGCAACATGAACGGTAAATTACCGATTTGTTATCTTCATTACTTTAACCATAAACATGTAATAGTTATGTAAGTTAAATCAACCGACATAATCGTTGAATGAGATGTATAAATTAGATCTACATTCTCTATATTCATTTATAACTTAAGTATTACAAAGTAGCGATGTAATAAAACTAAACGTATTTAGATATATGTATACCATATTACTATATATATACTTATGTCAGATTTTTATTATGTATGAACCTAATATAATACCTAATAAAAGGTAATACCTAATAAAAGTTTTGAACACATTTGGAATCTTTTCTGTGGTTTTCTTACTACGGTAAAGCCGCGATCTAGCTCCCATCGCCTGTTCCGAGCAGGAACAGAGATCGTGACCATGGAAATGGTCACTCTGAAAAATTGCCATACCATCGTTCAAAACAGTTTCGATATTATTAAATTCGTCTGTATTCTATAAATCGTAAAAAGCTCAACTGTGGTATGAGAAAACAGAAACGACTCGCGCTCTAAGGCCGAATATGTAAAAAACCGTGGACAACCAGACCTCTACTGTTCGAATAAAACCGTTTTGGATTAGTCAGTCAACGCGTTCGCACACGACAGAAAGTATATAGTAATAAAGCATTTCTTCATCTTACACGTTTTGATCTCTCCTGAGAAAACCCTTCCACTCTACATGATATATAGTGTTAGAAAATTGTAGGAACGCGAATAACAATTATACGTGCGGAGTAAATTTATTTACGTTCAAGATTTATGAAAACTGTATATATTATGAAAATGATATCGGAGGCATTCTCAATGCTTCCGATCGAGCAAGAAAGTGCCCATGCCCTTAGTGGCGTGGTTTCAGTCCATGCCTGATCTAAATGCATAGGTACACTCTCTGATATTCAATGAAATTGTTATTCAAGGGCTATAAATATTTATTGCAGCAGCAAATGATTCGTGCCGCTTTTCCTATAAGACGCAATGCTAATTCCGGCACGCATAGATGTCCGTACAGCGCCATTTTGTGAAGCGGCAAAACGATCAAACTGTTAACCAAATGTTACCGACACAGAAAAGTTTCTTATGGTGTCTATGAATTCTGTATCAGGGGATGGAGAACTTTGTAATGTACGCCCCGTGTTCAAATCACATGCTGCTTGACACATTGTGGTATGAAAGGAATTCCATAGAAGCTATATATGCATGAAAAGTTCTTATCTTTATGGCATATATCATAAATATCTTGAACTCTTAACGTAGATACAGAAAAGTACGGGTCGGTAATCGCGCCGTAAACATAATGTGTCAGGGAATGAATAATAACCAATTAATTTCTGGTAGAATATACTGAAAATTGTTAGGTATAGAAATTATGTACAGATATTTATGCAAGCTCCAAGAATGTTGTAATTTTGTAATACACGTTTAGACGCAGTGTCTACTAGACACACGCTGACTCGCTTTATTTACAGGTGACAATGGATGGTTAAATATTTAATGAAATTGTTATTCAAGGGCTACAAAAATTGTTGAGTGTATACTATAGAGAATCCTCTGTGTTTGTATTATACAATAAAGATAATTTATTCATGCATACTCTATAATTTATACTCTCTGTACATATAGTTCCAACTCCAACATCTAATATATATATCTATCGTTCGTCAGCATAGAGTTCGTAAGAAAACCAGTTGTTATTATGTGAGACACAAAACCCCATACGGTGATTTGTCTACTCTTATACGTCGTCTGTGCCTAAGCCTAAACCTAAACGTTACATTTTATATTCAACGTTCCCTCCTCCCCTATCGCCATTAATCGAACATATATGGTACAGTAGCGCTATCATAACTACGTTCACGTGGTCACTCAACAATTGAGTGAAAGTGAACCTTGTACTTTGCTATGAAAAGAGCAGTAATAAAATTGTGTACACAAATTGTTTTGTAGGTACATTATTAATAATTAAATATCATAATGTTTCCTATGTTCAATAAAGAAGTAGAATAGTAATTTTTTTTATCAGACATACGTAAAAATTGGAAAAGTATATAAAATATCAAAAATAAGCAGAGCTAATGAGTAATGTTAAACAAGGATTTATTGCTGTTCACGTAGGTATGTCGTTATTTTAAACAATAACTTGTTATTATGTTTAATTATAAATCGAATATTAACTATTTAATTATTCAATTAATGTTACTTTCTCACGTTACATTAGGTGCAGGTAAGCATTCAAATGCTCTGAAGGAAAAATATCAAAAATTATGTCGCCTAGCATGTGAAACAGTAAGTGAAGTTTTCAATTATGCATATAACTGTGTCATTTTATGTTAAATCGAAGATATTTATTTTTGAAGGGCATTCAAAATTTAAAAAGTGGTGGCAACACATTGGATGCTATAGTAGAAACTATAATGATACTAGAAAATTCACCTCTAACAAATGCTGGATTTGGTTCTAACCTTACTTTAGAAGGAACTGTAGAATGCGATGCCAGTGTTATGGATGGTTCATCATTACAATTTGGTGCAGTTGGTGCAGTAAGCGGAATAAAAAATCCTGTTTTGTTAGCAAAACGCCTTTGTGAACAACAGTCAATTAAAATTGCATATGGCAGAATTCCACCAAGGTAAAGTTTTTAAATTAATGATACTACTATGACTTATGATAATAAAACAAAATTATTAGTTTTCTAGTTGGTAATGGAGCACACGTATGGGCTCAAGAAATGGGAATTCAAACTTTACCTCCAGAACAACTAATTTCAAGTACATACATTAGTAATTTATACATTAAAGTAGTTTATAAATGTTTGTAGACCTATTGAAAGTATTTCAAATTTTCTATTATATTTTTGGCTTATAGAAAATAATAATATCACCTTGTTAAACATGTATTCACGATATTATAACTTTTAGTGAAAGCCCAAAAAATATATAAGCATTACAAAAGGAAAGTAGAAGATTCTGAAGTAGAAATTCAGAAGGTAAGCAATTTCATCCATTGCACTGTTATGTGTCTTACTCGTTATGATCATAATATTGTGATAATTTAATAGTGTGCTAGAAAGAGGATGGACACAGTTGGTGCAATATGCGTTGATAAAGAAGGAAATATTGCTGCTGCCTGTTCAAGCGGTGGTATAATTTTAAAATATCCTGGAAGAGTGGGACAAGTATTATATCTTTTTAGTTTACTGTTTATATGATCTATTTGTGAACATTGTATTGCATTATATTAAGTATATGGAATATAATACTATTAAATAACTTTAAGGCTGGAGTGTGGGGTTGCGGTACTTGGGCTTTTAAAGACAAATATTCAGTAGGAACAAGCACATCCGGCTGTGGAGAACATTTAATTCGTACTTCGTTAGCACGTACAATTGCAGAAGCTATTACAGATAGCTCCTGTCCAACCACTAGTTTACATCACGCCATGAAAGTCAATTTTATCGGTGAAGTCTTGTAACTACTACTTTGCTGTTTTCAGTTAATATGACAAGTTTCATTTGTTTTCAAATAATTACTAGACTGCCTTGTTATGTAACAGTCAGATTTATTCATTTTTAGATTCAAAATTTTTATGTGGACTTGAACAGAAACTTGGAGGTGTCATTGCTCTTCGATATGCACCGCAGGAAGGATTGGGTGACCTTCTATGGAGTCATTCAACTAACTCAATGATAATAGGTTATATGAATTCGACTGAACAATCAGCAGTAGTAAGTACTTTGAATTTTTAAAAATTAGACAAACATAATTAATATATTCCAACTTTTTTAGAGCCATATGTCCAACTTGTCATCTCACGAAGTGGGTAAAAAAGCAGCCGTGGAAGGAATATGTTTCAAAATTAACGAAGATATTGACCATTAAGAATAGTGCATGAATACATGCAATCTCTTTTAGTGTGTTTATTATTAGTAAGATGTAAAAAACAAAGCAATACTGCCCAAACAATGATTTTATATAGAATTTTGTAGAGTACAGTGCCCTTATAAGCCAACACTCGTAACATGCCTAAAAAGGAGGGACACTACGAATTAATTACACGTTAAATACGTTATCGTATATGTGTCACTACCGGTTATAGGTGCTCGGTGACATTTCAAAATGTAAGATTATTATTAGACTGCGGATCTTTATGCAAAATAAAAATTTTCCAAGTCAAAAATAGGAAGTGGAAGTCAGATAAAAATGTATTTCTTTTTTTCAATAATCTTAGTAATCTAAACAAAGGTAACATTATTTTGAAAATTCTTCTAATGCCTTCACAGTTTTGCTTTTCACTTATCTATTATCACTTATCTTACCATTTTTGCTATAAGTGCATAAAATCTGCAGTCTAACTACCACTATTCAATGACGTAGATATAATGCTGCATAAGGAACAAGCTGCCTTATAAGGAAAGTATACTTAGGTATTAGTCTACATATTTTTGAAACATAATTAGACAAGTGCCTCGCTTCCTCTATGCAACTCTTCACCATCTTTAAGCATTCTAAGTAGCACAGATATCCTGTGTTATTATCCCTGTACACTTATTGTTATAATATTTTCACAATATTTTTTACCAAAAGTTGGATAAAGGTTGTATGAAACCAAAATATGAAAAAACGATGGTATTATTTAAATCAAAATTAGGCGAAACTGCAAAACACATATCTACCCTACGATTTCGATGATTTTTGGACATATTATGAATCTCAACATTTTGAACAAGTTTTTCCTTTGCATGTGAACAACGGTCTCGGTTAGTTCTCGATATTCGTGAAAAAACTGTCGATACCACTACCGTGAATTCTGCTATGTTTCGGACAAACAGTTCCTAAGATAAAAATTCTTAAGTGAGGCCTATTTTCGCCAAAATGGGTAAAAATTGCTAATTTCGAAGGTCTGAAATTTTTAAACAAATTCTAAACTTGCAAAATGATGACTTAACCCCACCATTCCCCCCCCCCCCCCCTCTCTTTTCACATATACTACAACATATTTTATTTAGAACAAAATCGTCGATGGCGAAATTAAAACGTGTTCAATTAGACATGGAATGACCGTATGCAGTTTTTGAAATGCTCGGTGATCGGCCACCAATACCCACAGACGCACAAGTATAGGCAGGATTCATTGTTTTAATACAGACAGTTTTTCACGAATTTGATCATTGTTTTTCTATGTAAAATCGTATTGTTTAGTACTGTAGCTTTAGTATTTTATTTTGCGTTAGATAGTCCGATAATCTATATAAATATACAAAAACATTCACACAATTTTCCAGTATATTATTATAATTTATTAATACCAGATTTTTTGTACGAAATAACAATAACATGAGAATAAAAAAATATTTACAAACTTCCAATATCATTAAATCGTTTGAGCTTTTCAGGAAATACATCTTTAAATAAGACTGGATCTGCTCGGAATTCAGCTGATTCTAATGGCATTGATCCATAAATTGAAGAGAATCTATTTATACATTGTGTGCGTTCTACCATATGTGTTAGGTCTGCTGAAAGCATTTCAGTATTTGTACATTCTGGACATCGAAACTTTTTTTTTGGTGTTACCTATAACAAAAAGAATAAACGTAACAATGTGTCAACAATCATTAAAATGAAATTTTTATGAAATTTTATTATGTATACTTTTATTGGTGGTTTCCCTGTGATATTAGCTACCAAAAAGTTCATAGCTATATCTTCACAATTCATATGTTCATCAACCCATTCTTTTATATCACCCGGCATAGCGGTTGTATACATATAACTCCAATACTAAAATAACAATATATTAATATAATTTCGAATATATTATAAGAATAAAATTCGAATGATTATGCTTATACTTTGTTGAGATATTTATATGTATTTCTGTATATCAGGAAATAACAGAACATTTGCAACAGAATGGATTTTTTCAAATAGGGACTATATTATGTTTCGACTAGATGGACTGTCATTTAAGGATCTGAAATAAAATTGAACTGGACACTACATTCTTTTAATAATGAATCACATGTATATTACTTTATGGTGAAATGCAGCTCCAGTTAAAACCATAGAGATGCTATTGGTCCATTCACTTTCATATTTCCAACAATTGGTGCTATTATCCCACATGTGAATTCGAGATGGAAACCCAACAATTCGATCTGGGAATTCCCTCCATACCTACAATTAATTTCAACTTTATGTCCAAATATATTTTATCTGAATATTATTTAGAATGAGGTACATGAAAGAGAACACCCAAATATTGCCATTATTCGCAAATATAGATACTAAAATATATTAATGCAAGCCTATATTAAAGCCCGTCCGTAATCGATCAAACCAGGGCCTTTTCCTACCCCCGACAAACTTCTCGATGGGCGGTAACCTCGCACATTAAAATCTATATTGACAGTCCATTGGACGACATCGGCTCCACCCAATACCATCGTTTAGCTATTTAAGCACGATACCCAAAAAATAAAATGTAAGGCATTCAATAATGCCCAGTAACGAACATTATACTTCAGTAAATAGACATTCAGTAACGACCAGCAATGAACAGTCTTCCAGTAAAGTGCCATCAATCGAACTTTGTTACTTCTATTAACCTCTGCTTTTCAATTGTGGCTCACGAGTATTAGTTTACTCAAGAGCTAGTATGACTTTGCGAGACGCTACAGAGTGGTCGACAGACACCTACACACTACACGGGTCGACATTGAACGCTCAACACTTATCTTATGTCTTATACTATACATATGCATATGTGTAATGGGGAACAACCTCATAAGCAAATTCTACTTCGTCTGCTGTCAACATGATAATATCATCATCTATTGATAGAACGGCTTCAGTTTCAATTTCATTGTATGGATAAAATCTGTTAGATAATTTATTTTCCTTTGTTTGTATAACTTTTAATGGTTTGCTCAGTTTTGGCCACTTAGATGCTGCAATATGTGTAGTTTGATGTGTTATCTTGTTGTTTACATGTTAAACACGAAAATATGATATAAATAAGCATACACTTACAATGTGGTGGATCTTTATGTTGATTATTCCATATAACTAGAACCTTAGACAAACTTGGAACTTTAACAAGTTTATTAATCAAAAGGAATAATAATTCCAGTCTATCGTAAGTCAAAATTACAGCAGTAAATCCTCGCGTTTTTGGTGCAGTAACCGGTAAAGAAAGTGGCGATGTAATGTCCTATATAAATAACAAGAATATCATTATTTCTGTAAGATCGTATGCTATTGTATTAATTAATATGCTTATACTTTCTTTATGAGGAGGTACGTTCCAAAATATATAATCTCTAGCTAAATATGGAAATACACGATCTGCAAGTATTTCTAATGTTGTTTCTGTTATCTTTTCCATTGATTTAAAGTATTTTTGATAAAGCCATGTTCCTTGCTCTTGAAGTTCTATAATTCGTTGTAGAGATACTTTTTTCAAAACCGATATTATTGATAATATATCTGCTTCTGATACAAATATAGCAGCTCTACATAAAAAAATTTCCGTTTACTCAATCTTTATAATAATATAAGAGTTTTTTCTTTTATTACCTATGTATAGCAATTAATGTAATATGATTAACTTTTACCTGGTCCAATCAATTACATCATGAAATGGCATTACAAGAGAATCAGCTATAATCACAGGTATACTTCCTGCTGCCATACAATCTAGAAGTGTACTCTGACCCAGTCTTGCTCCACGAAGAACTAAACAAAATGTTGCAGTCTAAAATGAAAAACTTCGATGTAATAAAATTAAGAAACAATTTTGTCTTCATAAAGAAATTTTATAAAATATATTGTGATTCACCTAATATCTTGCAGTGAAACGTTATGTATGTGCCTCAAATAATACAACTGCAGGACTATTGCAAGTTACACCCGTTACAAATATCTACTTAAATATTCTATACTTGTTCCTGTTACATATCTCCATAAAAAAGCAACAAAGTAATTGTTACATTGTATGTTTCTGTTGGTACTACATATATAATTATTACTTAAAATATTTTTCCATGTAACAAATAGTTTATAAGTTATTGGAGTGGCATATTTAGGTGAATCACCCTGTATAAGTATACTTTAATCATTCAACATACTTGAAGAACGTTTGGATATTTATACAAATCTTCTCCAGCACATCTTACTGTAGCATTTACAGAATTATAATGTAGGCACGGACCTAATATCAAAATATCTTTTGGCGAAATAGATTTTATTTCCAATAAATCTTGCATAAATGCAGAATTAACATTAATTTGCGATGAAATAGATAACCAGATCCTAAAACGAACACATATAAAATTAAAAAAGAATTTAATAAGGTAAGTATTTATATCAGATGCATAAGTTCGTGCCCGATTTAAAAATAAAATAAAATGGTTAAATGTTAAAGAACATTTTACCAAAGCATGATAGTTAAATTTTTTAGCTGGTATACATATTATATAATATACGATATATGTATGATACAATCCACAAATATACATATAGGTAACACTGAAATGACTGCATTGATTTTGTTTGTTTTCAATACCGTTAAACTAAATTTGTACCATATATATATATATATGATTGGTTACCTTGAATTGTTAAAAGTAGGTTTAAGATTGTTCGTAAAGGGACTATATACCGGTAAACTAATGTCAAAACCAGGTCTATATGATAAAGATGACATTCCTGCGCCTGCAATCATTGCTTTTCCAATAGGCACATCAATGATTGTATTGTAATCTGGTACACTTCCAGGAACCATGTTAAATATAAGATGATTTTCACCATTATTCCAGCTGAAATTGAAAAAATGCAACATTTATTAATGTAACTATTATGCATTATAGATACTACTGAAAGTAGATAAACACATGATATGTATTGCAGAATATTAACCAGATACTGATATCTGTATACGTAAACGAAACATTTTTTCACTCAGACTTAATATTTGGTTTCTGTTAGTATTAGGGGTGTTACTTTCCTTCGAAGGTCGAAGATTTCGAATTTCGAAGCTTCTATCTCTGAAACTTCGAAGGCGACGAGAATTGAATTTTCGAGGCTTCGAAATTCGAACCTACGTAGTAAATTATTAGAGGATTAAAAGAAACGGAATTTCGAAGCTTTGAACTTCGAAATTTCGGTGCTAAGATATATTTGATAAAATCACAGACACTCCTTCATTTCAACAAAAATACGCCACCGGAACTAAAAGATTGCTTAAGTTACAACTTCATACGATTCAAAGATTTCAAAACTTCGTGTCATTAGAAGAATTCGAAAATTCGGACACTTCGAAGTTCCCTTCGTTCCTTTGAATCTTCGAAGTTCCTTTCGTTCCTTTGAATCTTCGAAGAATCGAAGTTTCGGAAAAGTAACAGCCCTGGTTAGTATATTATAAACTTAAATTTTAATTTATTTGAAATTATCATATCTTAATTACAATAATTCACATTATTTTAGTCTAATAATTATAATGATAACGATCATAAAGATTAATATATTTATCAATATACTATGGTCTGGCTTAGATCTGGTTTACAGATATTTGTAATAATATTTTATAAAGGTGATATGCAGCATCTAATAAAATATTACAGTTACCGTAATAGGTATTTATATTACTGTTGACCATAAAAATGTAATTATATAGTGTTTAATGAAATACTAGCACAGCGGTTGAAAACTCATTAGTCAAGAGCCAAATATCAGCAGTACGATTTAGATTTCTTCTGAGAGTGAAATTCCTTTATAAGAACCCAGTTTTTGTAAGTTGATGAAAAATAAGTTTATTTTAAACAAGTCATTTGTGGAAGAACCACACGTGGTTCGTGAGCCACAGTTTGCTGACCACTGTACTAGCAGATATGAACACAAATGGTAACTATCAATAATATAAAATAAAAAAGTAACTTACAATGGTAATGCCTTTAAGGCTTTCGAAACTTCATGTAATTTTAATCTGTTTTGATTTAATGTATCAATTGATGGAATGAATATACATGCTTCGTACGGATTTGGTGTATAAAATTTACTCGAAATAATAGTACTTAAAATCTGATAAAATTCTTTGGTCATTTGACTTGTTATAGGTCTTTCTAAAACATCCACATATACTTTTGGCGGATAAATATATATTAAAAGTTTGTTTCCTTGGCTGCCACATCGATAAACATTGAAACAACCAAAATATGTACAAGAAAGATTCGTAACATCGCCAATTAGAGAATTTACATTTAGCATTTGAATATGAAAAAAACTTAAATCATTAACGCTTATGGCATTATGTACAGAATGTTTTTGAGTACTTCCGAATTTTAAAATGTGATATGTTGTAATTAAAATAATAAATATTGTAAATGTTAACAGACATATCATAAAGACATTTATGTTATGGTATGAAAATTTATTTATTTTGCGTGACATTCTTGTTGGAAATGTCATATTGACTTCAATTTCTCTTTACGGAACAATTTATGTTCATTTAAGCTAATCTTTAGTTTATAACGTGAAGATATTGAAGTTGATAGTAATTATGCTCACACGACCTCGTTATAACTTTAATTTTTTATAGTTTCATTACATAATTCATGCCATAATTAGAACATTTTACAACAAATAGTTTTCTCCATATTATATGTGCACAAATAAATGACAAATATAGGTATTCAATTATACGTAACGTTTTGTCATGAAAACATTTTGACTCTTAGTTTTATCAGTAAAAGTAAATAGACAGACGTTCCACCACCGACAAGATACTGTGGATACTGTCAAAGCAGTCAAAGACTGCCACCAACATCAACACCAACCAGAGATGAGATATGGGGCGCTTTTCACGCGCATGCGCGACGATTCTAGCCTCAGTCATGTACGAAAATCGGGTACCTTGGTCGCCCTGCTAATTTCGCAAAATGTATTATGATAGATAATACCCCACTACTGTCCCCCCAATAGTCCCCCACAAACTTCGAACGTAGATGCGTCCCTGCAAAAACTCGCGCATGCGCGTGAATAGCCCCCCATATCTCATCTATGACACCAACTGCCACTGTGCCACTGCCAACTGCCAGCCTTACGGGAGACAGTGTTCCGATATGGTGCAGCTTTTCTCGCGCATACGCGGCCGAAACGGTTACGTGTCTATATCAGGATGATGAGGTAGCAGAGCCCTGAAGCAGTTATATTGGCGGGAATGTTTCTCAAACAATCTGTTCCGGACAAAAAGACTCCAGGACGTGTCCTACGAGTTACAAAATATACACAAATACACATGTAATACATTCATTTCTCAGAATGAAATCATAACATTTTTTTTAAATTTTTCGATTATTTTTTTTTGCTCAAGGTACCCCATTTTATCGAGAATCTTACTTTACTGAGGCTGAAATCGCCGCGCATCCGCGTTAGCCGTTCTTCTCAGAAACGCTGTGGGGGTGTGTGTGGAGTGTGGTCGTGGTGTCGTCGTAAAACAGTTGACGAGCGTACGCATCGCACAGCACGAACGTGCACGTATACGTCGTATAGGCAAAATTCACTGTGTAGTAGCTGTAGTTTTTCGCTAATATCTCAAAAACTAAAAAATTCCCGAAGTTAAAATTATATATTTGGGGTCCTTCCACATTCTTCATAACATGCTCCAAATTTCATATCGATCGGCCACCGGTGCCTTTCGGGATAATATCCGAATCAGCAATTCAACAAGCGTGTATTTGACCGCAAGCACAAGTCCGCAAAAAAATACAAAATCGGAGACAAGGTTGTGGTAAGGAACTTCAATTGTTCATCGGGTATCTCAGAAAAAATGATACCAAAATTTTAAGGACGTCATGAGATAGATCGTATCATAAAAGATATATCGATGTATTTCAATTGTCCAGGACTCCGTATCGAGGGACATGGGAGGCATCAAATATGCGGTCATAGACACCCGTCTAAATTTGAAAAGATTCGATTAAGAAAACTGTTTTCGTTATGTTATATTCGTTAGACAGTGTAGATATTTTAATCTTGTTTTAATCTAATTCAATTCGTGTTTCTCTGGTCAAAATTGTAACCCTTATTTATGTTAAAATCTGTATTATATTTCATTTAAATATATTTCATCTATATTGATGTGCGATTAATCGGGACTATTAATCGTCAGGATGGCCGAACTATATAGGGTTGAAGCACGGATGATGTATGTATGTATGTGTGTGTATTAACAGAAAAGCCTATATATAACTAAATTCATAAAAACAGAGAATCGTCAACGAATTACAAAAAGAAGGCAGATCGAAACGAGCGCCAGTGACAAACACGTCTGTCATTAGCGTTTGATTATCCATATGTGCCCAAATATAAACCCGTTTTTCCTTATGGCTTTTCCTTACAATATGTAGGTAATTAATAAATAAAGGCAAAAACATATTACGATTTTTGTCATTCGTTGTTGCTTACAGTTTAAATATTGAATTTAGTACTTTCAAATAAAATGTTTACTCATTAATTGTAATAAAAATTTATAGACATTATAATAAGGTGTACAATCTACAAGAGAACAATCCGTTCAAAAATCGAAGATATACATTTGTTAAAAACAAATATTATACATATGGGCTGTATAAATGTACAAAAAGATAAACTAATAAGACTAAATTCAGAAAATTGGGCTGACAACATTACTGGAACTGAGACATGAAAAATTAATTATTTCTTTAGCGTATATTATACATTTGTAACATAAAAGTAATACAATGTATATTAGGTTAATTCATATTAACATCTAATTTAGTATGGATATTGTAAACTCGAACAGTTCAAACTTTAACCCTATTTAATACCTAACTATTATCGTATTGGTCAACATATATGAACAATTTCACATGAATCTATCTATCGCTGTCTTATATTAAACTTCTGAAATACGAGTGAAAGACATTTCCCTGTAACTTAATTTATATTTATCTGCAGTAATATATTGAATAATTAACAATATGTAATAGATATTTTAGTAGAACCCCTTTGCAAAATGTAACGCAAAATAAGAGTAATTGAAATGCACCTTTACTTGAATTTTAGTCTGTACCGATTACGTGATTAATTAATGATATATAGGGGTAGCTTTTATCACAACTCGTCACTTTTGATTGTTTCTTTTCCTTTATACAGGATGTACCAAAAATGTTGTACTTCCTTGAAATGGGTGATTCTTGAGGTCACTATATGTAACTTTCTCCTTTGCGAAAATGAATGAAGGAGTTATTAATGAATAACACGGGCTAATCAGGGCACGGTGACAGGTCTCGCTGAGCGTGGCGTTGACATTCGTCAAGCCTGATCCGTCTGCTGTCGCCGTGCCTTGATTGGTCCGTGTTTTTCATTAATAACTCCATAACAAAGCCGCGAAGGAGAAAATGATATCAGGAATCATCCATCCTTCAGGAATCACACTGTAGAAAGACCACGTAAAATATTCATTACATATAGTCATGCACCCTGTACGTCTCTTGTGTCTCAAATGCTTCCAAATGTAAAAACAGAAAGGTTTAAATGATTAATACCTATAGATCGTATACTTACAAAGTTACTGATAGCATATGATTAACCGCGCTTAAATACAATAGTATAATCAATTATCTTGTAAAATATTGAAGATACGAAAGTAGTGCTTACATGACCAGTCCACCAACAGGGAGCACATTTGTTGGTGTGCCAACATCCGTTTTTATGTGTAATTACACAGTTTTTGATACATTTGTTACTGTTTTTTAATAGGATCCGATAAGCTACAAAATATATATATATATATATATAGTTCACATTGACTGCTTTTCAAGACGTTCCATTTCAGAATTGTTGACAAAACCGGTTTTATATATGTATAGCCCCTTGTTTTATATGTATATACATGTAGTGTCGACATATTTTTCGAAGGTGAAGAAAGGTGGGAATATGCCATTCAGCCTTCGAAAAGATTTATAGTCGGGATTTAGCTCACATACATTTGCTGGAGATGAAATATAGCCACCATCTCGACGTTGCGTTGGCCTATAAATTAGCACAAAGAGCCCAATAGCCTATTAACGATTGCGGAGATCATGGCGACACATCGCACTATAAAATATTCAACATTCAACGTCCATATAAACACGTTTCTCAAGCATCTTCGATACTTACCGAGATAATTAGTTACTATTATAAATACTAACGGTGTAATTTAG
Organism: Lasioglossum figueresi; assembly: GCA_028455805.1. Classification (NCBI taxonomy): domain Eukaryota; kingdom Metazoa; phylum Arthropoda; class Insecta; order Hymenoptera; family Halictidae; genus Lasioglossum; species Lasioglossum figueresi. Next base: position 9,256,443 of record CM052203.1, on the reverse strand, counting down.
GCGCGAACTGACAGTATAAATGGGCACGCATTATCTAAACAAGATCATTTAAATTGCACTTAATGACTGTACAACTAGCGTTAAAAAAATAATTTCTATATCGTCATTCATTCGATAAAGGTAGTAATACCTTCTACAAAGGAGTCATTAAAAGTTCACAAAGATCGTTAGCATAAATCACATGATTAGTTATAGTTCGCGCTGCAAATAGTTTTCAATACAATTTTATCCATTCTTATGGACCTGATAGAATAATATGTATATTACGATTACAGTTAAAATGGAACGGTCTCAGGTTTCTCAACGACTTTAAAAATATTCGACAATTCGTCGACTAAAGTTTCGTAACGATAGGCTACTCGAATGTCTGGCACATTTGTTCGGGTAATATCATTACCAGCGACTCCTTCCTTAGTATAATTTGGTCCAAGCCAGTATTGTTTGCTCTGTAAAATAATAGAAAGCAATTAGTTTAACTAGTTACAGTCGAATACTAGGACAAATAGGAAACCACGTGGTCTGAGCTTGAACCCTTTTGCTATAACGGACGACTACAGTCGCTAATCACGAGATGCCACTTATACATATACACTACCAGCCAAAAGTATAAGACCACATTTAAATATAGAAAGTAACGGGTGAACAGAAGTTTGAAAATATTGCTATTGATCGGAATTGCGAAAAAAAGAGTTAAAGTCATTTTTTCTACTTTTTTATCTGAGCCTGTAGTGAAACTTTAATCAATGCGTTTTATAGATTGATGTCGATTATATATACGGTGAAAATTTCATCGAAATTGGTTAACGTTGTTAGCAATAAAAACTTGTAAGATCAACAATTCACATGTTACTAAAGACGACAATATACATAGTCTGTATAGTATGCCATAGTCGGATAAGGAAATTAAATATACCCCTAAGCCAAATTGATTTTTCTATACGCATATACCATTACACATTATTAGCACTGCTTTACACCCTTCACTACTTTTGTACAAACTGGCAAAAGAATATATTGGCATTTTTCTAAAAGTTGAACTATTTGTCTTTATGCAATGAATTTTCTAGATTTACCTCGACGACCCTGTATACATTTTTGGCGCGGCATCTCGATCAGCGAGAGTATTTCTGCGAAAAGAGTTTCAGCGAAAGGGTTGATAACCGCTCGTAAGCAAAATGCTCGATTTTGGACGGGCATCTGCGTCCGCAGAGGTAGCGCTTTCTGCTGTAGTTAGCGCCGCATTAAATTAGTGCCACAGGCCACAGACGGAAGGTACCTCGTCTGTGTTGGTGCAACTGTAACGCAAGAGCCAAGAACAGGTGTGGAAAAGGCTACTACCACCCCCTCAGTATGCGGAGAGCGGGTCGGGGGGGGGGGGGGGGGGATCGTTAAGTGGAGGAAAAAAGGTCCAGTGAATTCTGTGGCCTTGGGTGTGGTGGTTTACGATATTCCCTGGGGTTTAGCCGGGGCTCTGTCGGTTCCACCACATCCGAAAAAAAAAAAAAAAAAGTGCAAGTATAACGTCATTCGTTACATTAGTGGGCAGCACAGCCGCAATAATGTGGCGAATGGCGTTATACTCGCACTGACACAAACGAGGTATGTACCTTCTCGTCTGTGGCACTAAATTAGTGCGACGCCGTGTCAGAATCCAGGGCCGAGCTGACAGCTTGATGACCGGGCACACCCTGCCAACATAAAGTGGGATTCTGCGCCCGAATATGCCTAGCATTATGCAGGCAGAGAGCGCTATTCAAAATCGACACACGACCACATTGTTCTCTGTTCTTCCTAGTCTACTAACGATTTCGAGAGGTAACCACAGAATAGAGTTGTAAATTGTATACGCACCTTGTGTGGAAAACCACTCATAAGTACAGAATTACGTGCTAATTCACACATATCGCATGAGCTGAGTTTCCATACTTGCGCAGCAATACTGTATTCTTCCATTAGCGGTTCCTGACATACAATTTGAATAAAGTATTAAAAATGAAACAGCTTCTGCAATTATTTATTTTGTAATCTATTATATTTCTAGTCTATATAAAATGGAATATCTACTATTTATTTACTATTTATCAACAATTTCCTTTTATACATGTTACAACCGTTTTGCCTTAGATTTCCAGATATACAGAGATTTAAATTACCATGCTTTTTAGAAGTTTATTGTTTGATGTATGATTACTATGCTTTAATTAACTCAGACCAAACTGAGATCTACCCAGTCAGCAAAATCTGCCTCGAACAAATTCTGACCAAATGTTTGCAATCGTACTCTGCGAGCAAAAGACAGTCGTTTTGGTGTCAAACCACGATTGGAGCAGGATTTGGTTCCTCATTTGCTCTGAATCTGCTGACTAAAACCAGTCGGCAAATTCCGAGCCTAACATGGAAACAGATGGTTTGGTATTTGCCTGCAAAGTTTGGAGGCAAAATTCCATGCCAAATGGAGGCCAAATCGAGACCAAAGCTTGGCCTCGTTATAATCTTGCTCTAAGAGTGAATATCGAGCAAAATCGGAGTAAACCTTGCTGTAGGAGAGAAAATCGTATTTTATTTAAGTTCCTAAATTATATAATTTGAAGTTATATGCATTTTCGGTAATACGGTAATTTAAATATTTACAAATCTTAAAATAATGACTAACGAATTTGCCCGATATTTGCTCTGAAAGCAAGCTTAGGTTCGCTCTTAGTGCGACCGACTTGCTTTCTATAACGTGGACAAGGTTTGGCCGGTCCGTTACATGGCGCCCGAACAGGGACCTGGTTTAATTAAAAGAACAGTCAGCGCGGTAAACCTTGTAAATATTGCTCGATCGGCAATTGCGTGCGAAAATAGAGTAGGTTTAGCATTAGTATCCCGAGCTCTCAGGATGAACGGAATAGGGAGTTTGTTTCTTTCTCTCTGTGTTTGCCTCACCTAAAAACCGCGCGAGTTTGTTTTTCTGTGGCACAAACTTCGAAAATTTTTTCTTTCTCTCGCGGCCCCGCCGGAATTGTTGTCCCCGGTTACCCGGTGTCAGTAGTAGGAGTTACCATTGCGTAACGGCTGCTTTCGCATCGAACCGTTGTTGTCGCGAGCTATCACGATAGCGCTGTTGGAGATATCGTGAGCTATCACGAGACCACGTAGGAAAAATTTATTCAGATGAATGACCGTGACAACATACTTTAAGCTCATCGATATCGGCGCAGAGTACCCTTTTCTTTATAATTACCAAAGCATTTTTAGCAATTATATAAATGAAACTGTATCTGACTAACCTTGGTAAAGTGGAATTGAAGTGGATCATCCGTAGACAAGCTTACACATAAACCTCTAGCTAAGTATTCTGGAAGAGGATTGCGATGATAGTTTAAAAAGAGAGAATTATTACTGAGTGGTGACATAGCTATTCCAATTTGTGCCAAGTAGTACAAGTACTGTAGTACTGGTACTTTTCGGAGTAAAAGCCCATGGGAAATATTTTCTGCCATCATATAGCCACACACAAGATGTTGAATTGGACCAGCTTCACCGCAATGAGGTCTAAGAACGAAGGTGTTAAACCCTTGTTCACTGTAAAATTTCATGCTGTATGTTGTGTACATGTTATTCAAATAAATAAAACAATTACTAGGAAACTTACGCTCTAAAATGATTTAAAACAGTCATGTTAGCATAAGTGTAGTACTGATAATATCCATAAGGAGGATTTTCAATGTCATCCCATTCTGCTGGTGGATAAACATCTTTATCGAATAAAGGATTTTCAGGTTTACTTTCATCATCAACAGAATCAAATCCTATTACCTATAATCAGGATTAAGATAATGTTATAACAATAATAATATAATTGTATTCGTTACGTAACTATTTATAAAGCGACAAAATTTCTAAAGTAGTATTAATTTAATGAATTTCTCAATTGCTATAATAGCTTTCATTTTCATTTAATCTACTTTCACAATCATACTTCGAATGGCATACATCTAAAATTACTTACATATTGGAGGAATTTGTGTAATTCTGGATGAGAATTGGGGTCATTTGTTACTTCAAAGAGCGGAAGAAAGATATTATTTAAAATCTCTTGGAAATTTGTCATCATTTTGTTCAATTTGAAGATATCGCTAAAAATAAATAACAATTTTCAATTAATATATCAGCTGTATATGAACCAATATTTTTAAAATTCTCTAGGTGGATGTGCTACACAGATTTCAAGGTGACCTCTGATTTTTTTCTATATGTGGCTGGACTCTGTATGATTTTATTTAGGTAAATACGTAGCCTATCCCGTGACACCTATCTCCAAGGTCACCTAGTACCGTTCAACATTTAGCTTAGTCAGCTGGATGGAAGCACGTCCACCTAGAGAAGATTTGTGACGAAGCAGAGTAAGTTTCATTTGAAATATTTTTTACAACGAGAGTTAGTTTGGGAAATAAATGCATGCGAAACTTCAAGTGGGGCATCCTGTATTTAGATTTACTCATATTTTGACTTTTTATAAATTTAGTGAATCAAACACGCGTGCTTTAGAATAGAAAGAAAATATCTTTTTATATTGACTAATGAGGATTTGATAATCCCACCTATGAATAATACTTTACATATACCCAGTCAGCCAGGTCTGCCTCGAGCAGATATCGATCACTGCCTGAAATCGTACGATGCGAGCAAATAGCGGGCATTATGCTGTCAGAACGACGCTCGAAGCTTGGTGTGCTCGGAATCTGTTCGAATACTTATTCGGGGGTAGATGTATGGAATTCTGCTTGCACGATATGCCGGCACAACCTGAGGTCAGATGGAAGGCAGACGACCATACTCTGACGCCCTGACCGTGCCCTCGTTGTAGAGGGCAGCTCTATCACGCTAATGTGGCGGATATGTAGCAATCATGTAGATCAGGCGTGGGCGTGGGCACGGGCGGAGCTCCTCAAACGTCTGCTTCCTCCACCAAGCTTCCTTTCGGTGGCGCTCCTCGCGGCTCCGATGCACGAGGTCTGCGCACTGCTTGCGACGGACGAAGCGCGTCCTTCCTTCATAGTAACGAGGGGATGGTGATGGGGGACAGTGGGCTCTACGGTGGGGACGGTCTTGTCTCGAGTCTCAATTGAGTGAACTGATACTTATTCGGACGCAGATGCGTATGGTATTCTACCGGAAATTCAGCTGTCCAAATCGAGCAGATTGCTTACTGGGTATATATAAAGAATATGGAAACTCCGAGCCATCTTAATTGTAAAGAATACATATATTGCCCAATTGAATTCAAAAAGAAATTATGAAATGTCTCAATAATGGTTCACTCATATGATATGAATGTAAGGTTCTAAGAAGTATAATAAATTTTAAAGCCGTTGATTATATACGTTTTGTGTTTTCCCGTATTCTAATAGAGTAACTAATAATTAATGATTCGATTCAAAGTACGTAGCATATGTTATTTCAGTTAATTGACTTTAGAAATTAGTCTATTAAAACAAAATTATGAGAGATTCTTATTACTGATTACTAATACTACTAATGCTTGCTACTAAGTAGAAATAACTTACTAGAGTCGAGGAATTTGAATGAGCCAACGAACATTATCTGAATATACATCGCTCTGAATAGCCCATTTAGCTAATTTGTCCCACTCCTCAGGACTTTTGCCATAAATTGAGAGACGTAGTTCTGCATTTTGGTACTTCGACTCTTCAAGGTCACTGGCAACTTCTTTAATAATGCTTGCGAAAAATTTACCATTCAGATAATTGTCCGTTTTTAAGAAAACCTCGCGAAGTCGACTTTCTCCAATAGGATTGTACTTAGCGTTGAATTTATCAAATCTATGAAACGTATTTCTATCCTAGAAAGAGTACATATGAATTATATACTATTCCATACGATTGTAGAAAATCAAATATTGGCGAATACTCACTGCGTGAACATCTAACATGTCGACGCTGAGGTCATAAGTAGTTAAATTCATGGATTGAAACACCTCTCGAAGAGTCATTGTTTCTCCGTTTTTTGAGCATGTAACGATTTCATCTGCATGATTCTTCAGAGTTTTTTTAATGAACCTGAGAAGGTGCTTCTGATTCATACACGAGGCTGCATGGATGTGTGTATCAACCTACAATAATAACGAGGTATTAATTTATTTTATCGTAACTATATCTGTCATAATAGATTTCAACCATTTAAGTAGAAAATCTCAATAGCACACTGATTGCGGCCACCGTTACTAAAGCATTGCCCAACCCACGAAAGTCGCCGTGTCTATAAAGTATCGATTACCTTGAACTAACCAAAAGCGAAATAGCGTTGGGGGATCTGCCTACGATTTTCGTCAAAATAAGCTGTCGCTAACATGTGTGTATGTATTTTTTTCCATTGTGTACGTATCCTTGCTGTACTGACCTTTCTGATGTTGTAAAAATCTCTGTGCGGCACTGCCTTTTGACTCGCAAGTTCTCTAAGCTCGTTCAGTAGTACATGCAATTGGAATTTTGACGAAAGATAACTCAGTCTTCTGTAGCAAAAAGATTTCAAAGGGCCATCGGCAATCATTGTACAAAGAAGATTCATATCTCTAACGAAAGTTGCCAAATCTGGATACGAATATGGAATTGGTTTTTCATTAATAAAATCTTCTTCGTTAGCATATACATTGAATACACCATTAACGGGAGCGATTTTGTAATTTTTAGACGGAGGAAATTCGCATTCCCATGGATCTCCTCTGGATGCAGGCGCGTGAACAGGGTGATCTACGAATAAAATATAAAGAAACAACATATTAGCACCAATCAATGAAACATTATTACAGATTATTATTCACATATACTCGTAAACTTAATTTGTTACGACTGTTTCTTCGGACTGGGAAAATTATGCTTGTTTAAGGGCTATAGTTTAATTCTAATATACTTTTATAATTTTCGAATTAAAGTAGCTCTATATGCAGATATTTTTATGCAAGCTAATTGATGTACAGTAGGACCTTGATTAACCGGCTTGATTGGGAGACGAACAGCCCGGATAAATTAAGGCCCGATGGATAATCGAGACCCGAGGGACATAATTCAAATGTACATTATATTCAGAAATAAATTATTTATTTTTGAAAATTTGTTTCCCTTCATAATTTACCCTACTGTATCTAAAAAAATAATTAATTCAATCGAAATGAAGAATTAGGGTGACAGTGAGCAAATTCACTCTAGATTAAACAATGTGATCGTGATTCTGCGATCACTGTGAAAAATCACGGTTAGTGATTTTGCATGCCATCACTAATTGTAAACGCCTGTGAGTAGAAAATAAGACTGAAATTCCTAACTTTCTTCTGACTTTAAGATCATGTTGTCATGGAGAATCAACCTCATTAAATTTTTTGCCATTTAATATTGAACAACTTCTATACCATAGTTCAATAAGAAATATTCACCGATTGTGATGTATGAAAGAAATTTTGGACATGGTTTTTAGAGGGGTTAATCAACATATAGGACATTAAGAATTAATATTACATCAGTAAGAACTTGATATCGCAAAGTAGGTTGACCTCAAGTTCATTAACGTAACGAGGAACAGATTATCGTTATTACTATCACCATTAATCTTGACGTGGTATTGCACGTTGTATAGCAATATTTTCCATGACAGTCAATTCTTACGAGATACTCGTACATACATAACGAAGGCTTACAGTTTCTTAGAGTTCAACAAGTTCAAGCGTTCTAACTGTACTGCTCAACGAATTCTTTGTTTATAGATATCGAATAAATTGTAACATAGTAACACACAATCTCTTAAGATGAAGTGGTTATAATCGAAAGTAGTTTTTTGATTAGTAATATTTTTAATTAAATATGTTTAATTGACACAGATCGACAAAACGTATTATTATATTTTTTAAATTTTCAATATAGGCCCACATAAAGAAGTTGTAAACTGCAACTTTTAGTATTTTTTCTACAATTCCGATCTATTGCAATTTTTGAAAAAATTTCTTTTCATATCCGGTAGTAAACTAATCGCTCTAGCTTCCCAAAAAAGTTCAAATGGTATAGTTCAATATTAAAAAAGTTATCGTCTTTTTGAGAGCGTCCGAATATTAGTTCGAGTGACTGCATATCATAATTGAAGGAATAATTGTAAAAATAATATATAATAATAATATCTATAATGTGATAAATATATTATAAACATATCTATAATGTGAGCTACTCTGTGACAAGTAATGAAACTTTATACATACACGTTTTTTGATTTTTATAAAATTACAGATATATTCTATACATCGGTTAGAAATTTAAACTGTCGATATTTTTTAAACTTTTTGGATTACGAGAGCAGACACTCGATAAACTTTATTTTAAAATTTATAATTTGGTTTTGAAAGTTTATTTTCTAACTTGCATGCACTCTTGAAGAAGAAAATGTATCATGCGAAACATTATCCCATTTGAGGTTGTTTTCAAATTGGAAAATTAAAGATGTTATTCATATCGTTTTCGTATTCAGTCTACCCACGTCGATATCTGTAATATTGATTGGTCTAGGAGGTGATCATTAACTTTTAATTCGTGCACTACATATCCAATTTCATAGATTCCAAGACCCAAGAATACTTGTATATGTATAAAGTGTTATCACTTATTGTTAGCGTGGAATGGCCTATACCTTCGTATAGGTACCATGATACATACCTGCGATGGCCTTACGGTCATCATGTTGAACTTCATCGTCACTATTTATTGGTCTCTTGTCGATACTGCGCAAAAACCGTGAAGTAATGGAAGGGTAACTTTGCTTGGAATTATTCATATATTTCTCACGTATAGCCAGTGCTTGAACCAACATATGTGACGCTTGCTGGAGGTCTTCCAAAGGTACCTGAAATATACATGATAAATTAGTAAACTAATTTCTACTAATTTCTACTAATTTCTACTAATTTCTACTAATTTCTACTAATTTCTAACTAATTTCTAGTAAATTTAGTAAACTAATTCTTCTAACATTTAAAATAACTGAGCCGTTTGAACCAATTTTAAATAAGTTATTCGATTTTAAATGGTGGTCACAGACCACACATAGGAGGAATAAACATTCATGAAAACACTTAGTGCAAGTTAGTTGGCCAAATGTGGGTTGAACTGTGTAATTAAAGATCTGATATCTTGGTATTAGTAATAAAATTACTGTACTCACGAAAATTAAATATTGAAAATTCATCGGATTGAAATTCAATTTTGTACATACGCCGGAAGTATCCTCTCCAGATATAGAAACTCTTTGAAAGTGTGGTACGAAATCATTTTCCTCGAGGTTGAAAATATGGTCGACGTCATCTGGTATGCCAGGTCCAAGCGAGGGTTCATAGTGACTACGACGTTCTTCTAGATCTTTGGCAGCTCTGAAAAAATAGAATAGACATATTTCCTCTAGCACTGACAAAGAAATGGTAGTGAAATGCACGTTACATGTTAATAAATAATTAGGGAATACGATACAATAATTCCTTTTCGATGTTTAGAATTCTAAAAACTCGACGATCATCGTGAATATCGATGAACAGAATAAACGTAATTTCTAAGGGTAGGTGAGAAAGATCAGTAGCCCATTGCCAACAACGTATAACATCGCAAACGAACAAAGTGAATAAGCTATTAGTGGAAAAAAAATTGTCCTAACTTTCACGATATCGTCGATGCACCAATTTTATTTTGTTGATGAAACAAATTCGAATATAATCTGATTTAAATCATGTATAGATACAGTAATGGTCTAAGATATTCGGAAAACTTCAAATCAATTACTTAAGGGGAGAAGTCCCTATAAACGGCCAAATTTCTTATGAATCTTTATAAATTTGTTGCAGAGACCAATACGCTAATCCTTTCAGAACTATAAGGGTACTTAATTTAACATTACAACAAGTAAACAGCATTTCTGGGATAATAAAATTATAATTAATACAAATGAAATTGACCTGCATCGTAAATAGATATTTTTCTGAAACTGTAACATTTGTTTCTGAAACCTAAAAGGGGTTAAAACTGACAATCTGGTTCACGAATTTCGTGATTAAACTTTTAGGTGCATGTTCTAAGGAATGTTATGAACAAAAAGCATGGAAAACTTGAACTTGATCGGTCAAATAGTTTTTGACTAATTTCCGGCGCCAATTTGGAAAATGTGAATAAAAATTGTGCTTTTTTTACACATACTACGAACGCTACTCGGAGCGTTAGTTTTGTTTACTTTGAAACTATCTAAACAGCTAAACGTTTAGTTGCTTAGTGTAATATTGTCCAGATACAGAGTTGAATTTCGGTCTATAACTATCAAAATATATTTTCGCAATGTTTTAGAAGCGAGTTACGAATCAAAAATTTGGCCATCTTCAATCGCTTTATATAAAAATAACCATTTCATCAACAAGAATACGAAAGCAAGAACAAGACAATTCGAGCAACGAATGTAAGTTAGCATACGGATACTGTTAGCGCGACCGCAGAACATTTATAATTCATGCTTCGCGCTATGTATACCTCACAAGTGTGTTTATGTTTGCTCGTCACCTGTGCGCTCGTTATCTTTAAATGTGTGTATGTATCAGACTATCTATTTAACATTCTCCTTTCTTTGTATTATCCTGGGTCGTGTCAGACTAGACATCAACGTCGAAATAAACAGTTCTCTTGTCAAGTGATGGATGACTTTTATTCCTTATACTAACTTCGAGAAATAACTTTCGGCATCTATACATGTATGTACCTGTTTTGCGCTATCAGGCTACAAGATTAAAATTAACCGTCAATCTATCTCTCTCTCTCTCTCTCTCTCTCTCTCTCTCTCTCTCTCTCTCTCTCAACAGATACATTATGCAGAATTGCTTTTAAAAACGGTTAAAGATAGATAGATAGAAAGGAGATACACGTACAGTCGTTGTACTGCAATATTGTGGAATCATTGGAAACGTATTTACTTACATCCTATTTAATGGATTTATATTAACTCCAATCAAATGCATATATTCATTTTGACAGTGGATCCCGTAATATTCTTACTTTCAAAATATACCATCTGTGAACTATTTGTGAGGCACCGGTATCGAAATATGTACCGCAATTTTTCGGAATCTACCTGGCTATACGAGGACCGATTACAATACGTCAAATTAATGGAACACAGCTAGTAGTTTTGTTTAAACTATTTCTACAGAGAGTTTGGTTGCAAGAATATTGTAGATCGATTTGAAGCGATAGGTTGAATCGATTGATTCTAACAGCTGGTTGGCTAGTGGTTCGATAAAAAGGGAAGCGCGAAACACGTAGAAGTGCAGGTAGACTATAGTTACCCTGAGTAAGCGATCGAAGCACAGTAGTAAAAGATTCGATTTTAGGTGGACTAGAGTCATTTTTGTCAGGTATCCCAATCGAAATTTTGTTAGGAGAATTTATTAGTGAAAATTACTCAAGTACACTATTTTATGGATAACACCTGTATTTTCCCCTTTTTTATGCCTGGTACGAACTAACGAAATGCACTAGACATACGACCCGCAGAAAATACGAACGATAAAGTGATTACCTATTTGTGAAGTGTATAATATGTATATCGAAGGTACTATGTACATAAATTGAACCCAATATGTACTTTTTTGTTTCGAATCAAAATTGCAGGCAGAATGTGAATTGACATTTCCTTCTTATAAGCGTTCTTTTTCCAACATATAATAATTCGACTCCAACACACTCAAGCGTTAATTTCTTTTATTCGTAATCTCCGTGAACAACTCTATAACCTGCTACTATATGGGAAATTTTCAACCAAATCGCTGTCCCAAAGACCTTACACTCTCCTTGTTAGTTTAATTATAGTTTTAAAAATGAAATTATATTAGTCATCTTTTTATTTTCACATTCTTTATCTTTTGTAAGTAAAAAATGCCGAGTTTTAAGAAAACAATGTTCTGTTATAATTTTCAGGTTGAATTCCATAATAACAAAAATGGCTGCTCTTTTCTTTGCGTGGCCAGAAATTTTTGTCTTTTTTCTATGTTATCCAGTAGATTTGCACGAGAAAATGTGAGAAATCCAAGTTTCAATCCTGGAGGATCAAAGGTTCAAGAGTTATAAATGTTTAAAGTTGAGCGATTTTGAGAACCGAAAATTGACTTAGAATGGGACATTACTGTATATTAATCAAATGTAATAGAAATGATAGATAGAAAATAGTTTACGTAAATGGTCCGTTCTGCAACGGAATTTCCACATTTCTTTTTCCTGGAATTCTTCGACATGGCTCATTAGGTTCTTTTCAATATTTGAAATATTACAATTTCCAAATAACCTGTTTCGTACGGCAAGACAATGTTCATTCTTCGCTGATGTTGATCACGTAGATTCCCAAGCAGGCCCTCGCCGCCTCTCCACTTGACCTAACCGCCAACCAACTAATTAATTATATAATCAGTCAAAAAAGTCTCCATACAGACATACTTTAACCCTTAAATCTAACATTTGTTTACATAATAACCGGAGCATTAGTTCAACAAATGTTAAACGTCTCGGGAGGAGATGGCTGGGGATAACCCCGGTCATGGAGGAGGCCGGTGAACTATCCCGTGGGTGGTTGGGGGGGGGGGGGGGGTATTACAGCGCGGCCCCCGAGTAGTACTTGTACGTTAACATAAAAAAGACATGCAGAACAGATCATCCTTTAGACGTCTTGCATTAGACGGCACAACCATACTCGCGCCCCGCCCACTGTCGCATCCTCTCAGTCGAAATCAATACTTTTCATTCTGAGAGTTAATGTTAGAGTGCGCCTCCCGTGATTCCACGACATGAACGCAGAACTGGGTTGACATTTTGAAATTAATGCGTCACACACGCACACGCACACGCGCACGCACACGCACACGCTAACACACAAAGTGTGTACGTTCATGTCGACGCAGTTTAAAGTAGTTTACTTCGAGCTGCGTTCACATGTAAATAAGGATATGAGATGGATTATCGCTATGGTGTCACATCGAATCTAAGATACAACAGTGAATCGGAAATGTACCAATTGTACATATACATTCGCATTGTATCTGGCACTATATTCTGCTTTAGCAGACAGTTCATTCGTTCGCAGCATCTACAAACTTGTGATGTCGCATTTACCCCATTGAAACCAGAAATCAGAACAATATGCACCCGCACGTTCACTAAAACTAACTAACTTTCAACATCATTAGTTTTCTAATAGTTACGAATTATTTGTTTGGACAAAACTGCAGACAATAGAGGCTCCGACCGTCAGCATAGTCTATAGTCTATGTCCATATCATAAATAAAAACTTCAAGATTTAAATATTTAATATATTTCGAAGAAAACATTATTTGTAACTGTAAGTCAGGATTCCAGATACCCCATTAACCCCTTGCCGTAACATTTTCTTTACAGTTACAGTGACTGTGAAAACGTCTTTATCCCCAAAAATGTCGTACAATAGAAAAGAAATTTTATATTTTTCATATGGTTACATTTATTTTAATGGTTAAATATTGATTTCAAACGAATCAAATTTTATTTTACACGTTACACGATGCGAATGCATCGTCTATAAGATTTCTACTTATTGTTAGCGAGGTCTACACGAGCAACTGATTGCGAGTTCCACCATTTTTGAGAAGTTTTATGCTTGTGGGATTTTCCGCTCTGTTAATTAGTTTTGGAGTCAGGCCACTACAAGGTATTTATTACGGTACGTTTTCTTGCGAATACGTACTATAACATTGTATGTTTTTAGGGTTATAACTCTCAACTCAAGTGAAAAATTCGTTAAGCGCTCAGGTCCAGTACCTCGACGAGACCACATCTTCGAGTCAGTTTCGACCCCACCATGGACCGTAAAACAGGCTGCTATCTTATTAGGTGTTCCGGATAGTTTTGGAGGCTTCCTATAAATAACTATAACTGTAAATCTAGTTATTTGAAAATTAGAGCTAGTCATTTCAAAGCTTGGACACTTATAAAAAGTATTTAACTTTTGTCGTTTACATTTATAAACATGACCTTACTTTTCACTATAATCGAAGATGGAGCAAGATGGAGTAAGCAGCATATTTAGCACATGCCACTTTACTCGAATTCATCTCAGAAAGAAAATTATTCTTCGAAAAATGCACCACAGTGTTGCGAGATGGTGCATTACGATGACCAAAAAACGCGCGGACTTTTCGTACCGTCTCTGCAAAATTTTCACCATTTTTGTAGTGAATTTTCACATTTTCTATGCGTTGCTCGATCGTGTAAATCTCCATGACTAAACTTCAATACTTCCTGATGCCATTTGTCAAAGATTAGTACTCTATGTTCGCAAAAACCAAAAAAATGGCGCACAATTTAAAATGTCAGATCATTTTGTGACATTCTTTCTACTCGTATATTAAAAAGTAGTTGAACTCAACACCTCTATTATCTTTTCGTCGCCTTTATATGGTGTAATATTCACCAGATTCAGTTGAAAATACTATGCTCAGATTAAAAATAACATATTTATATCGAACGTTATTTCTCTACTTTTTAAATTAGTGAAAGAACACAGCTAAAAACAAATTAGTACTTTTAATAAAATACGTAAAATGTAACAAATACGAATATTTACTACAATATGAGCATTAATTGATGTATTGAGAAAATTAGATTGTGGTTGTATTAATACCATCAATATTTTTGCATAAGAAGAACGTTTAGTCATAATCTAAAAAGTCTTTCGTTCATACACGAATCGTTCATTAACGTCAGCACTTGCCGCGTCTTTCTCCGATCCGATTTCTTCATCTTTTGCAAGAATTACTTTCTTACCCAATAACACACTTTCAGCAGGTATATCTAAGGCCCACCCTAATATACACATATATTGTAGAATCACTCCCTTACCTGTTGTATCTTCGGTTACCGACCCCCATTTGCGAGTGTAACACAAAGAAATCTAACTCAAGTAACTCATAAACTTAAACGTTTGAACGGTTTAAGTCGTTAAGTCGTTCATTGTCAGGAGTTGCGCAAGATCGCTCAACAGCAAGAGGCTTGTCTTACCGGGCAAGAGGTGCATTCGTAAAGATAGTTTAGTACTGTGTACATACATTGCTTTTCAGAGTCTGACAGAGACTACCAGGTCAGGGTTCCCCGAAACCTTGTCGTAAATCAGGTACACTCCTAACCGAGGATCATTTACTGGGTCATTTGGAACAGCTTATTACGACGGAATTTATTAGACTTACGAGTACATACATACAGTAAACCATACTATGTACTGTATTTCTGTGCGTAAATTGAATTTTGTTTTCTTCAGACATCAATACTTTTTATGTGTTATTATAATACTTGAACTGTAGAAGGTAGGAACTCTTTAATAATATTTTCTATATCTATCTTCTGATAAACCTGTGAAATTAGAGAACCCCTATTATATATGACCTATCCTATCGGTATCGTCCTATATGTACTATTGTATAATGTACCAGCATGTCAGAAATCTTAGAAAAGCCTGTACTATGGACGCATAAAATCCGATAACTCTGAACAGTCTTTTGTTATTTCATTGTTAAATATACTCGTACGTACATAATAGGACAAATTAAGTACACATGTTCGTTCGTACTTGAATTATAGTGTTAGCAGCGATCACGGAATTGAATATTTAAATGTTGCACAAAGTACAATCGCATGGTCGACGAGAGGGAGCATAGTAAAAACGTAATTAGATAAACTCGCATAGAAATTGTATAATTGCACAGGCATTAGAAATTCTACACCTTACTCGTAGCTGCGGATTCTGAGTTGCATATTTTTGTTGTTCAATTTAAATATGTAGTAATTTTGCGGTAGTAGACATTCACTGAAACTCAATCCACTATCATACTCGGAATGTATAGAAAAATAAATCTTGATATGTGCTGAACAACGAAAAAGATTGGTGATAATTTATACACAATGACTGTAACTAATAATTCGCTGAAATGACGATAGATTCGAAATCAAATAGGTATCGAAACAACCAGAATGATTCAGCTACTACCGCGAGATGTGCAAACTGAACTTCGAAAAACTGTTGGTACATTTACTTATTAGCCAAGACTAATGAAAATTACTAGGTATATTAAGATTGCTGCTGGCAAGCGTACGCCATCGAAATATCTCAGACTTTATCCGTGAAAGATCAGGCTGTGAATTTCGAAGTTATTTGGAAAGCAATATAGAACAGTATATGTATGTAGAGTAATATAGGTAAAAATAATTTAATGACAACTACCACGATCAAACTATTTTACTGGCGTTTACTGGCAACATTACCCATCAAAGAGTACATGTAATCGTTAATACCGCACTTTAATTTACCTCAAGAGTATCCTATTATCCCTCAGCCACCGTTTCGATTCGTTCGCACCAGCGAACATGTTACAGAATCCTTCTTGTTTCTTACTTTTCTTGCGTACACGATACTAGTGTTAAAAAGGCAAAACGCTTTATCAAATTTTCTCTCTTTATTATTATTATTATTATTATTATTATTATTATTTTACCGTATCGTATATTACTCCTTACGTCTTTATTGATAAGATTCAAAATTAAAATAACATCGCTCGCATACCATAATATTGTATTCATGTGTACCTATACTTTATATTAGTTTCTATTATTCATCGATTATCATCAATTTCGATTTATGTTGTTCTGATTCTGAACTTCAGTTGCACAACGTAATTTTAAATTGAGATTGTTAGACCAACAAAACATTTGTACGAACCGCCGAAAAAGGACCAAAACCATATAATATCCATGTATCATATATTGTATGTTAAGAAAATAAACATTAACTAATATTCTACAAGTACATTCACAGCCATCATTCACCCTTACTGCAGATAATGCGATATTGTTTGTTGTTAACTTTCCACTCACTGTACCTCTATAATTGCAACACTTCTAACAACTAAACTAATCATTTTGATCGTATGTGTAACAAAATCATTTTACGCGCACGCGACTTTCGAACTGTATTGACTTTTGACTCGAGACGCTTCGGATCGTATGTTGCTACACACAAATGAAAGATATAGTTTATTCGAGATAAAAACCCGTGCACAGATTGCAAATCAATGAAAGCGAAATGGTACGAACGTTCGTGAACCGTATTTGTTTGGACTGTTCCAACAAACTTAAAAATCAATGATTCAAGTTAAATGAAATGGTCACCTAAGTCCATATCTACGATATATCTGCCACCAAATGAGAGACTCTGATTATGAGAAACTGCATCGATTCGTTGCTTCGAATATTTGCTAAATTCTATTGTGTTTCAGCTACTAATTCACTTGGCGAATATCTCGATAAAAAAACGGAATAAACCTCTCGCAGAGGGATTTCTCGATGACACAATGACTAGACAACAAATAATACATATGTGCGTAGAATATATCGTAAAAGAAAATTCTTCGAACTGTCACAAGCACGGAACAAAAGATATAATGTAAGAGTTACACGTTTTGCCTAATCCGGTTCACTTCCAATCTTATCGATAAAGGTTGGAAAAGTTCAATTATTCAGAAGTACAGTGAACGCAATATCGAAGCATGAAATATCTATGAATCGCCAGACCGACTCACACGGCCTAGTCTCGAAAACACTAGCCGCGAGTTCGGAAAAGGTTATCGGTAACTGATCGTTGGTCTTGCGTGTGTCCACGGGCGTAATTTCTCGCGGTCGTGGTCGTGGACCGGAAATGATTGAAATCTCACGCAGTGCATAACGCGAAACAGGTCACTTCGTGCCGACTGTCTCACGACGACTGAGCAGGACGCGCCGAGTGGCGAGTGGCGAGTCGCGGTCGCGACCGTGAAGGCCGCCGAAGCCAAAGCCGAAGCCGAAGCCGAAGCCGAAGCCGAACCCGAAGCCGAAGCCGAAGCCGAAGCCGAACTCGAAGCCGAAGCCGAAGTGTAAGCTACCCCCTTCCCATCCTGCCTGCCTGCCTGCCTGCCTGCCTGCCTGCCTGCCTGCCTGCCAACCTGCCTGCCAACCTGCCTGCCAACCTGCCTTCCTTCCTTCATCGTGCGCGTGTCACCTTGTTATCGAAGTCCGTGCGAGTGCGAGCACAACTATGTATACGTAACACGATACAATCTTACCGTTCGGATTGTATAAATTAAATTATACCAGTTCTCGACATACCATAGTCCAAACAAAGATTTCTCCAATCTAGTGGCTTTCAGTTTCGCATTGAGTTCGCCTACGAAAACTATACCATCTCGCGGCTTCCCAATTTCGCATTGAGTTCGT
>CM052203.1:9163810-9238010 GCA_028455805.1 Lasioglossum figueresi | reverse complement strand
CCAGGGAAGCCAGTTGCGTTCGATTTCGAGATCCTGGTCCCCTCCCCATTTAGACTAGGGATGGTCACCGTGGTGGAGTTAGCGGGTTTACCCGGCCAGCCGGTCGCTCCCCGAGCGCCCAATGATCGGGGGAACCCCGCACATCCCCGTTTCTCCCACAGGGAGTGTGGGGAATCCGTAATGAGTGATTACCACCACGTAAAAAAAAATGAAAAAAAGGAGAGACTACGCGTCAGGTTCGTCCTCGTTCTCTATAATCCTACCGGCTCCCTGATCTCGCATCAAATTCGTCCGCGTACCTAACTAATAAACTGAAACCATATTCCAAGGGTAATTACCCTTCTGCAGACTTCTCGCGCTGCTCGCGGCCTTGGTTCGTAACACTACTATCAAACACCAGTACGAATTTTAACTATATGTAAACTATTTATATACTGTATACATACAGTGGTCGGCATTAACATTCGGACACTCTTTAAAATTTTTTAAGAAGTTAGAATCAGTTTACTAGATGACAGGTAAAAGATATTTTGAAGAAAATGCAATTTGTCGGAATCGCGAATCATTTTTATTCTAAGACTTTTTTTACAAGTCTATATTGAAAACTTTTAAATATTAAATGTCAAAGGTTAAAAAAGAAAAGATTAAAAATTACTGGTTTTCTGCGATTCCTGCAAATTCAACATTTTCAGAATTTCTTTTACGGGTCATCTAGTAAACTAATCCTTCTCGTAATCTCACTAATAAAATATTCTTAAAAATACATTATCAATTTATGTTAATGAGACCATCGATAGTAGTTTCGCTTACTTGACAGTTAGTTGTCTTTGTATTAACAGTTTCTTCTCAATCTGTTCGATTGGAAATTGCGGCACTTCGTAGGGCGCTGAAATTTCATTTGGTAATTCCTGTGGTGCTAGCCTCAAAGAAGATCCACCAACTGCTCCCGCTACGCTAGACTCCAATCCAAACACTGGACTTTCACTACCTGCGATAGAAAGAATTACGTATGTAATCAGTGTTATTTTTATTAGAAAAAAATACAGTAATGCATTTGGATGACATGTTTCGATTGAATCGCCGAAAGTAAGATCAACTTCCTGATAGAATACTTCTTTGCTGGAATAATTTGACGCTGTTTTGAAGTTATTAAATATCAAAAATTTAGATACTAATATGTCATAAGTGCTACAGTTTATGATATTTTCATTAAAATTTCAACGTTTTACTATACAAAGGTCAAGTCTTCGTTAACTTAGTGGAGGAACTCATCAAATTCACTTTTGTTTTACATGTAACTATATTTATCGCGAAGAAAATTCTTTACTAGGGTACGTTTTATAATATTTAGGTATGTTATGATTTAGAAAAAAATAAGTTCCATCAGTTTCGTCACTTTCTCCTACACTACTGTTCGTAAAAACGTTGACACACATGTTTAATTTATGAAATAAAAAAATATATATATATATATATATATATATATATATATATATATATATTATGTACGTATACGTTGTATACATAATATAAGAACGTAAAAGTAACATGCTTGATCGAAACTGAGTGTGCTGCATCGTTCCCATTCGAACGAGTCCTGGCAGCTGTCGCATAGTACACTTTCGATTTCTTATAAACAGTGTTTTTTACATAAAAAATGATATTTTTGTTAAATATTGAACGTAAAGGTGTACAAAACAATAAATAATTTTTTGAAACCTTTTACAGAAAGTAAATAGCTCAAATTCAACATTTTTTAAGCTGTGACAACAACCCCTCTTCCCAATAATCGAAACTTAAAACATGTAAAATTTTGTTTTAATTGGTAAAGAAATTATTTATCTTATATCTATTTTAGCCGGTTGAGATACACGTATATAATAAGAAGTCGTTCAGAAAATACTGCGGCGGATCGCTCGCTCGGAAAACAGTTGTACACGGGCAATGTTGCTATTTCGAACCAATTAAAACAATTGGGCAAGTTGCAGAAATTTTGTTTGGAAAATTGTCTGGACGACCTAATAAATATGACAGTAGCCAAAGTTAAATTTAGAAGGGAAATGATTTTCAGCTATTCTATTTATAAAGAATATATTTACCTTCATCTTCAGAGTCTGTAAGAAATTTTGGTACCCGCAGATAAAGATCATCGTGCAACGGGTTAACTCCTCTGCTTGACATTTTTCCGAATGATCGCTTCAAATAGCACAAGTTTATTTTGAGAAAAGATTTTCCGTCGCTGGTGTTTCAAATAATTCGTTTGAAACCAGAAACTTTAATGTTAACCGTAGCGCTGTCGTTAATAACTGAATTTAATGGTCCGACGTTGAGCTAACTATAGAGTTACCTATCCGCCGCTATGACACACGTACACACACAGAGACACGCACACGTGCTAATTGCACTGTTTAACATTCGAATAAACACTGTTTCGAAGTCACAGTATTTGACACTTAAATTCCTTATTTCGAACGATATCAACCCACTTAAACGAAATACATTCAAAATTTCGATTTAACATAGATGTTTATAGTTTTGCCGGTTACAATATTGCCATGAAAATTACGTCGCAAATTAACGTACTTCAGAAATTGATACTACGGCACGGAACAGACTGGTACAGAACGAACAAGAAACCCGACCGGTACACACCGAGTATATGAAACATTAAAAACTGTTAATACAGGAAATACGAATAGACGACCGTCGAACAAGATAAACTGTTGTAAAACGGATATCAGTTATCTTGTTTCTATTCGCGTACCGAAACATACGAACGGCCTAGCAAACTGTGCACAGCGAGTGGCCAGGAAACCTTCATACGGCGGCAAAAATACTATTCAGTTCGAGAAGGGAAGACAGTGACGTCGAAAGCAACAAAGATGTCGGCTCTTTGCCAATTTTCAAAATCGTTGTCTGTTGGTATTGACATGAAGCATACTATCTCTATACAGAGTGTCTCACCTAGTATTACGTCGTCCCATTATTATCTATGTAGTATCCGTAGCAAAGAAATGTTGCAAATAAAAATTCAATCGTAGGGGAGATCGTGGCTAATTGACTAATGAGGTTAATCGACTAATCCATTCTAATTATTATACTGTAAAGCAGACGATGCTGCTTTCCGCGATATTGAAAGATAAGAATGACTAGCTCACCATGTAATGTATTGTCGTGACCGAAACTTGCGTGTTATACCAATAAGAATAAAAAATCTAAAAACATCGGCGGTAAGTAAATATTTTTGTTTCGATTATTTATCAATTTTTCTCCATTAAGTGCTGCTTGATATTTTTTCATGATTAGTTTATGGAAATATGATACATTTACTATAATTTGAGGTATTTTATTTTATCCGATGCGTCGAGATTATGCACGTGTGGCCCTTACAATGATAAAAATGTCGAACGGGGCTACTTGACTGAGCGTAGGATTTACGTAATTCAAGAGAGATTACATTAATTCATCACCGCTTGGTGCTTTGTTTCTCTGCTTCAGCCGGGACCCGAAACCGACGTTACCGCGTCAGCTCCTGCTGCATCCTCAAGCACCTAGGCGTATATGTACGTAGAGAAACACATATATGTACCTATAATTATAATCGGCTTTCTTATCTCTGCGTTATCATCTGCGGATTCGGATGAAGTTGTTTCTTTTGTTTTGTTCACCTGCGCATCCGAATATTCGTAGCTCCGATCCAATTACAAAACTTCTTTATTTTTCATTATTTTTCATTATTTTTCATTATTTTTTTATGGGACTTTCACCAACTTATTTCGGGTATTTTTCTGATTAAAATGACACTAAAAACGATAAAATTTCAACTGTATTTAGTGGTTTAATTGACGATGAATGTTCCAGGCGCATGGAAGGACAGCGCGATCCGTGTTTACATGCTGTCTTTTTCTACGTTCGGCTTCCTTTGTACTTCCGGCGCGGTCAGCGCGGTAGAATCATTGTCAGTCATAAAAAAATAGTGTTCCTACAGAATATTTCTTCGCGCAGGACACAGTCGTATGCAAAATAACGCGACTTTACTGAATTTTGAAAACGACAATAGCGCGATCAAGGTATAATTTTGAAACTATACTTTTAATATCATCTACTATTAGAACGTTGAAAATTAATGTGATTTGATTAGTCAATATCAATCAATATTATAAAACTAAGAATCAACAGTTTTCAAGCAACACGTGCCGCGCGCGCGCGCGCTTCTTGGTTTCAATTGTATACATACTACGTTCACATGTACAGTATTGTCTGCGTCTACACAGATGCATTTGTATCTTTCGTGTCAGACTTATTGAAATTTACTATTGGAGATTAGTGGCGTTTTTTTTTCTCTTGGGTAATACATGTAAAAATTATGATTGTCAGATTAAACAAAAGACTTACATCCGACGCAGTTAAGAATTGGAAAATACAAGCATAATCGTTTCTATGTCAATTGCAAGTAAAAAGTCAAACTTACGATCGCGATGTGGATCAATGTTATGTGGCGTTGTAGAACTGTCAGCATCACCTTCACCATTTAAATCATAGTAAATTCTGCCGTCTTCTCCCTTCATATTCCCCTCAACACCATTTACATCCACGTACTCCTCCTCCATATTTCTAAAAACAAACGTTCATTCCCTATTTTGTGAAATACATTTCAATTTCCATCGAAATAAACTACTGCAAAGAGCTACATGTATGTACACGCAGTCACCGCTTGGAGCACTATGGCCGCCATAGGGAGTGAGACGCGCGGGCGGGAGAAGTGGGGGTATTCCTTGAGAATGCCTCCGATCGAGCAACGAACTGGACATGCCTGACGTAGATGCTATGATCTTGGCTACTAGATACGTCAACAAATTTAAATCACAATATATAAAACACGAACCTCTTATCTTCCCCTTGGTAAATGGAAAAATTAAAGAACTAAATAAATTCCAAGGCAGCACACAATAAAACTTTAGTGGACCAACCGATGAGCGACAGTAACAAATTGCGAATACATACATATCCATAAAGAAAAAAAACAAAAGTCAATTTGGAGTATAATAATTATCAAATTTTTAGTTGTAGCAACGTTTTTAACGTCTATAAGATGTACGATATTTAAATGTTGGTAAACATTGGTTGGGTCAATGTAGCATTATTAATTAACCAACTATAATAATTGTAGGCCCAACGTTACATATTCGTTGTTGAGGATTTGTAGACAAAAACACCAACCATATCCCAACCAACTCCCAACCAACTCCCAACCAACTCCCAACCGTTGGCCAACCATAAATGCTATTAAACTGTAAGAGTAGCACACGGTAAAACTTGAACAATCGATCGAAGATACTGTTCAAAAATACAGAGTGGATTTTGTACTATTATACATGTAAATTTTCTACGTCATTTGAATGTTTGAATGTTGGTGGTGTTTCAATTTTTGTTCTTGTTATCATCAGGGAAGTTGAATGTGACACGTGTGGGAACTAAATATTCCCCTTACCCAACTACATACATACCGATTACTCATTGCATAAAGTAGAGTAAAACGACGGTGAATTATTATTACGTACATATGCATACGTATACGACAATGAACATACACGAATACAGAAACAAAATAAACATTGATTGGTTTACTTACGCTGTTATTCTGTCTGAAGAACGGATAAAATGTAGTTTTCCTTTTTAAATGATTGTTTAGTTTAACTCGCTCGATAATACCAACGAGTAGTAGTAAGCACTGGTTGATATACACTACGAACACTAATTCAAAGAATTACAATGTTCGATGTTTAAGGAATGCACATGTATGTGCATATATTCGCAGAGGAAGTCACAATCAGTTCATATTTTCGAATGTTTTTGCATTACAATAAGGTCACTGTGATCACTTGAACGGTGCACGTATGTAATGTAAACTTGTATGTATTTAATTAACAAAGAGTCAACGATTCCGAAATGAAACGAAAAGCAAAATTGAATTTCGTTACATGAATACTCAAGATGTCGTAATTGTTGAGGCACGAAATTAAAATCTTCCAGCGTGTTGGAGCTGGAGCTGGAGCATGCTCTTAGCCACCGACTATCACTAACATTTCCGACACGATGCGTACGGAGCAGGATCGTAGCTACCGTCTTGTGAACCTGCGTATAACTACATCACCGAAACGTATTGGAATCGTTTATCGAAGTGAATTCTGAATAAGTCGCAACGCAAATACCCTTTTTTTATATGAAAACCAGGAATAAAACCAGCTCCTGATTAGTAGCATGTCTACGATAGAATCATATTGTCCACTAATAAAATCAAATAAT
The DNA here is from genome assembly GCA_028455805.1 of Lasioglossum figueresi. Lineage (NCBI taxonomy): Eukaryota > Metazoa > Arthropoda > Insecta > Hymenoptera > Halictidae > Lasioglossum > Lasioglossum figueresi. Next base: position 9,231,704 of record CM052203.1, on the reverse strand, counting down.
CAACTTTAAGAATTTCGAGTCTTGCTTTCAAACTACCCATTTTTTAATTAAAAGATAGAGCGATTACATGGAGGGTTTATGTCCGATTGTTGCAACATTCGTGTTACATTTTGTAACAAATAAAGTGGTGAATGTTTAATTGAAGAAATGAAACGTTCAACACTTTTCTGTGATAATAAAGTTAGTATTATTCTGAAGATGATAATCAGCTTGAAATGCTTGAATAATATGAAATCTTTCACCTGCGATCTTAAGATTGCTGGAAATAATAAGGGAGATCCACAGCAACGAATACGATTGGTGGAATAGCGCGGCGGCGATGAGAAGCTTGTCTTGTCGCGTCGCGCCGCGTCGCCTCGTCGTACGACTGACGCAGGGGAGGATAAACCAAATTTTTTAGCGAAAATATTAGTGGAATGTTTGTGGAAAAGATTCATGACGATAGATGTGGATAGATGTCGTTACAATAAAATGATTCAATTGTTGAGCGTATCGTCAGGAATGAAAAAATTGTGAATAGAAAGAAGGGAAAAAAGAGATCATAGAAATCCGTAGATTTTGGTTTGAAATCCGTAGGTCCGCAGGCAAGATGAAAAATCCGTATTCTACAGGGAGATTCGTGGAGTTGACAACACTGCCTCATCGCAAGGGTTAGGTTTGGTCTCGATTTGCCCTCGAATTGGCATGGAATTCCGCCTATATACAAACTTTGCACTCAAATTGCAGAAATAAATGGGTCAGAATTTGTAGACAAATTTTGGTGGCAATTTCATAGAAAGTCAAGAGCAGATTTCTTACCGAGTACAGTACTTGATATCAATGAAGAAATTCAACACACGTGTTTTTCCCTTAATTTTTCCTTAACATATATAACTTTATTGCATTAAAATAAAATTATATTACAACTATACGAATTTCTTTTAGATGTGCTTCATAAAAATGTGCATTAAAAATTATTTTCATAAATTAACAGTTTTAATTCATTGAAAGAGTTAGCTTCTTGCACGTATGGTACATAGAGATAATATAGAAGTTTTCGTACAGATATCTAAATATATAGAGGTATTTACGTTTCAATTAAAGTCAAAGTCACTTTCCGTGGTCGAGATATTTTGCTCTAGCGTGCTATCCGTATCGGTATCTAATAAAGATTTGATTACGTCCTTGACTTTCTTTTTTTCATTTTTCGAAGGTAGTTTTTCGCTTTGATCCTCGTCAACTTTTCTCAAAACATCTTTTCCTTGATTTTGTGACTCTTTCTGGTCTTCTGTATACTTGGCACTGCCCTCTTGCTTGGTTTCGTGTTCATCTTGTGGAATTTCTGCCTCCTTGGGCTCATGCTGTTGATTTTCATCTGCTACAAATTCTTGGTTAGAATTATAAGTAGAAGAATACTTTTGATTTGTGTCCTCTTGATATTGTGCATTCGGATCAGTTTCGTAAATATTTTCAGGATTATTAATATATTGATCGTACTGTTCGCTGGTATACCCTTCATATTGTTCATTTGTTTCTTGTGGATATTCTTGATCAACGTATTCTTCGTACTCTTCCTTTTTATCGTATTCGTAAGATTCATTCTGGTCATAATTGTATTCCTCGTTTAAGTTGGGATATTCTTTTGCCTTGTCAGATTCATTATAATCTTGACTACTACGCTCTTCATCCAATGTAATATTTGCTGGCTTGTTATCTTCATTTATATAGAGCTGATCATTACTTTCATTATATTTTTCATCGTTGTTGTCGTCGTCGCTGTCGTAATCTTTTTGTTCGACGTATTTATTATCCGCTAATTCTGCATTTTCAAATATATTTTCCGTATTCGATAATACTACATTGTAAGACATTTTTTCGGTGTTTGGTAATTCTACATTTTTAAGGCTGTTCTCAGTATTCAAAGTACTTGCATTTGCATCTTCTTTTTCCGACGCTCTTAATTCTGAAGAAGTATTCTCATTATCTTTATCCTTTGTTTTGCTTACTTCGAAATATTCTTTATTTTGCAATTTTACTATACCACTCGTGTCATTTAACATTACTTCTTGCACATATTCGCTATCTCGTGCTTCATGTTTATCGACTTGATTGTCTCTAATGTCTAGTTCAATTTGCTTTAGTTCATTTTCATCCGAAGCAGGCTCCTCAACAATTAAATCCTTTTCCATGGTTTGGTCTAGTTGAATATCGTTAATTAAATCTATTTCTTGTACTTGTTTCTCAACACAGTTCAAATTCCATGGCTCCAGTTCTTCGCCGACGCTAAATAAACATTGCTCCAATACTGATTCATCTGCTATGTAAATTATATTATCTTGACTAGAGTGGACAGAATTGTCTATCTGTAATTCAGGTAGACATTGTTTACGTTGCTCTTGAGCACCATTGATGCAAGCAAAATTCTGATTTTCCGACTTTTCAATATTTTCATGTGAATCTAATTCTGGCTCGTGTAACGCAATATCGTTGCTAATTCTGTCTTCTGCATGCGCCGTTGGTGTTACGTGTCCTTCGTGCGCATCTGAAATTTCAACATGATTCCTTTCGGATACTAACGTGCAACTTTGAATAGTCCGGCCTAATTTGCAATCTTTTTGTTCAGCCTTTTCTGCTTGTTCAACGCATTTAGTTTCGTTCATGTTCATCGTTCTAGATACAAGATTCTCCGCAAGCTCTAAAACTTGTTTAACTTTGTTCGTAAGACTTTCGTCTGATTTCTCTCTAGTAGACATTTCCGAGTCATTATTTAATACCGTCGAATTCAAACTGCCACTGTTCGCATCTTGCCAGTGACGATCTTCCTCGAAACTTTGTTTGTCAAGCTCATGATGAAGTTTTCGTATTCTATCAATATATCTATCAAATTCGTTGTCTGTTGTCATCGAAATCACTTGATCTTCATCTTTTTTCATATGTGTTTGTCTCATATCCTTTGATAATTGTCGCGCCATTACATGATTTCTATATTTTGGAAAGGTATCGGTACTGTAAGTTTTATCGTGTTCATTATTGTTAAAAGAGTAATTGAGGTAATTCGCATGGGGGTTCATATTGAAATTTATATTATGTTCCATACATTTCGGTGCATTTTGAAAATTGTCACTTTTCATTTTCCATTGTACATGATCGAATGGTAATTCATTACTTTGCTGCAATGGAAATGATTCCATACGTGCTGAATTAGTGGGGTACTGCAAAATTGACTCTGACGTTTGGTTTTGCGATATATCCAGAGGTTTATTACCATTACTATAGTAAGGCATTGAGAGATGCGGGACAGCTCGAATCATGCTCGTGTTTACATGTCGACTTTGCAGCTTTGGATCGGTTTGAAAGTCACGAGCCTCGAAACGTACATTATTATTGTACTCTTGGCTTTGTTGAAACACTGGTGACGATAAATGAAATGTCGGTAATTGTTCAAAGTCATATTGTGAATGTTTCGGATACGTTCGTAAGATACTCTGATCATTGTTTATTTGTTGACTAGGCGTTCTCAAGTCCACATTACTCGACGACGCATTATTAAAGGAAATATTTTGTGTTGGTTTAGTCAATTTTGACGGGGAGAAGAAACTGGAGTTGATCGGTTGATAATTAGACCAAGATGATTGCAACGGCAAAGTACTCTTTGCTTTGGATGGTAAAGAATTCCTTTGTTCTGTTCTCAGGTATTTATCACTCTGTTGACCAGATATACCATCGACGCCATCTGTACGAACTGTGCAAATTCCGCGAAGATAAGCTTCATAATGTTTCTGAAAAATAAGGAAATATTCTATGTCGTAGCATACATGTGTATTATATGTATATACAAATTATGTAGAAAATGTAATCTTTCTTGAACGAGATTGTACTACGAATTATTAAACGTCTACATATTCTTTATATGTATATGTATAGAGATCATAATAAATCTCTCATAATCGCTGATTCCATAATAAAATTTTACCAGTTTTCGATGAAGTCAATAAATCAATACATACATATGTACATAAACTATTGTGTTATATCCAAGTATGTAATATACGAGTACAATTATTATAAAAATTGTATCATGCTATTATAAAGTATTGTATTTAGACATATTTAGTATTTCGTATCTGTTTTAAAAATTTTTTCTACTTTTAGATTACACTGCTTTATAATCAAATTGCATGAAATGAAAAGAAAACTCACTCTAAGACTGTTAAGCCTATCTGTTCTTGCTGTCATCAATGCAAGACTATTGTCCACTCTATCCAATGCCTCCAGAAGTTTATGATTCCTTTCATCTGTCATACGTTGTTCCTCTAAAAACTCTATATATCTAAAACGCAGGCGATTTATACACGTATTGTGTCTGAAACATCAATAATTTCATAAATAACCCACTACAACTAATCCTTCGTTCAAACTAATCAAAATAGAAATGTCATAAAATTTGATTTTTTTACAGTACATTTAATAAGTGCATTGTATTAACAACTTCTTCCAAACTTGTGTTCCTGATATCTTAAGCAAATTATTCGACCAGTTCAAAATTATGATTATCATTAATAAAATAAAATATCGTTCTCTCGAATATGTAATTCGTTTCAAAAGGAATACATATTAAACAATGTAGAAAAGAAAGTATTCGTATATTAAGAATTTTTGTTAGATAAAAACGTGTTCGAACTAATTTCGTATAGAAACCGGTTATTGATTCATAAAATTAATAACATGTAAAATATCTAAAATATCCCAGTAAACCAGGTCTGCCAGCTGGCCTAGCCTGTCGAGCCCGTGACGGGCAGAATTCCGGCCGGTCGGTCTGCCCGTTTCCAGGATTGCGGGATTCGCGTTCTCATTTCTTGATAATACAAAGAACATGGGGTTGTTCAGTAGTCAAGAACGCTAGATAAAAAATCGATCTAGGGCGCTATCTCCCTCAAAAGTTCTATTTTTTCGTTTACGAGGCGAAATTTGCATTATTCGGCAGCATGTGATGTTATGATATGCAGTAAGATGAATAATGCAAATTACGCCTCGTATGTGTACGCTAGATGTGGACCAAAATAAATTTATAGATCTGTATCAATTACACATATACTAAAAATGTATATTCTAAAAATTTGATCAAAATCAGTCAACATTGCAAATTAAATTCTTACATATCTTTCAATACCTTTCGTTTTTTTTTCCACATCAACCGATTTTGATGAAATTTGTAGAATATATGTATAATTGGATTAATTATAATATAAAATTTATTTTTTAAATATTCAATATAGGCTTATAAATAAAAAAAGTTGTAAACAACAACTTTTACTATTTTCTCTGTAATTCCGACCAATTGCAATTTTTTCAAAAATTTTGTCGCGTCATGTAGAACACTAATTGTTTCAAGTCCTCAAAAAATTAAAATCTATTAATAAATAACCTATTAATGCGGCGAGTACATATTTTATTTTGTCAAGGTCGTTCAGTTCCGACCGGTAGTTTTTTATTTTGTCTGTTATCCGTACACCATAGTAAAGTGATTTACAAAAGCTCTGTTTAAATCAATAAGTAAGTAGCGCCGATCATTTTGACAGTTTCGTCGGACATTTTTATGTTCACGAAAAAATCAGTTTTTTCTTCAAACGCTACCACAAAGAAAATAATATCTATTCGCAGACTGCAGTGCTACGAATTGTAACAATATCTATGCAGTTTTACCCTGTTTGAACGATCGATGGTTGTTTACTGCCTACCTATGTAGAGCATACTTCTAGAGTATAGTATACAAAGCATGTATGTATATTCAAAATAAATTGTGAGGTGATGGTTATGTTCACGAATATTACCGATGACATTCCTTAAAAGTAGATTGCCTCTAAATCAATATATAATCTACTAAATGCTTTCATGTTATTGATACGCAGGAAAGAAATTAAATCAATAGCACTATTTGTGAAATAAGTCAAAGATTCGAATTGTGGTTGCAAATAAGTTTAGCGCATTATTTGCTATATCGCTATTTGAAATTGAACTCTTGAAAAGCTTCAGATCTATTGATTACTTGATATATTATTAATCAAAGCAAGAGAATTACAAGCAGTTTAATTTGAAAAGAAAAACACTTACCTGTTACGAGATTCTTGTAACAGTACTTTGAATCTTTCTTCTAATCTTATCCTCTCTTCTTCGCTGTAACGGTCGTGTAACACGTGTGTATACAATAATTATTCTAATAAGCTTACCATATAATATTCGTTGCACATCCATTCAATGTACTTACGCGTATTTATGTACTTACCTTTTTCGTAATTTTTCTTGCAATTCCAACATTTTCTTATAATAATCGTGACTGTCGTAAAACGATGTCATGGTAGGTATTTAGGTATGTATATAAATATTTATGTATAACTTAATTTTGAAGTGATCGAAAAAAATAGGTACATCGATTGTAACGATTTTCAATACGGTGCGAACAGTTTTATTTAAATTAGAGCCTTTCTATACAAAGCTTTCGTAAGTGAACTTATGGGGTTGTGAAAAAGACAAATCTTGCAGAAACATTGCACGATATTTGGCAAATAAATATTGTTTCGAAGTATCGTTCGTGTTCGTCATACTTGAGAACCAATTTAAACGATTAAAGAAATTAATTACACATACACAAACACAAACGTCACATAACGATATTTGAAAAAAATACGTTGATACAGCGGCAGAAGAAAAACCTTTCTTTGTGCCGGCACAATGAGCAACTGTTCTATTTGACGTCGTTCGACGCAACGGTACGGTCGGTACGGCCGATGGTGTATCAGGAGGTATCCACACGCAGGTGTTGTCCCTCCTGGTACGCTAACATTATGTACCTACTATGATGATGAAAACCTGTGTATACTGTAACCATTTTCTGTACTTATACAATTATTAATTAGTATGGAATGATCGAATTTAATACATTCAAAATATACATATACAGTCAGTTTACTAGCTACTGCAGTATGCATTATTCATCTTATTACTGCATATCATAACTATACATGCTGCCGAATAATGTAAATTTCGCCTCGTGAACGAAAAAATAGAACTTTTCAGGGAGATAGCGCCCTAGATCGATCTTTTATCTAGCGTTCTTGACTACTGAACAACCCCGTGTTCTTTGTGTTAACAAGAAATGAGAACGCAAATCCCGCAATCCTGGAAACGGGCAGACCGACCGGATTCCGGCCCGACCGGCCGGAATTCTGCCCGTCATTTTGCCAGCAGAATTCCGGCCCAAGCGTGTTTACTGGGTAATTTTCAAGTTTGTCCTTCGCGTGTCAGTCGCTCATTTTATGTCTTACACATATATGTATACATATGATATATCTATACTGCAGTCAGCATGTATAATATGACGTAGATATATATATATCTACTATAGTATCTATAAATGTCGAAAATATTTATAACCATGCATATATAATATGATTATAGACCACGGATGCCATATTATGTGAATCCATAGATTTTTTGCAAAACAGATAGAAATTTTTTAAAATATCAAACTAATTATCGGTTTGATCTAATCGACTTCGATTTAAAGTGGCTATGAAATAATTTTAAAAATATATAATTATAATTATAAAGCCTATATAAATAAATAAAGCATATATGCTCGTATTTTCTTAGATATTGTTTATTTTCTTTATGAAATATGTTCTTATTTGGATACAAAATACGTAAAAGTGTTTAAAATAGACATTGCTCGTTATAACGAATGAATAAACTTCTTATATAAAACATTGCATATATAAAAATTTAATGCTTCTCTAAAATTATATTTGTTCGTATTTTGCATTGGAGAATACATAAAAGTATTCATTTTAGATCAAATATACTTGTATAATTTCTTTTAATCAACATTTTCGCATTCCTTAACATACATTGCTAATAAATGGTCATGCAGATCTGGTGTAGTCACAGTAGCCAAACACAATCTATGTTGCAAACAATCTTCGACAAGTCTAAATTCTCGGTGGAGCTGTTAAAATTAATATTTAATTGTACATTATGAATATTGAATTACTTTTTATTTACATATCACATTATATTATATTGTACCTTGGTAACATTAGGCACCCTTGCCCCTTCTGTTGGTACCTGTACGCTGGTGGTTTGCAATTTAATAACTTCATTTTCAACTATGCCTTCTTCAATGGTTGTGATACCACGATTATGTGATACTATCAGAGCCACTTTGTTTGTATCAGGTATTATTCTCAAAAATCCCATTTCATAATGTATTGGCTTCTTGCTATCTGCATACCAACTCCTAGCAATATAGTTCAACATTGGCTGACCTATTGACCGGAAACTCATTTCTTCGCAATATTTAAAAGATTCAATTGTTGGATACTTTCCAGAACCAGGTTTTTGAGTTTTCCATTTACCTGTTAACCAAGCTATTGGTTTAAGAGCTTCGTGCATTGGTAATTTAAGACTCATGTCTATGAAAAAAATGCTAATTAGAGGATAATTGACAATTGTACATGTCTATACATGAAAGTACAGCAATATTTCATTCAAATATATTTATCAAATAGCTAACCTATATGAAAGATTGAATCTATAGAACCTATATTGAAGATAAAAAATATTTTAATTGTAAAAATAACTTATAATTTGTCACTTTTAATTCTTTGCAGATATATTTGTACTTCTTTTATTTTTTTCTTATTTGTCATAATATCTTTTTATATTTTATATGAAAATGAGCATAAGTGTATACACTTTGAAATTAAAGTTAAAAAGATACAAATATATAATATAAATAAAAGTACCTTCATATCTTTCTAAGAATTGTACTACTTTTTAAAAAACCGCGTCTCCTGAACATATCAATATGGCGACCATAATTAACAAATTCGAGTAATTTACCTATACCACACATATCTGTTTATAAATAAGTACACATTTTACTAGTTTTACTAGCCTACAGTCTTACTAATTTACATAATATTCATTATTAGTAAAATTTAATAGTATTTTGCGTTATTTTAAAAACAGTTCGTATAACGCATGTCAAAATGTGTGCAATGTTTGTCACAGTATTTCATGACATTCAAAACATCGTTCGACACATTATAGTTTGATTTACATATGTGTGTACGTTAGTGTAATATTACATATTTTACAATATTTAATGAATTAGATAGCTAAAAATTTTACATATTTTTTAGTATAGGTTATAAACCTGATACACTAGTTACATATACAAACAGTTTGAAGAATCTAATTTCATCAATAAAAAGTGTATAACTTATTGTGTACATTGAACAATTATATTTGATTTGTTAAATATTATTGCTTTCATATGGTACACATCCTTTTTCCAAAGTGACATACGTTTTGGTTTTAAACTAAGAGTACTATTTTAACAGAATATTTTTATACAGACGTATGTATACATATACACAAAAATTGTATTTGTTACATACCATAAGGGACTGATAGTACCAAAACCATATGTCCGTATAAAAATACTCTGCAAAAATAGTATATACAAATATATTTTTTTAGAATTATGGCAATTTCAATTAACGAAATATGCGAAAATACTAAACTGGCCCGTGAAATGGCATTAACTGGTAATTACGACACGTCTGGAGTTTATTACCAAGGTGTTGTGCAGCAAATCCATAGATTACTTGCAAGTATTGCCGATGTCACGCGTAAAGCTAAGTGGCAGCTTGTTCAACATCAAATTGTTCAAGAATTTGAAAAAGTAAAGGCTACGTCCAATACCTTACAACTTTTTAAAGTAGAAACTCATGGAGAAAGGCTATTTGGTATTATTATTATTGTTGTTTGTAATGAATATACATATTATGCACAATAATAGCACTTATAAAAGTAAAATAGAAAAATTAAAATGCTTAGGAACACCGTGTTTATCTTTTGAAGAACCTACAAGAGATCCAAATTTATGGACTTTTAATAATTCTGATACATCCTGGAGCCAAGCTCCAGTAAGAGATCCAGATGTATGGCCACCCTTAACTCCTACAGAACAAAAGTAAACTACATATTTTTTTTTACTTACGATACTACATTTAATAATGTAGTTCATCTAATCGAGAAAAGCTTAGACATTGCAAATATTTACTACACAACATTATGGAAGACAATAACATGGAGAACTACATTTGTAGGAACATTAGACCATTAAAAAGTCAACCGAAACAACAGAATCGGACCAGCATACGAAAATCAGTAACTTCAGGGAAAAAACCAGATATAAAACCTGTTAAAAGAGACGATAGAAAAGTGTTGAGAAAGGATGATCTTAATAAAGTTAGTTGATTTACTTTTTCAGCATAAAAGAAATGTATGCACATGGTGCAATAATAATCGTATATATATATATATATATTTTTCACAGGAAAAGTCAGAAAATGAAAAGGTCGATATGGAAGTAGAGGAACGCAAATTTGAGCCATCTGGAAATGATAGGGATTTAGTAGATTTACTAGGTACAGTACATTATGATACAAAATGGGAAATGGTATATAATATCCTTTTGTAAGCATTTCTTTTATATTGATGAGCCGATCAATATTTTGTCATTGATAATTTTGAGACGAAGTTAAACAAACAACAGTAGAATAATTAAATTTTGTGTGAATATATTATTTGTGTAAATCAATGTTTAAAGTGAAATCCATCAGCTGTAATACACTGTTCAAACATCATAACTATAATGTAAATGTGACTCTGAAAGTTCATAAATGTTTGAAAAAACGTTGCAATCTATGATCGGTAATTTGAAGCAATGGCGTTTTAATATATATATTACTTTAACATTCTGATTGTTAAACGATTTCTTGGCGAAACTTAAACATTCATTTATATGGTAAGAATAAATCTTTTTAAAGCAAATCAAAATTTGATAGGATTTTTTGGGACTTTTGTCCATGCTGGGATGGTAGTTAACATGTTAATATTTGTATTAATAATAATCAATTTAAGTAGCCTACATTTAATGTTGTAGAAAGAGATATTGTTCAAAAAAATCCAAATATTCATTGGGATGATATAGCTGATTTGCATGAAGCAAAACGTTTATTGGAAGAAGCAGTTGTTCTTCCCATGTGGATGCCAGACTTTTTTAAGGTATCTAAAATGTGTTTATGCACTCGTGTACAAAATATCATATCATCATATTAATGAATATTTTACTTCTAGGGAATTCGTCGTCCCTGGAAAGGTGTACTTATGGTTGGACCACCAGGTACTGGGAAAACAATGCTTGCAAAAGCAGTAGCTACTGAATGCGGAACAACATTTTTTAATGTATCATCTTCTACATTAACGTCAAAATATCGGGGAGAATCAGAAAAACTTGTTCGTCTCCTTTTTGAAATGGTAAATATCACTATTAGCAAAACTTAATATCATTTTCATTGAAATACATGTACAGTGACACTAATTAATATTCGGACGCTCTCAAAAAAACAATAACTTTTTAAATATTGGACTACACGATTTGAACTTTTCTGAAAAGTTAAAGCAATTAGTTTATTACATGATGTGAAAACAAATTTGTTCAAACTTTGCAATTGGTCGGAATTGTAGAGAAAAAACTAAAAGTTTCATTTTACAACTTTTTTTGTGGGCCTATATTGAAAATTTAAAAAATACGTTTTGTAGATCTGTGTCAATTATATGCATTGTTTAAGTTTCAACGAAATCGGTTGATTCAGGAAAAAACGACAGACATTGAAATTGACTGATTAATCTAACAAAATAAAAAAGTTGCAAAATATAACTTTTAGTATTTTCTCTGTAATTTCGACAACTTGCAATTTTTTTCAAAAATTTTATTTACATTGCGTAGCAAACCAATTGTTCCAACTTCTCAAAAAAGGTCAAATCGTATGGTCCAATATTAAAAAAGTTATCGTCTTTTTAAGAATGTGCGAATATTAGTGAGAATCACTGTATTTGATGCAAAAATTTTCGTTTGTTATACTTATTTCCACATAAAATTATTCTTCTATAACATTCTTTGTCTTATCTATCACTTCACCATGCATTTCGCGGTATTTTACTAATAAAAACCTGATAATCAAACTTCCCTAAAAATTTACAAATAATTTGATTCACTATTTAGTAAACGTTTCTAATTTTTACTGATGGTAACTCTAGGTATAAAGTAATAGTTGTGTCTTGTTTCATTTTTTTTTGGATATCGCATACAATAATCAAATGAGACTAAATTTTAAACAAAATTTTTTAATAAAATATCTATTTTCACTAAAACAGAATGAAACTCAGTGAAATTGTAATAGATAAAAAAAATTTGTTTTTTAATTGTATCTGTTCATTTAACTTTAAGAAAGCTTATTTGATTCTGAATTTTTTATACTTCTTTAGTTCAATATCCGAAAGATTAAGCATCTTTTTAAATAAAATCGGAGTAAATGAATGATAGAACAAAGATTAGTTCTTACTTTATTGTATCGCTCAAAATTGTATACTTTCTTCAATTTTATGAAATTTTTACATGTACTGTACATATAAATGTATTTATATAGGCCAGATTTTATGCACCTAGCACAATATTCATAGATGAAATTGACTCGCTCTGCTCTAGAAGAGGATCTGAATCTGAGCATGAGGCTTCAAGGCGTGTGAAGTCTGAACTCTTAGTTCAAATGGATGGTATAAGCTCAAACAGGTAACAGTGTCTTACTAATTATTTACTCACAATCAGTCAGCCAGGCCCAGCCAGGCCGGCCTCGAGCAGATATCGAGCACAGCCTGCAATCGTACGATGCCAGCAGATGGCGAGCATTATGCTGTCAGAACGCTGTTCGAAGCAGAGGATGCTCGGAATTTGCTCGATTTTGGACAGTGCACCCTGCCGATACTTATTGTGACGCAGATGTATGACATTCTGCTGGCAGGGTCTGACGGCAGAATGCCGGCTCTTTCTGCCAGCAGAAAGTGATACTTCTGCTGACGCAGATGCCCGTCCATAATCGAACATTTTGCTTACTGAATACATGTATATATACATATATGTATTAAATTTTGTATATGTTAATTATATACATACGAGGTTTGTTCGGTAAGAGTAGCCTTTTTTTTTTACATATTTGTGTACCTGTGTTTACTATTGTAAAAAATGAGTATTCATCATTTAGGAGAAACCTTCGTGTGTTATGAGTGACCCTGATAAGCAGTACGGCCCTACTGAACCTTAGTTAACAATGATACATAATTGTTTTAACAGTCCAAACTTGTGAGCCTCGCATTTTAGAATGACCGAACGTATCGAGCAAAGAATCACCTGCCCATTCATCACAAATTATCCAGCAATTCCTGGTGAAACACGGTATCCTGCAACTACGTCAGCCTCCATACAGTCCCGACTCTGTGACTCCCCGCGATTTTTGGCTGTTTCTCAAATTGAAAAATCCTCTAAAAAGACGATGATTCCGAGGGTGTAGAAGACATTAAACGAAACGCAACTAGGCAGCTATTGATAATTCCTAAAGATGAATTTCAGAAGTGCTTTCGCAAGTGGTAAGGAAGGTCGCTGGTAGAGGATTGTGGCTTCCAAAGAGGTGCTACATTAACCAATATTAATCTTTTCTCCTGCTATAACACAAAAAAGGATAGTTTCCGAACAGGCCTCGTATAATGTATAACTGTATACTTACATATTATATATATTATATGTATTAATAATACTTGATATTCTTCAGTGAAGACCCGAGTAAAGTGGTAATGGTATTAGCAGCTACAAATTTTCCATGGGATATCGATGAAGCTCTTCGGAGACGTTTAGAAAAACGTATATATATTCCACTACCAAATCGTACGTTTCATAATAATTTGTTTATGATTTTGTTACATTTTGTGTTATTTATTTTAACTTGCATATGTGCTTTACACAGATGAAGGTAGAGAAGCTTTATTGAAAATTAACCTGCGTGAAGTAAAAGTAGATTCTTCTGTAAATTTGGCAGATATTGCAAGAAAATTAGAAGGTTATTCTGGAGCAGATATTACAAATGTTTGCAGGTAATTGAAATCGATGTATGTCTTATTTCAAATTTCGAAATACTGAAAATATTTTATGTATCTTCTGTAGAGATGCGTCTATGATGTCAATGCGGAGAAAAATTGCAGGATTGAAACCAGATCAAATTAGACAACTACCAAAAGAAGAATTAGATTTACCTGTATCTGCCTCAGATTTTGACGAAGCCGTAGAAAGATGTAACAAGAGCGTTTCTCAAGAGGATTTAGAAAAATATGAGAAATGGATGAGTGAATTTGGCTCATCCTGATAACATTCTATTAAAAACAGAGTAAAATTTCGTAACATTTCTTTGATTCACATTAAAACTGTTTATATTTTCTGTTTATCAATGCTAATATTCGTTATGCGATAAATTGCTATTGATGCATACATTAATATTTTAATTGGCTTTTGAAAATTACATTTTTTATTGTTTCGCATTGATTTCAGATTTAAAAGATCGTGTCATTTTTTTCAAATCAAAAATTTTTCCTAAAGCTATGTTAACAAAAATTTTAAGTGGGTGTATTTAGAATACCATTGATTTGATAACATTTTTTCACAAAGAATTACAGTACTGAATTGTTTCTTTAAGAATAGTATACCTAAATTGTACTTTCACAGTCATTCATAATAATTATTGTTAATTTAATTTCACGTTATTCGGTTCCGGTGGATGCAATATGTGGTTTCATACGATTCAGCGTATATGTTAATAAATGAAGGTTTTGCAACAATTTTGTAACTCTTGTATAATGTCGTTCAGTATAAGGTATTGCGGATTCCAATATGGACACCGAGTTTTTATGCGAGTCCTCTTGTTCCACTATTAGAGCGTTTAGAATAACCTATTAAACAAAGATTACATATTATAGTATTCATAAGTGTATATTCGATGAAAAGTGAAGATAAATATTCAAGAAGTCAAGTTACAAATATTATAGAATGTTATTTGCAAACGTACCTGAGCTAATTGGCAATTTTTGCTGTTAGTATTCCACGCGATAGCACAATTCAGCAACTCCTCCTTGTATGACGGTGTTAGCTTATTAATTGCTTGTATAAGTTGAGAATTACTTTTATTTAAAATACCTGTGTGTCAAACAAGATAAAAGTAATTAAAATCATAGAATCTATCAGTAGAATCTGATTTTTACGATCGTTTCAAAAAGAATCTTGTCATTAGTACATACTTCACAGAAGTAGAAGTATTAAAATCTTTGATGCGTAAATATAAAAAAAATAATTATTATCTGATTAAATCATTAATATTTTGACTTGATAAATGTTGAAAATGATCTTAAAATTGATGTTGAATAGTGTTACATAGTAAAATAAGTTTATATTAATAATAGTAACATAAAGATAACTTACTTTCTATAATTATTAGTGTTTTCAGGGGTCGTTTCAATTTTAAACTTAAATTCAATGCAGAACTTAGTTGATTTGCTTGAAGTAGGTTCGCTAATTGTTGTTCTTCAAGTGCAAGCTGTTTCATTTCCGATACTGTTTTTTCTTTGTTTTCTTCCGTTACATCTTTCCAAATAATTAGTAATGAATCACTACCACCGCTAATTATGGTCTTTTCGTCTTTCCTAACTACATTTAAAATATTATATTACTATATTATAAGATACTTTTTAATTTAAAACGTGTACAAATGATATTTACTAGCCATTGCCCAAATACGGCTATCATGCTCTTCTAAAGTGCATAAACACTCGGATGTTTTGATACTCCAAAGTTTCAAAAGCCCATCTCCACTTGCTGTAATTAATTGCATGCCGCGTGTTAAAAATTCCGCTTTCAATACCGAGGACTCATGACCCTCCAGTGTCTATAATATTAAAATTATTAAGGATAATACATATACAAGGAGTTCAACGGTAGATGATCGTCCTTTTAGAGTGTGATTCTATATGTGAAGTAAGATACAAATAAAAGATGTAAATTTCGAATTGAAATTATATTAACAAATTAAAATATCACTAAATTATGATAATTGTCAATAAAGGAACGCGTGAGTCTAATCACCATAAGTATAGACAGTGACAGATCATGCACAAAATAAACGCTTACGTCGAAATTGTTTTGAGTATCAGATGTGACATTTTTAAAACGCACTTTTTATTCATTACACGATAATAGATATGTTTAATCGTCGAAATCCATAGAAAGTTATTACTATCCGCACTCTACTGGACTTAAAGAAAAAATAATACTAATACCTTTTCAATACACAAACTTGACAAGCAATCAATTCGTACTTCAATAATCGATTTTTTGGTGTCTCAATAATGCTCTACCAATTTAAGCTTCGTTTTATTTTGACATATAGAATAACTCTTTAAAAAAATAACCACCTATAACTGTTAATGTTTTATTTGATTGTACTCTCTGTCTATATTCTAGGGAATATACTTACTTTTAAACAAGAAAGATCTGTTAGTGACCAAAGTTTTACTGTACAGTCTGCTGATGTTGTCAAAAGTACTTGATCAATTGGAGAAAATCGTACACACCATACACCTCTCTTGTGACCATGAAATACTCCAAGTAATTTTAAATCATTAGCTGACCATAACTGAAATGCATAGTAAAATCAAATTTCTAATTAAAATAAACATTTGCTGCAAAAAATATTAGATATGTATAGACAGCGGTTTTTGTGCATTTATAACAAAAATGAGTAATTCTAATTTAAAACAGTAAAAACATTAGTTGAATTTAAAAATACTGTTATATTATTTTCAACCTTTTGAACATATTAAGAAAGAAAACAAATTTCTATTTCACTCCAGTTTGTTGAAAATCAGGTAGAAAATTTTTATTTTGCATAAAGATCTGCTGTCTAGATACAATGTATCACTTTAAATTTAACTTATCGCACTTTTGCTGTTTTGTCTTGCGACCCTGTTGCGATTAATTTGTCATTTGGTGAAATAGTCACACTATTAATATCGTTTTTATGAGCTAAAACAGTGTGGACTACATCCAGAGAATGCTCATCTGCAATTATTAAATATCTAAGATAGTATTAAAGATAATATAAAACTTTAATGGTATTCAGGAAAATTATAATTACCATCAAATTCTAAATTGTTTGGTAAATTCCACAATTTAAGGCATGAATCCTGACTAACAGAAGTAAAGAATTTACATGATGTTTGAGAAACTGCAATAGAACCAACGGAAGCAGTATGCCTAATAGCGGCTGCAATGCAAGAAACTTTTGATGTTTCTTTATTCATATACCACACACGAATACTATTATCCTATAAAGATATGTATTATACTTTATTGACAGTTAATAACATTTCTTACAAGAAAAGGCCTCAAACGTAAGTGGTAACTCAGACACTATTATAATAGAAAAATGTTTCCTCGACAAAAATTGCATAGTTTCTAACGTGTGTTCAAGGAAATATAAGAATTAACAAAAAAATATTGTAAATGTCATCAAAGATTACGCCAGTAATGTATTATATAATAATAAAAAAATTACATATTTGATTGCAAAAACAACTTAACATCTCGAAAATTATGTTCTCTAAGAATTAGACTAGAATTTTGCATATTAACGCAGCTACAGCTCGTTGGAGGTTTTTAAACGACTAATTTCAATCAGAAAAATGTGACAAATACCTTGAGGAAGGTTGTATAAAAAGAAAGTTGAAAACAAAAAAGTTAGCATCGCAATGGTATTTTAAACAAAACACAATGAGTTTGTAATTTTTGCCGACAGTAGCGATCGCTGTTTCTCTTTTTTTACAGGCAGCTCGAGCTTTTTGGCCCTTCATGGGTAAGTGCCCCAGTGGAATGGGTAGACGGGTAGATGGGAACTGACATAGAACAGATTCCTCCGCCGGACTTATACTGGGACTTTACTGTATAGAAACGATAAGTTAAGTGACCCCACAGATCCGTGGAAGAGGTTTCGCGTCCCGAAATAAGGAGGGCATGTAGTGATTACATTTCCAGCGCGAAACTCTTTCGGCTCTCCCGCTTCCGATGGGTCCGCGAGATAGCCGCGAGATTATCTCGCAGCGCGGCGAAGAGTCTGGAAGCTCTAGCTCTATACGCGACAACGTTTCTTCGTGCCGAGAAACCACGCTTTACTGTTTAGCCGTAGTTTTTTTAAATGGAATGCCAATTATTTCTTATCGAATTCGGTTAAAGTATCTAATTCTGCGTAAAAAGGTATGAAACTTTACAGCACTGTATTTCCCGCTGAAACCATGCAACGTTTGTTTGAATCATTTTTTTTGCACAACAAATAACAAAACATTTGAATTACGTTAGACATCCTATATAATAAGTTAATTTAACATTTCCTGTGCACATCATAATGATATAAAACTTACCTTTGCTGATGACAGAAATAGGCAAACATTAGCAGGTGTTGTTGCAAGAGATAAAACAATGTCTGTGTGTCCACGTAATAATTGACAATTCATAGTTGATATTTCATACAATTTTATATCGCAACTATTAGTAGCGACGGCTACATGCGTTCCATTCTCACCTATGTACACAACATCTAAAATTTCATCGCTATAACCAACCAACTGTAAAAAGTTCGATACTATTTATTACCGTCAACGGGCATTCAAATATCAATGAAATGTAAACACTTGGAAAACTCACCTGTTTAATACATTCGAACGTTGCTAAAGAATAAATCATTACATTGTGATCAACAGTAACCACGGCAAAAGTATTACTATTTTCATTATAAAGTAAACGCGTAATAGATAGGTTTCTTTCTTCTTTTGCTACCGATAAGTTAGAAAATTTTTGAACATACATTTGTCTTCCAGTTTTCATTTCCCAAATTTTAACTGCACCTGTAATAAATTAAATCATTTATCCTTTGATAGATCGTGAAAATTACAACAGAAGAATTCTTACAAATGTAAAAATAATATTCAAAATTTCAATTCGACAATTCATTTTACACAAGAATTGTAGGGGTGGTTTGAAGACACTGTTAACATTCAAATTCTCGAAAAACTCGACGGTTAGAATTTATTAAGCTAGCAATCGTTTACTAAAATTTCTTATAAGGAATGATATTTTCTTATATAGTATAAGAATTCGATTTTGATGAAATTTTATAAGCTTACAAAATAGTCGATACATCTTTTTTAGCTGCTGCAGCTTGCAAAAGCTTTACTGTCATAAATCAACAATTAGAGAAGAAAGAAGGATATGTCATTCGCACCTGTATCTGCATGTTATTTTGTTATGTGTTCCAACTGTTTCCACCAAAACGATAGAACAACTATCAACTTAACATATTTATTTAATTATATAATAAAGAGACAAATATATACGGATAATAGAAGAACAGTTTTTTTTATATTATATATTTACTTACGGGGATGTTCTGATTTTGCACTTTCAAACAATCAATTTTCAAATATTTTCTTCAACCGTTTGAATGCGTACGAATGTAATCGCGCTTCTAAGCGGATACATAAAGTACCTGACAGGGTGTACAAAAATTATATGTCATGACTACAATAGCAGGATTCTATACCTCTGGATCGGTGGAAATCCGACTCTTTTTCCAAGGTCAAAATTTTGTTTGTTGCTTCATACAATACTCATTGCGCGGAAAAAGTCCAAAAGGTACCATTGGTCTCAAGTTAGCATTCTCTTAGAAACCGACTCCAACGTTTTGTAACCTATTTTATTCAATATGTCTACAGGGTGAATAGAATGCACGGATACGAGTATCATAGAAAAAATTGAGGAGCAATTTTGAAACTAGTAGCTTTATGCTTTAAAATGAATCCAGATATATTGTTGTACAACTTTTTTCACGAAATTGTAATAGTTTAAATATAAGCAATTTTTAGCAGAGTCAAGTATCCAAATACTTATGGTCGTTAGTGTATGTTATTACAGTCACCTTAATGTATTTCGATAGAAGAAAGTGTAAATACAGGTACTATATAGAGGCAGGCATTCTAATGACAGAATGTTTGAATAATAAAGAGTTCGTATAATGATTGTTATAATAGTCGACGTTCTACAGTAGATGAGATAAAGTTTACTTAAAGCAGGTTTTGTTAATCTGCATATGTAACCCTTACGATGTGGGTTTTTGACGTCTGACTACAAACCTTTGTCTCCTGCAGCAGCAACATAAATATGATCATCCAACTTGTCATGAAGAGTTGCTGGTAACGACACATTTTTAGGTATAATGAATGCAGCTTCTATTTCTTCATAGACAGGTAAAACACGTATAGGCGACTGTGAGATGATATTCCATAAAATTAATACTTTATCTCTCCCTGAGCTATATGAAAAGAAAACAATGCAATATATTTGTCTGAAAATACTATAAATCGTGCAATTTCGTTGTATTACCTCACTAAGTAATCCTCGTTCGCATGAAATGATAAAGATGTAACTTTACTAAAATGACCTGAAAGAGCAATTTCTCTTTTACCAGATGATATATTCCAGCCACGAATTTTAAGATCGTCGTCAGCGGCAAACAGAAGGTTCGTTTCTCTGCATGTATGAAAATCTAAAACACTAAAATTATATTAGATAATACTACAACGTTTGAAATATCTTTTAATACTAAAATGCTGAAGTGAAGATTCTTTTATGATAGATTCAAGTAGAGCAATTATTCTTCACTACACTAAGACAGAGATGTAATATCTAACCCTTTGCACTCCAAGCTATTTTAACTCGAAAATTAAACATCTCTTTCGATTTAGGATATTTCCATTCTTTATGATTTTTTAAATTTTATTATATGTATATGAAATATTGGTGTAATTACCTCATAAACAATACCTAAATGTTTAGTAATTAATTAGATACCGATATATTTAATAATCTAAACAATATTTTGAATAATGCTGCAGTAATTTTTAGTGGCGCCTCAGAGTCGCCATTGGAGTACTAAGGGTTAATAATCCCTAAATGTTTTAGAAAGTAGAGACTGTCTTAAGAAGAAACGAAGATCATTATTTTATGTAATACAAATAAAACATTATGTAAAATTCTTTAATTGTAGATGCATCGAAGTTCACACTTCAAGAAATCAGTGACAACTATTATGAATGAAAAATACTATAAAACACTCATAAGAAATACATCGACGACTAAAAAAGGACTTGGAGGAAATCCCCAAGATAATCTTCGGTTTTCTGTAGAAATGAAGCTATCTCTATTGTAATCTGCAATATTTTCCATATCCTTTAGAACTATGTACTCTTTTAAATGAAATTTCTTCTAGTTTTGCATTTTTTAAATTTTCGTATCATACTGTTTTTTTTTTGTCGTAAGATAACGCTTCGTGAAAACGGTAATGCTACACATTTCAGCGTCAAATACCATAAATGACCATGAAATTTATTTAAATGTAATTTTGCTTATAGTTTCATTGATATTTTTATAATTAAAAAGATCTTATTAAAATTTGAAGTCCTGATATGGAGCTAGTGCAGGAATTAGAGCATTGAGCTATGCTGTAGTATAGGGTCGGGTATTTAAATGGGAACACCTAAATATCTTTGTTATTAATGATTTTATGAAAAAAGCGTTCAGGACAAAGTTGTAATATTTGAGAGGGCACGTGCAACGGTAAAGTTATTTTTTTCCAAAGTAATTGTTTTAGAGATTTCAAGGTAATCAGTACTTTATTATCTCCTTTGGCATATATGATTTTCCTATGTATTGATGGTGTCACGATTTAGGAAGGTAAGACAAGTAAAAATTGGAAGTTGAAAAATAATATCCTAGCGTACAAACTTACAAACACTATTACAAGTAGCATAAACGAAGATGTAATTAAGTAGATATTATACCTGATAACTCCTACAACTCCTTTTATGTTATGAATGCAAGTATGTTGTTGCAAATCCCACAACTTGATTGTACTGTCACTACCTCCTGAGGCCATTAAATTTTTTTCATTACAATAGGCAATACATACTACAGGACCCTTGTGAGTGGATTTCCACACTTTGATCAACTTATTATCTAAAACGGTAATATATAGTTTAGTTAATGTAAATAGTTGGAAATCGTATAATTGAAAACAGGAAATTGCATTGGAGAAAGTAGTTTAATGATTAGGAAAGGTATACAGGGGAAATTATAGAAAATTCAAGAAAAAAAAGGTCTAAAAAAAAGTCAAACAATTGTAAATAAAGTCCATTCCTTGTCTTCAAAGCTGAAATTATTAATAAATCTATTTGTTACAATTAAATACTAAATTTGTAAATTAATAGTATTGGTTTTACAATCTGGCTTTGCAAGAAATTAAAGACAAAAAGTTAAATAAATAGTAATTTCAGAAGACAACGAAGATGAAAATTAATAAATATTTAATCTTGAACAAATTCCTACTATTGCTATAATTTGTATTTTCCTACGTCCTACATTATAAAGATGTTGAATTCCTGTTACTTATATTTTTCACTTAAAATGAATAAAAATACATGTAAAATTCGTTGACTTTGTTTTATTTCCAAGTGTCACGTGACACGCGCATTTAGGCGAACACAGACAGAGAACGAATTAACCATGTTATAGGAGTCCTGACTGTATGTAATGATTACGCAGCTGATTTTATGCATTTCTGAAAAAAATGAATAGGTGCAATTTAAGACAGTAAAAATATAAGAAGAATTTAAAAATGCTATCATATTATTTTCCACCTATTGAGCATATTAAGATAGAAAACAAATTTGTATTTCATTCCAGTTTGTTGCAATTCAGGTAAAAATTTTTTTATTTACCATCAAAATCTGCTGTCTATTAATGATTTACGGTGTAAATTTCAAAGTTTTGTATAATTATAAATACATTTGTATAATCTAACATACATAGATGTAATAGATAATTGAATTACCTTTCCAATTCCAAAATTTGAAAAGACCGCTTTTGTGGTGTGTAATTATGTTTATATCGTTACTACTTGCTGTAAATGAATTAATTGAATCTTCCTCTTCGTTATTTGTTTCTTGCAAATGGAATATTACTGTTTTGCAATTCTCTATAGATACTACAGAAACAGTACTATGCTTTTGACAAAACATATATTGTCCATCGGTGCTCCACTGTAATGTATATTATAGACATATTAGCAAGTAAAGAATAGACATTCAGGGAAATTTTGTAATATTTGTTAGAGGAAGATTAACAAATTGTTGAATGAAATACAGTAAATGGGTGCCCGGATGACTACACAAGGGTTAAACATAGTTTAAAATATGCATTCTATGTTAGTTATGTGTTAGTTATACACATGCTAAAAATGTCATCGAAATCGCTTAACATACACACGAGATACAAGGGATACATTAAAAGGAATGAAAATCACTGTTTTTCATGACTTTTGGTCAGTTTCTACTAAAAATCCACAGGTTCTTATGTAACCCTTGGAGTAATATACCTGAACAATTCCTCCAGTGTAAAATGGTCCATTTTTTGTTTCAACAGCAAACCTGTAATTTTAAATGACATTTGAGAACTTATATAATATATATAATATATATATAGAAGGCAATAACTAAATTATATAGGGTTTTTGTTTTAGCTCGATACAGTGTAATATCTGTAAGCATAAAAACTATAAAAGAAAAGAAAATAATCATAAATTTATATAATGAGAACAAAATAAATTCATAATTTCTGAGATCGAATAACAGATAATGATCTATAATTCAAGGAATGACAGATCAATAAAACCTACATGAATTTGTTGAGTTACACCATATAAAATCCTACAATTAAGTTTATATAAAATTTCTGAGATGGATAGCAATTATGTAAGTACATAAATTATGTAAATAAAAGAAATATAAAAAAGAATATACTTTACAAAAATGTGTAAACATAACTTGGAATTTTGTATTAATATGAGACAAAGTAAAGTAATATCTTTGATATGAAATAGATGTTGCACTATACAAAAGCAACAAATGAAAAATACAAAATTCAACTCGCAACATATAATAAAGCGTACTGTTACCTGCAGTAAATTATAAAACCAATAATTAACTTTATATCTTGGATGTACAATTTCCAAGAACAAATACTTATTAATGTAATATACTATATTCAGATTTATTTAATTTTATTTATTTATTTTAATTGATTGTGATATTTATTCATATTCTTTTAAATACATTGAAATATTACGTTATCAACAACATTTGAATATTATTATTTAATGAATAAGATCGAAGACATTCAACAGTAACATTTAACAAAATAACTTACGCTTCCTTTAAAATGATGTTGCTCATTTTTCTGCAAGTATTATAAACACATTATGATAAGTTTTGTAAATGAATTTTAAAATCACTTCGGTAATTTCACTTCATCTGTCTATTACTCATAGGTTATGTTATTCTTACACACGTGCTTACATCAACTTACATCCAATCACATCCAATTGCATCCAAATCCAATGCGACGTGAAGTTTCACCACATACGTGATATTGAAATAGACCTGACACCCAATGTATTTCGGTGTACATCGGTTTTGGGGCGTTAGCGCCCCACAGAAATCCCGTTACCCTTAGACCATATAACAGCCTATACTGTACTAGAGTAGGCTGTGACCAACTGATATATATACATTCGATTGTAATGGGGTTACGTAGCCCCCGAAAAGTGGGCCGAAAAAATAGGATTGTAATGGGGTCACGAAGCCCCCGAAAAGTGGGCCGCAAAAATACATTGGATTGTAATGGGGTTACGTAGCCTCCGAAAAGTGAGCCGCAAAAAAAAAAGAATTGTAATGGGGTTACGTAGCTCCAGAAAAGTTGGCCGAAAAAAAGGATTGTAATGGGGTTACGTAGCCCCCGAATAGTGGGTCGCAAAATAAGTATTGTAATGGGGTTACATAGCCTCTGAAAAGTGGGCCTACTATAGTGTATATATATCAGTGTCACCGACTAGATATAGAAGTAGATTCTATATCTACTCGGTGTCAGTGTCATCAGAGTGTGCCATATATACTATACCATTATACTATGCCAGAGAGTATATCTCCGACTATACCACGGGACTAGGGGTCCTAATCCCACATAATATGTGGGAACTAATCGAATAACTATAACTAACGTATTATCTTGTTATATTATGTTAGTTAGTTATTCGAGACCAACCGTACATTTATAAAAACAACTTCATAAAAAAATATATGTTCCTATCATATAAGAAAAATTCATCTTATTTCTTGTATACTTGTTTTATTTTAATGATGTACATATTATCATAGTTTTTCGCGGGGATAGCTTTGCATCTTTTTTAGTTTTCTTAGAGCACATTTTGCCGCAGTACATTTTGCAATTCTGTAATTTCTACCGATTCCTTTAAAAGAACCCTTGCCGAAAACATCTACTGTGACCCTAACTCTTCGCCCATCAGCAAGTTTCTCAGGTGTTCCAAACTTTGCTGTTTCAGGCTCCAGTTCCAGTAATTCACGAATCGGTGATTTAGGAACATTAGTGCTAAATTGCTCTGGAAAGATAAAATACATTAGCACATTCCGATCTGTTAGCTCTGTTCCAAAATATCTGTCAAAATAAAATATGAACATCTCTTACCAATTTCATTTTTCATGATGACATAGTAAACGCCCCATACCGCATCTAAGGACATACCACTATCCAAATAAATTGCACCTGCTAATGATTCAAAGACATCGCCTAATGCTTTCGGTACTTCTACATCTTCAGCCTCTTCGCATTCTTCTTCTCCAATTAAATAATACTAAAATGTTTACATATTAAAAGAAATTATACACAGAAAAAAGGTGTAATATATGAATTTTTATATTGTTTAAATAAATAAATAAATTTATAGTTCAGAAAAAAAATAATATGATTCGGAAATAGTATAAACGAATCTCAAATAAAGAAATAATGAAAAAATAGAAGATTAATATAATATGATACAATGATAAAATATCGGTACAGTACTAAAGTGCTTTTCTTGAAGAAATAGTTTCAGCAGAAAAAGAAACATTTTTCCATCCTAAATGTTTCCAACCTTATTATGTTTACAAACCTTAAAATAATGATAATAACGATTTTTCCCGATATTTACTCTGAAAGAGAGTTAACCCCTTGCCGTAGAATAATGAGACAGACTCGTGATGAAGACTTCAAACAGAATCTGCTAAATATGAATGTTATACCCCTCTTTTTATAACGAAAACTCCTGTGTCTAATATTCAATCATTAAAGCAAATGTAGACAAATAATTAGCATAAAATTTCTGTTTTCTTCTGTGAAATTATTAAAGATAAAGAAGTCCTAATCATTGCAATGGTAAAGAAAATTGTACAGTATATGTATAACACCAAAATTCATATAAAAGTTAAACAAAACCGTTACCTCTTCACTAATGGAATGTCCATTTTCTTCTTGAATTCTTACGAACCGATTGATAACAGCACTTAAGCCAGGAGACAAATGTCGAAAATATTTATGAAACCCACATCGAACTGCCAGTGAAGCAAATATAGTATTATTAACTAAAGCTGATCGTAAATCTGTTAAAGCACCTGGTGAGTGTTGTCGAGCATCTTCATATAAATGTCTTGTTATTAAGTAATCTGAAATTTCAAATTTGAATAAAAATGTAGAATACACATATATACACAACTTCTTACATAAGTTTCGCCACAAAGTTTCTGGATATTTATTTAATATGGTTTAGAATGTCTTTCCCACATGGTCAAATATTATCTTCAATATATTTAAGGAATTTGTATCTAATATTTTATATCTAATATAGGACTATCCCGGTGTTAATTGTCGAATTTGTTAAATCTTTGCATCTTACAATTTAACAAGTAAAACACTAAAAAACATTAGAATGGTATATTTTATTAGCGAACGCATCCGGTGTGGCATCCTCAGTATTCATTACTCAATTATTGTTTTCATCGATATCGGGCATTGCCTGTCCTCAGTTAAGTGTTGTACTTATTATTTGTGCACATTTTATAATTTTTGAGGTAAATATTACGTTTAGGGGGGAGGGGGCAGCTCGGATGACCTTGACTTTGGCATGTTGTCAAGGTCAACATTCTGAAAAACTTTTCCCTACACAGTATTCCTTCGGATGATGTGACAACCTCGGGGGTAAGAAGTCTCAGAAAACGTTTAGGTACTACTTTCTTTGACGTGTGCCGAACATAAAGAAGGACAGCGCATAAACGGCAAAGAGGGACTGGGCGTTGAGGCAGCCGGCACAGTTCAAAAGGCTGCTGCGTATCGATTACAACGTCAATGCAAATAGGAAAGTTTTTAATTTTTAATTCTTTTTTTACATGACTTTCACTAATGTATAGATGAGATTTTACTGATTTGAAGTGTGATAATAACTCGCTGTGATATCGAAAAAAATATGATTGAAACTCTGTCGAGTTTGGTCTTTTTTTTAACTAGGGAAATCTTACAAATCTATTGATGAAAGTTTCGTACAAGTGGAACTAAAAATGAAGAATTTATGAATGAAACTAACAACGTTTTGTTCAGTGATTGGTGCTTTAAACATCTCACAATGCGAGGCCTCGCAGTAAATTCGGGCCTTTCAACGTTTCAACACCTCACTACGCAAGGCTTGGAAGCGAATGCGGCACTGGATCTTTGAACTGTTGTGTTTACATAGCTCACTATCAGAGTCCAAGTAGCGAATCCGGATCTTTAAACAGCTCACTATCCCAGTCTTGGAAGCGAATTTTGTTTAGCGGGTATACCCAGAGTAATACCACCACGTTTTACTGGGGACTCCCACACCTTCTGGAGGTTGGAATGGCCCCAGGAGTTAGTGCATTGTCAACCTCCCTGCACTTTAAACAATAAAAAAAATCCAAATTATGTCGTGTTTAGACTCGTTTTAATCAGATATAAATAATAAAAAATAGAAAAGTTTTGTATTTGTGTTAACATTGCAATCGATACATCGTAACACTATCCGTAGAGACGAAGGTCACACTAGACGAGGGAAGACTGTATATGTATAGTGTTGGACCCTCGAGAAGATTTGATGACCCAACATTAACTATACACATGCATAACGATAGAATTAATAAAATCTTTTCTATTACCTAAAACAGCATCTCCAAGAAATTCTAAACGTTGATAACAGTCTGTTAGTCTATTGGGTTGGTATGACGCATGAGTAAATGCTTGTAAAAGGTAACTACTATCGCGAAATTTATATCCTATACTGTTCTCTAAGTCATGGTATCCGTCCAGCATCAATTTCAATTCTTGTTCAGGATCAGGAATGTGTCGAAGTAATGGGTTCTGCGGTTCTTCCAACGTTCCATAACAAATCTATAAAAAGGAAACTCTTTAAAGAGTGGTCTTTCACAAAAATGTGCATATTTAACTTAACATTTTATGCCGGGAAAGATCTTATCTTACAATATTATGGGTAATTAGATGAAAAAATAGTATGCATACATATACGAGTATGTACTCCAAAGTGTACATCTCAAGTTTAACAAAAGTTTTCTTGCGAATATCTCGAAAGTTAAGGCAACCGGTGCGGGAGAAAAGTTATTCAGATTGATCACCTTAATAACATATTTCATGGTCATTGATATCGGTGAGATGTACCCTTTTCTATATAGTACACATGTAACTAGTAATCATCGTATTATTTTATGAAAGGACATACTACACATTTTAGAGATACTTTTAAGTAACACAGTTTATACGTATATTTTGTTAGTCTTCTAACGTGTTAGTAATTATTTACAAAAGATATGATATATAAATAATCGTGGCCAGTGAATTTCAGCGTGTCTTTTTTTAAAAAGTGGCATGGCTTTACTTTATTTTTAATTGTTAGATATTAGGTATGGATGATTTTTAAAAAAGATTTCTGGTGAACAGAGATTACGCGTAGTTAGAATTACCTGCGTCCATGTTGTCTGTCCATGTTCATCTGTTCCTTTTACATACGGTGTGCTGCCAGGAATTCTTTCCTTTGGTGCGGTATCTTCTACTATAGTGACTTCTTCTGTAGGTAGAACGTGAATTCCTAACCAAGCCATAAAAAGCAACGCACCTCTAGGACCGCATGTAATTAAGTATGCTCCAATTAATGCCTCCACACAATCTGCGATACTTTTATCGGGAATGCTATGTTGCGTGATTAAATTGTAAGGTATAAAGCAATGTAAATTTTCTAAATTGTTTGGACTTGTGGTTTCATTACGATTAAGTTCGCTTTTCATAATGCCTAATTTTTCCTCTGTTTCTCTGACAAGTTGAGTTATATCAGTAGGATTTACAGTTTGTAGAGTTGGAATGTCAGCTTGATTCCAAAGACTAGAAGGAATACCGGATTCAATTAATGCTTGTTCAAGTTCTTTTGGAACGTAATAACAAGGAGGTAACCAGTTGTCGTGTGGTTCAAACTTTGTTGCAATCATGCTCTCTCCTAACATCTTTTGTCTTCCTAATCTGTATAAATTTAAATTACTGACCTAAAACATTTTATTAGAGTTAAGATCAGAAATAAGTATATGAATTATTGGCAACAAACAATAAGTATTTCTCCAATGATAATGATACCTGTTTAGATCTTAAATGACTAAGTTTGCCTTCATGAATATTATCGTATGTACAGTACAAGTATGTAGTTATAGCGTATTTCAAGAAAGAGTCTCCAATAGTTTCTAAACGTTCCAAATTAATGCCGTCATTTGCATTAGACATAGTTAAAGCTTGCAATATTAAACTGGGCCTTGGACCGGAATGATCTTTCAATTCAGGCTGAAAGTCGAAACTAAAAAGATTACTATCCAAATTGTGTGTGAAATCTACTTTATTAGAATTCTTTTTGATTGGTTTTAAACTCATATTATTATTTAATATTTCGTCTTTGAATCTCTCAACGATTTTTTCGATATCAGCTTTCTGTTTCGAGTCTTGCCTAACTTCCTCGGGCGATACATTGATGGCATTTTTCCTTGTAATTACAACATCCACATTAGAAGGTATAAAACATTCATTTTCTCGTATTTCCTGTTCCCTGATTTTAGTAAATTCGTAATGAGATTGCCTGTACGTTGCAATCAATGTGTCCTCATTGTTTTTTGCATATGTCCATAAACTATCATCTCCTCTTTTCTCGATATCTAGTAGATCCAAAATCTTTTTATTAATCTCTTGTTTAGATATTTGTTTTTCATTCTCAACAGCTTCTGCGACATTTCCTCCCATATAAGATATTCGCAATCCTCTACTGTCATCTTCACTTTCGTCCGAACTATCGACGAATCCATCACTATAAATATCATCTGACTCGTATCCTTCAAAATCTGAATCGCATGCAGGAGAACCGTATCGAACGCCATTCCAGTTGAAGTCATTTGTTAGAACAGTTTCATTTAAATTGTTAGCTTTAAACTCTATCGAAGACATTGCCATATCGTTTGACCAAGTCCCAATTTCAAATTCATTTTCTTTAGTTGATATCTGTGATTCGGTATCTATTACATTTTTATTTGCCAATTCATTTTTGCAAGTTTTATCACTCGAAGTTTCTTCGTCAGACTTATTCGAAGAATCTGTCACAGTTTTGGTTATATCTTCACATATTTTCTCGACAACAGTATTATTTAACGAATTTAGGAGTGTCGTATCATTTTTAGCATTCTTACTTTTGTCAAATTCTTTCGACTTTTTTAATACTTCTGCGAAACTCCAACCAAAATCTAATGCTGGCCATTCGAAATCTAAAATGTTTTTCATTTCCCGTCAATATCCATGCATTTATTTATTTATTTATTTATTTATTTATTTATAGTATTGCGTATTGAATCTTGTACATACCTGAATCCAAATTTTGTCGTCCTAAATTGATGGTTTGAGCAACTTGACATCGTATCTGATCAGCCAACAATAAAGCGTTGATCCTATACAATATGCATGGTAAACAAACTGCTTGTCTCCACAATGAAGCTGGAAAAGGGTGAATTGCACACAATTCAGCAACAAGGATTTGCTTTTGTCCCAGATTTTCCCGTTTTGCCCGTTTCGTCTCTTCGCTGCTGGTTGGCAAGGCAACACCTTTTCGATTCACATATCTGAGATAATATTAACAAATTTATACATCTTCCTTTACTCACTAGTATACATAAAGATGATACAATTACCATAAGTTTAAAACTATTTAAGCAATCTACAAGTATTTAACGTTAAAAGAACGCGTAACATCGCGCTTATATAACAAATAAGATTAACAGGTAAGAGAAGAAATTGTACTGGGAATAAACAAAACCAAATATTATTCAGTTTAACTGGACTATAGCACAGACAAAAGCCACGTTGAACAACCGACTTTCGTTATCCTAATCGTACCTATACTTTCCCAGTCAGCCAGGTCTGCCTCGAGCAGAAGTCGAGCACAGCCTGCAATCGTACGATGCGAGCAGATGGCGGGCATTATGCTGTCAGAACGTCACTCGAAGCTAAGTGTGCTCGAAATCTGCTCGATTTTGGGCAGCACACAGTGCCAGCATAATACTTATTCGGACGCAGATGTATGGCATTCTGCTGGAAAGTCTGCTGTCCAAAATCGAGCAGATTGCTTATTGAGAAAAGATTGTTCAGAATTATGTCCCCAACAACATATTACAAGGTCATTGAAATCGGTGAGGAATGCCCTATTGTAAATAATTACCCTTCTACGTAAGACCCTTTTCGTCTTATTTTATAATGTAGAATTACTCTTTACCATTTTTCTAGCCGTAACCAAATGCTCTGCACGTTAAAGTATATAAAAATAATATATTTTTTGTTTATATTTACCTGGGCGTCAAGAAGTTTAATCTTGCCGATGTATGATCCACATCCAATAAAGGTTGAACCACATTTTGTATTTGGATACCATATTTCTTAAGATAATATTCTTCAAACGTACTGTAACCGTCTCCAGGAAAAGAAGACTTGGGATTTACATTTGAACAGATTTCAGCAACATAGAAATACTGAAATGAAGACAAATGTGTTACAGTTATACACATGTACACTACTATTCTAAATAAGCCGAACAACTTCAGCATCCAAAAGACAGAATATCATACAGTATATAGTATAGTAGAACAGGGAAACGAACGATTGGAAAATAACGGTCTCTTCTGTTAATACAGTGATGGGAAACAGATTGTGTGTATATCATAATTACAGATGCTATTAAAAGTCATTACAAACACAATGACAATTTTACCGCTGCTTGGCGTGATATCGCAGAAATTTTACTTAAATATCGCATTACATCATCTACAAGCCATTAAAACCTTTAAGGAAACTATTCGACATGCGATCAACAATATGTATACCTGACAATATGATGCAACATTTTATGCACGACATATTATGTCGGAGATGCGTAGAGTATTTGCACATGAATGGAGGTCGCATGCTTATCACCTTCAAAACATAATGTTCTTGAGGTTACGTACACAAAAATTTGTTAATAAACATTAAAACGTTAGGAACCGTTTCTTTACAATCGCCCGTTTTTTATCGTCAGTTAAAAAATTTAATTTTTTATATCTTACTTATTAATGTATATATTTTACAGTTTTAAAAAAATGTGAACATGCAATTGAGTTTTAGAAAAATCTAATAAAGAATCATCACGACCTTTTGTCGTTTGAATAATTATGTTACAGATAGAAATTATATTACAGATTAAAGTGTTTCTGAAGACCACGTTATTTACTTTAATTGAGAAATTATTACTATATCTCATTACAGTATGTAAAGTGATAATTATGTACCTGAGGTTGATCCTGACTTCTATACCAGGGCATAATCACTGCATCATGATATTTGGATGCATCAAACTTGAAATCTTTTCTAATCTCTTCTGGAACCTTTGTTGGCACTGAATTCCGATTTTTGTATATACATTCCAAGAAATCCCAATCTACAGTAACGTTTGACTCTTTGTCTACAAAAATATGATATTATGTACGGAAGTGTATAACATGAAATCAATGATTTTGAGAGTATTTATAATCACCTAATTTTACAGGTACAATCATATAAGAATTTTCAGATGCATTAGGATCAAAAAGCATTAAATACTGTTGTAATCTTAATACATTTGTAAAGGTATAATTGAGGAAGGTAGCAACTTTCTCGATCTGTGCTTCACTTAAAACTACTGTTTCTTTACTAAGTTTTAACTTCACATGAACTTCTCCAGATCTAGTGTAGATTGGAAAAGGGCATAGCTGAAATAAAAAATTAAATATTAATTAATAATATATGCATAAGCAATAGATGCACAAAACCTATTTTAAATATGTTATAGTTATAAAGTTGTGTAAAGTACACTAACAAGTTTTCGTTTGATGTAAACACTAAGTTATTGTCGATAATTATTGAACTATTGTCTCTTGGTTTACAAGCTACCGTATCATCAAGAAATTTTAAGAATGTGTTTAAAATGCTGACCATCACAATTAAAAGTGTTTGTAACTTTCATCGCTTATTAACTCCCGGAGTACCGAGGCACAGCGGTCCGTGCCAGGGTCAATTCTGACCCCACACGTATATTCACAAATACATTTAATATCGCTCGAGCTCCCCAACCCGTACAGCGAAAAG
The DNA here is from genome assembly GCA_028455805.1 of Lasioglossum figueresi. NCBI lineage: Eukaryota > Metazoa > Arthropoda > Insecta > Hymenoptera > Halictidae > Lasioglossum > Lasioglossum figueresi. The sequence continues at coordinate 9,198,034 of CM052203.1, read as the reverse complement.
GCTCCTCTTGCCTCTGTGCCGTCCCGCATACCTACCATCAGCGGCTACGTTACATTTCGTCAATGTGTGCGGCACCGCTCTCGAGGAGCGCGCTGCGATGGGTCAAAAATGACTCCGGCACGGTCTTCAGAGGGTTAAACAAGTAAATATAATCGCAATTCTATCATTTTTGGTCTCGTTTTAATCAAAAAAATTTCACGAATCCGTTGGAAAAGGTTTCGTAACGAAATAACTAAAATTATGAAAGATTCATCATTGCATTAGTATTGCCTCACCGATAAGTAGAGATAAAAAAGTCACATCATCCGCATAGCCGAAAATCACATCATCCGAGGGAACAATGTAATTCCAATTATATTTACTTTTGTAATGAGCGATGAAAGTTTTCGACACAAAGAAGGACAGCGTATGGGAAGGAAAGAGACGCGGAGAGTCGCGGAGCGCCGGCACATTTCAAAGCACTTCCAATACGCTATTCTTCCTTGCGTCCGAGATATTCATCGTTCATTACACGAGTAAATATCATCGGAATTATATTATATTCGGTATTATTTTCATTAAAAAAATATCACGAATATGTTGGTCAAAGTCCCATAAAAAATAAAGAACACTTATTATTCAATTCCATTAAAACTTTTTCGACCCCTTAAGATATTTCAAAATGGGAAAAAAATTTTTGTATTATATATATTACCTTAGGAATTTCTTTTAATGTTATAATGCCGAAACCAATAGCTGATTCTTCGGGTGGATAAATGCGTCGACCCCTAGTATTTTGTTCTTCAGGTAAAGGACAACTCAAGACCATTTTAATGTGATATAGATAAGAGGGGACTCCAGCTTTCGGTCTACAGTCCGTTAACGCTTCAGCTGTCTGAAAAATACAATTTTTATCTTGAAATGTAAAATTCAAAATGAAAAATGAAAAATTGTCAAAACAAAGTACTACCAATCTTAACTCTTAAACTTGGGGGGGTCATTCGTGTCCAGACGACTTCAAACAGTTTTTAAAATTCACGTATTTTGCTTCATACTATTTATAATATAAAATATTTCAACAAATTATCTGTCAAAAGTATTGTAATAATAGCAATTTAGGATGTTCCATGGTATTATGTGAATTTTTTCAGATTTTTTTTCAGAACTCATTAAAAACTGCATCATACATGAAAGAATTTTACAGTTGGAGGGTAGCGCACTGTAAACACGCTTACAGTTTAAAATCTATGGGTAACAATATTAATGCGAAGAAACCTTTTTATAGTAATATTGTCTACGTTTCGTTGTTCCTGGCCGAGCTTCAGAAAAATCCACTTTACTTTCATCTGGAAGAGCAGGTACTTCTGCATCTTCTGGTTTAGCTTTAAAATTTTCTTTCCCAATCGGGAGTAAATTATCATCTATTTCGTTCTTTCTATGTAAATCGATACATAATTGCAATGCAGCCATTCGCCTCGCCATAGCCCTATTGGGCATAGGGTACGACTAAAATTAAAATTTCAGTAAATAGTCTTACGTGGAAAAATGCAAATAATGTATATATAATGTATTTAAATTATTATATCGAAAGTTATTTACCGATATAATATATTTGATCGGTGAATTTATAGGGAGCCGCAACGAACATGTATACATAGGCGTGTTGTTCTCTACATTAACTTTTGAGATAGACCACTCTGGTGTCAACCTCGTAAAAGTATCACTAGGTAATTTTGCACAATATCTATATAAAATAAATAATAACATCAAATGAATTTATAAATTTTAGTAACACAGAAGATACTAGAAATATACATATATATATATATATATATATATATATATATCTTCATGCAATTATAATATTGCGCTACCTGTTTACCAATGATATGGCAGAATTGAAAGTCACTGCAGGTACATCGTCTCCTTCAAGTGGTTTATAATGTGGTATTATAGCAGCATATAAATCTGCCTTGCTTTCTTCCTCTTCGGTAGGCTCATTATTAGTACATTTCATTAATAATATCTATAACAAAAACATTCACACGAAATTGTGAATAGCACATATACTAAAATTGCATTGTAATAAATGGATGAAACGAATAAAATAATTTCACATATACATACATATTATGCATATTAAGATATTCGAATAATCAAAGTAGGATATTACAGTAAACCGTTCATATCAATTATTCATTGAAGAATGTAAATCATATTTGAAAACTGACCTATTTAACAATTAATATATCAAACCTAAATAGTATATGAAAGTATACATACTGTGGAAAATTTTGGAAAATTACATAACATCATTACCTTTTCTACGTAGTGATACTGCGCTAATTTCCACACACATTCCTTTGAAGTTGTTTTTGGTACTAATATTACATGTAATGCATCTACAGCTTTTGCTCGACTTTTGCATTGTACGTAAGATTGGTAAGTTTTTGGAAAATCATATCTCATCACAAAATTACATTTGGGAATATCAATACCTGGTACAAATAAAACATTATTAAAAGCTGCACATAAATAAGATATGGAGACAAATTACCTAATAGAAATAGAATCGCAAACCTTCTTCCAGAATCGAAGTTGAGATCATTAAATTACATTCATGTATTCTGAATCTTTTTAACACTTCTTCTTGTTTTCTATGTTCCACATCTACATCTTTTGAATAGATATCTTCTGGATTTCGTTCAGTAGTATAAAGTGGTGATAAAAAATGTAAATGTTCATCGTGTATAGAAATTTCATGTAATAAATAAAATAATATTTTTGCTACAAATGCTTTATCCACAAAAATTACGCCACAGAGTAAATCAGGATCTGTAATTCCACGCAAATGACGTTGGAATTCAGGTGGCCTTTTATGGTTTTCTTCATTATTTTTCCAATTACATCCTGACCTTCTAATTTGTCCAATATAATTTTTAGAATTTTCTCTGTTATTAACTGATAAATTTTTAAAATTATTTTCTTTATTCATTTTATTATAAACATTATCTGCATCCTTGTTGTAATAGGGAGTATAAGTTTTTAAGACTTGTAGTAATCTATGAACTTTTGGTGTACTATATTTATATATTCTCTCTTTCTCAGATAATGTTTCAAATGCACTGTCACATAAGGCTCGTATTTTTGTAAAAACAGATGCCACCATGTTTAATAATAAGTAATGTCTTTCATAAGGGGTTTTTACTTTTAATTTTTCTATTAACATCAGAAGAGCCAGTGCAGCATGATCAGCACACCATGGTCCAAGTGTTTCTAACACATACAAAAAATCCTGTATCATCTCAATAGGTTTCTCTGTCGGATTAGGTATCTTTTTAATATCTTCATAAAACTCTTCGTTATATATTTCTGTTGGGTCATGGCGGTGATCACGTAGAAAATCAATAACATGTAATATATAATTTTCAATAGTATTATGCAACTCTTCCTTTTCACTCTCGGAATATTCTACTACATATTCTTTAGGCTTAGGACTGTAACTGTTAAAAAAAAGTTAATACAATTAACTCGAAACATATTATAATTTATAAATAAAAAAAGATTCTCAAATGTCAGATGTGTACATTGACTATAAATTTTTAAGCTTCATTAATGTAAAGCCTTTAGTAAAAAATTAGTTACCTAATTGTTATATACTTTCTTGCTATTAAACTTACCGTAATATAGATAATATATCACTAGCTGTTTCAACTTCACATTGAAATGTAGCTTCTACCTTTTGTATTTCTAGCCCTAATCTTCCAGGTTCTTCAGTTAAGTTAAACAGTGGTACTGCTAATCCAATTATTCTAGGAACAGTGGTACAGGTTAAAAATGTTTTCAAAATGGATATTATGTTGTTATCATCTATAGACTTATGGCACTCGTCAACAATGACTAGATTTATCTCATGCGGTAAAATCTTCTTTTCCACTAATAATTCTGCACATACTTTAGAAGTTGTAACTAGCACCTGAAACAAGTTGATCATATAAAACATAATTTAACAAAGTGATAAAAAATATAATAAAACATATTCATAATATTTCTTACATGAGAGATTTCATATTTTTCTAAAAATTCTGTAGGTGAACAAGTATCGCATAGTAATACTTTTAAGTCTGTTAATTGTTGTATGTAACTTGCTTTCACTTTATATTTTTCTACATCTGTTAATATGTATAATGATCGTTTTCCTCCTTCACTTAATAATCTAAATCAGTTAAATGATTTTTTATTGTTAGAAAGTGTTTAATGAAATGCCAAATATGTATATATATAAGTTTTTTATATTTTATATATATACATAAATAAAATATTCACATCTATACGGTAATATTTATTTAAACAGTAATATTACCTTCTATTATTTGTAGCAAATTCTTGAATTAATTTTATGACAATGAAGGTTTGTTCATAATTTTTTCCTAGACAAATTATTATGTTTTTTTCTTTGGCCGTATAAAATAATTCTACCTGTAACAATCAAAATATTACATGAATATTTTACTGTCTCCTATCCTATCGGTATAAGTAATTCCAAAATTCTTACTTGATGTTCTCTAGGTGTGAAGGATTTTATATAAACTTGATCATTAAGTGGAAATGCCATGGAATATATAATTATTGCTACTTTAAAAAGATAAGAATAATGTTCTTAAATATAACAAAAACTAGTCTTATTGTGCAAATTGATCTCCAAATTCAAGATTAGGCTAGAACAGTGTAATAAAACGGTTCTTATACATATTGAAAACACACTGTACTGTACTGTACTGTACTGTACTGTACTGTATACTGTATACTGTATCTACTGTGATCTAAAATAGCAACAGACTTCGTCAAACAACAATAGCAGCTTGACTTATCATGTGATCAACTTCTCATTGGTTCATTTCACGTTGAATACGTAAGTACTTATCTACGCAATACATTATTCCTTCCACAGCGTCGCGCAATTCGCGAAACACAGCGCGACATTGAAGAGGGAAAAAAACTCTCTCTTCACTTTGATTAGCTGAGGCTAAGAACGAGGATTCGCTGCTGCGATTCAGACAGTACTGTCACCTTAGACCTTAAACCATATAAACTCATAGATACGGCGTACTATATGAACTGCACCGTAAGTACATGGGGACTTCGTACAAAACATTACAAATGTTGGAAAGTGCAACAATATTTAAAACTTTCTATAGTAGAAAATTTGCAAGATCTTATAAATGGAATATTACTAAAAAAATGTTATATTTATTTGGAGAAAGTATTGAGATGTACTTCTACATATACTTGCGTCTGCATGCGCACTTGAATACGAAGTTCTGAGGTTATGTTTTTGGTGGACTTGCTTACGGACGCATGCGCATTAGAAATTGGTTATTAATGAAATAAAACATCGCCTCTACATAGAAACACTCTGTGGTTGATTATTAGGTGGCATATATTTACTAAAAAATATTTATTGAATTTACGAATTGTATGTAAGAAATGAAATAAAATTTCAACAAAAAATATAAAAGTAACAATGACTATTATTTTTATATATATTCCAAATAGTGTATTTGTCTACAATATTTTATACTAATCGTTTTCTTGTTAATTTCTAGTTTTTTGTTGGTTTTTCCACGTTATCTTATTTTATAATTTCGTGACGATAATTGAATATCTGCAAGAATAATATCAATATGTTCTTACGATCGATTGATTGTTTATCAAACGTTGAAATTTGAATCGATCAATCGTTTGGTTCAGTTATCGATAATAGGTCGTTATCCTCAGGCGTGGGCACGGATGGGGCCCCTCAAACGCCTGCTTCCCTCACCAAGTTTCCGTTCGGTGGCGTTCCTCGCAGCTCCAATGCACGAGGCCTGCGCACTGATTGCGACGGACGTAACGCGTCCTTCCTTCATAGTAACGACGGATGCTGGTGGGGGACAGTGGGCGCTACGGTGGGGACGGTCTTGCCTCATTGAGGTAAAAATGCCCACGCCTGGTTATACGTATACGTTATCTGGTTATACACATACACGTATACAGCTTTAGCAACTTCAGGGTGAACCTTCTTTTGGCCGTTATTGCGCTACTGGTGAGTGCACCCAATTTTCTATCCAATTTTAATCTTAGTCAACGATATTGTTTTATTGGTTATTTTGCATGAGTAATTTTCTTTATAAATAGTTTTTAAAATTATTAACATTTTTCGTTGAAGAAGTAATTATCTGAAAGTTCTGAATATGTTCTTTTGATAACACGTGTTAGGATTAATCGTCCATCTTTAATTTTGCAGTTAATAGTTTGCACACATTTTTTCATATTTATGGATATAATGAATAATTCTTAAAATACTTATTCTTCTGAAATTACATTTTATTATTACATATATACTTGTAAATATCACAAGGAAGATTTAAATTTTATTGTTCATGTTATGGGAAATCATTAGTTAAAGAACAGATTGTGTTCGCATACATTATTAACAAATTTCAAATGATTTCGTTAAATAATGATTAGTAAAAGTGTAAACACACATTGAGTCTCGTAAAGAAACAATAATACAACACATATGAAGTAACTATTTTTCATGTATTCTACACTAAAATGTTTCTTTTCAATTTTATGTAAAATGTATCTTTTCAATTTGACGTAAAATGTATTGTGTTATTATTATTGTGTCATTTTTTACTTCTTCAATTTTTAGAGCAAACATGCAGTTACACATCAGGGGCGAGCGCACGACTATTGTTGAGTCGCATGAAAATGAGACTATTGGAGAGCTAAAGGTATGTTAAAAAACAGTTTAATTTGAATTATGCTCATTTTATAAAAACTAGTTCATTACTTGGAAACTACAAGTATATGTGTTTACCATATAAAACGTTAAACACTATCGTAATTAATTATAATGTACACGTATATAGTCAAAGAAATGATGAAATAGAACTTGTTTTAAGATTATTCTTTTATATATATCTTTTATATGAAAAAATTTTTCAAACAGCCTAAAAGTATGTGTTTTCAAAAATGTAGTAATTTCACATTTGAACACCCCTAGGCCCTAACGTAGTGTATACTGCATACCACAGTTTTTTTTTATTCAATTTCACAGTTCTTTCGATAAAATCAATTATTAATAACGGTTGAACCACCGGATGTGACAGAATCAAGTTTAATAAAATAAAATAAGAAGACTTTAAGTTTGTATTAATTTTTATAATAACTAAGAAAATGCTAAACAAGTCTGTTTGTAACAGTTTCTGATGGTTAGATTTTTTCAATTTTGCATACAGTTATACAGGGAGAATAAAGAAAAACTGATCTTCTGATTTGACCTCGTAATTATCTCCTGGGCAAAACGTGGAACCAAAATTTAATTTAATTCAAAAGTATCCCTTATCTGAACATACGCTTTGAAGGAAGAAATCGACAGAATATATCATATTATTATATATATCATTAAACAGAGTGAGACAAATATGAGACTCTCTAGTTATGAGTAAATTCTATCTCGCCTGTGAAAAGTAGGTACAGGGGTAAGAAGGAAGAGACCCTACCTGTTTATAATCTGATTCGTTGATATTGTTACTTATAACCAATCAGATCCATATTCCTTCCAGCTACCTTCTTTACATCCACGGACAGTATATACATACTTCCATACTTACAGTACATGTTCATCAATTATTTGTACAAAAAGGAAATTTACAAGATAGAATTCACAGAAAATCGAAATTTTTGTATTATGACCCATGAATTACATCATATTTCTAAACATCAATGCGGAGACTTAATTGTGATTTATTGCTTATAATTTATTCATCTTTTGCATTTAGTATAAAATATAATGTGATTTTACTTTTACATAAATTTTTCATTGGTTTCAAAAGAAGTATTTCATTTTTTGCTAAGAATGGAATGTTTTTAGCAAATTATGAAATTAATGTTCTAATGTAAATGTTTTTCTTCCATAATACAATTGTCTGTTGTGTGTGTCAGTGTGTTGTCATAATATAATGTCTGTATCAACAGTTACATTTATGATCATTCTATTATATTTATATAGAAAATAATTATTTGGTACCGGATAAGATAATTTGTAAGTGATAATAGCTCGTTTTATTATTTACATATTATATATTTAATTGCGTTGCATAGATAACCTAGAGTCAGTAAATTCTGCCTATAGGAGGAGCAACAACGCAACATAAAAGTACAAATTAATGAGCTGGCAATCTAACACATTTTTGTTGATTACCATTCGCAACATTTGTCAACAAATATTATATTGAGTAGAAATTCATTTTTCTTAACACGTTAAACGCCAAGCCTGTTTTGTATGACTTTCCTTATACGCTGTAGCTTATGCTAGTTTATACAAAAGCTGGCACAGCAGTATAGCACGACGAACGTAAAGTCTACGACCGGCGTGGCCTTCAATGTGTTAATACAAAAGTATATAATTCTTGAACAAAGATAATGAACTTATTTTTTACATTTTTTACTGAAATATCTAATAACATAAACTTGACACATCTATTTTTCAGAATAAAATTGTGCAGTTGGAGGGAGCTGCAAATATAGATTTTAATCTATATTGTTCTGGACTTCTTTTATCAAATGAAGCTTCAGTTGGGGAACTTGCATCAAATACTCTAGAATTAACAGTTTCTCTTCCTGGTGGTAAGTTATTTGTTTATATAATCTAGTTTTACGTTATTAATAATAATTTAACTGACTTGTGTTGCGATACAGCTAACTAATAGTAACTAATGAAATTATAATAATCTTTCAGGTAAAGTGCATGGGTCTCTAGCTCGTGCTGGTAAAGTAAAGGCTCAAACACCGAAGGTAATTAGACCATTGTTTATTGTTGAAATCGTCGCCAGTCCTTTCCCATCATTTTTAGTTACTAAATTCAATTTAAGCTAAAGATAAGATTCAATCTAAAGTAAATTTCGATTATTTACAAATTCAAGTTCATGGTCGAATTTCTGTTACCGTTGAAATCTGAAATGTCGCTGAAAGTAGGTTCTGCATTAATTAGCAAATTTTAGAGTTCACGTTCATTTCAAGGTCGTGCTATTAAACACGGATGAATGCACAATAATGTTTGCTATAACATACAACAACAAAAAATGTGTGTATATATGTAAAAAAACACGAGTGACCTTGAAAAAACGATTAAAAAATTACAATTCATAAGAAACGATTCTTCCATCTGATTCGTCTTTTGAAACCATTTAGATTACGTTAGAAAAATTGTTTGTATTTTCAGAGATAGAGGAGATATTTTAGGTGTCCTGTTTTAGACGAAACATCCTTATATTTGAATTTTTTAATATTCTCATAACATTATTTTTGTTTACATTGCTACGAGCCTGTAAATATTCTTATTTTTTTGTACAGGTTGAAAAACAAGAAAAAAGTAAAAAGAAAACTGGCAGGGCTAAAAGGCGAATCCAGTACAATCGAAGATTTGTGAATGTTGTTCAAACTTACGGCCGTCGACGTGGACCAAATGCTAATCCTAACTCGTAATTGTATACATATATACATGTTTTATGATCACGAAAATAAAATGAAAAGCTAAACATGATGAGTTCTTTATTTTCTATAATTTACAACTATATTTAAAGAGTCTATGCAAAAATTGATTTTTTTGTTTGCTGACAATGTTCTTGGCCTGAAACACTGTCCTGTAAAATTTTAGATCTCTGCCTGGTAAATGTTGACCTTGGTCTTGAAATATGTTGTCAAGATCTACATTCTAAAAATTTTTCCCTGTCCATCCATCCGCTAGTTCTCGAAAATGCGACGATTAAAAGATAATTCGTAGTTCGGGCGCCAGGCGCTAGAAGAGTGTCACGCGACATGCGCCTATTTCTCGTAATCTGGAAACCGAGTCCAAGGCCCAAGCTTTGTTTGGATTTACAAAGGCAAGCAGAGAACCAATTGTACAATTGTATCTATTCCACAATCTGATTCGTTGTCATATATTGTCACTTTCTACTAATAGTATTATACAATATTATGTGTATCTAACAACCAATCAGATCTTCACTCTTTCCACCTAACTTATTTCTCAGCTTTACAATGTGAATTCAGAATAATATAAAACTATCAAATGCTAACCAATAGCAGCCAATAGCAACTTTTTGGTGAAGTTTGATAACTATGATTCACTATAAATTATTACAAACTATTTTCATGGCTCATGCGATTCTACGTTTAGATAGTTTCGTATGCTTGCAAATGTCAGAAAATATATACTCTCTGCAAATGTATTAGACGGTCCTAATTTGACTTTAATCTTTCATTGATAACCTAACATATGTGATAATACTCTACTAATTCAAAGTAGTAACTTAGCATAGAGCGCTCCCTATTATTTGTCGACGCGAACTCAAGAGAAGAACAAACTAATATGTATGTATACTGGTATATATAGTAAGTGAGCCACATGAACATGATCGTGAATTTTCTATATAGATGATATCTGCATCCCCTCCTGAATATTTGTTTCCGTAGCAATTTCAAGTTGTTTCAAGTCTCGTCCAGTCTTATCCTCGTGCGAGGGACTTGTGAATTTCACATTATTTATTCATTCATAAGAGTATTGATGTGAAAACCGTGTTCTGAGTTTCCAACAAAATTGTGATTTCAAAAAAGTACATTGATTGATCCAATAACTTTTCCGTTAAAAATTGTGTTACATTAAAAATATAGGAGAAGTGACTGGCATAATCTCACTCAGAACATCGTTGAAAATTGTTGTAAGTAAAATATTATATATATAGTATTATTATACAAGTCTGTGTTATGCAGGTATTATTTGTCGAAATTATTAATTTTACAAGTATCAGTTTTAGGTTATTATATGCATGTGTAACATTTATTTAAAACTTCAATATATTTCGAAGGTTTATTACGAAAGTCTGACCATTTTCTAATTTTGGTTAACAAATCATAACGGTTCTTATTATTGTAAATCATTTTCATTGAAACTTCTAGAACATATTCAGTATAATGTTAGTTATCTAACAAACATTTATTTGATCTTACACATGTAGAAATTGTAGTAGTATGTACAACGTGAATGACATGGGTACAAGTTTTTAAGATTTAAGAACAAATATTTACAATCATTTGAATATCAAATTAATAAACTATTTCTCTCTCGTTCGTGTATATTTTAAATAACATTTGACAACTGTTGCTTTTATTACGACATTTTTAAAAATAGATCACAGCATTTTTTTAAATTGGTTTTTATATTAGACGTGTATATAAAGCTTGTAAAAAATATTGTACTACACTTTAATTATATCTATTTGATAATAACAGCATAAGTTATCAGAGTTTTAATTTCGTACAAAATCTTTAGTTATAATTAATTTTGTATACATTTTTTAAAAAGAAATAATTATATTATTGTGCAATTTCAATATGCATATATTAATATAAAATGTTTTACATATATTCAGCTTTTATCTATCGAGGTAAGGTCACAAGTGTGTTCAATAAATTCATAAACAGCTTACAAAAAGTATAACTGTGTTAAAATTCTGTTGTATTTAATGTTAGTAATAATATTATATGGTTTATAATTTATGGAAAAATGGTATAAAGCAATATTCATAATATCATTATTATATACATAATATCATAGCACTATTGACTATGGAAAACAAAGAGCGCAATGATTTTGTGGGCATAGGTTGTTTAATATCTTTCCTTTTTTATTTATTTCTTTTTATTATAAACAGATTTAGTAAAAGTAATGTGTATTATTAGATGAATTTATGATCTGATATAAATAATAACATTACACAATATTCATAACATTTATAATATGATTACAATGATTTTAACAAAAGAATTATATTCTATATGTTTCAGAAATATCTTGGTTTACATTGACATAGTTGGACATTGCAACGGTACTTATTCAGTACTTGTTTAATTTACAAGATGGCTAAATGGGGCGAAGGTGATCCAAGGTGGATTGTTGAAGAAAGGCCTGACGCCACTAATGTCAACAATTGGCATTGGTATGTTAAACTACACACACAATAATTTAATGTTTTAATCCAGGCCTGGGCTGTGCTGGCATGTGGAACACATGTAGTTGCTACTCCTCTTCGCCTGCTTGGAAGGTCTGTCTCCACCATGTCCACTCTGACTCTTCCTTCTACTAAGATCCTTGCTTAAACTGACACCAACAACATTTACCAATTCCTGCAATTTTCATGATAGGGACGATTCTTCCAGCTCTGCGAAATCTTTACCTGCAACTGAATTGTCCCTATCGTAAAAATTAAAGGAATTTATGACGTGACCTTCGTAGTGATTTTGCGGTCAAATGTGTCTGCACTACTATACATATGTACCTCCCAGCGTATTACACCTTTTTCTTTTGCTACTTTCTTTTATTTCCAATAATAATACAAATATTTATGGACAAGTAAGTTGAAACTTTAGAAGAAAGTGTTTTTTCTTGGTATGTAAAATGCATTACACGCTACAATTGGTTTAAGAGTGGATTTGACCTTTTTGCTCGGTTATACTATCCTCTAAAGAAAAGATCAAAGTATATAGAGAAAGTATTGTCATTGCAAAGACTGATTATGTAAAATTCATTGAAAACTTCGAATTTTAGGAGTCTATATTTTGTACATAACTTACAAATTATGCTTTACCTAAATTTGAATAAAGTAGGAGTCTGAAGTGTAGTGCTTCCTGTACGATTTAGACTTGAGAGGCTTATATCTGATTTTAAAGCTGTTACAAAATCATGTTTTTAGTATTTCTGCAATGCTGTTGGTAATTTAGGAGAATTGTGTAATTGATAAAATAACTTCTTATCAGTATTAATTTATCCATATACGAAAAATAATTATTAAAGGATATTATAGATAATAATCTGACATAATCATCTAATATGTAATATTTTCTTTTATAGGACGGAAAAAAATGCCTGCGTCTGGTCTCAGGAAAAGTTGAAAGACTTATATACCAATATGAAGATCGGAGGAGACGAAGGTTAATATTTTATTCTTTATCTTTATCATGTCTACAATGAGCTCGGTAACATTAAAATATAATAGTGTAATTCTATATGATACTATTTCCATTTAATTTTAAATTAATTAATTTTTAATATGCAACAATTTTATATTTAACTTTAAATATTTAACAATTTTGATTGTTTTTAACAATCAATGCGACCGAAAAAAAGTATCGTACATATTTTTATAAATAGCTCGTAAACTAAAGCCGAGTGGCGGTAACATGTACAAAAAAAGTTGTTCAGAATGATGACTTTGACAACAAATATTTCAAGGTCATTGAAATTGGAGAGGTCGACCTTATTGTAAATAATTATCAAATATACATACTTTAAGTACATACACATGGTATGTTAAACAAATATTTTTTTTTAGTTGTATGTACGATAACAGAAGTAGAAAAATGCGAGGGTGAGGCAATGGCTAACAATAGGAAAGGTAAATTAATTTTCTTCTATGAATGGAATATTGTTTTAAAATGGAAATACGATGGAAAATCTGATAAGAAGATTGAGGGTAAAATAAACATTCCAAATCTATCTGAGGAGAATGATATTACTGAAGTAGATGTAAGTAAATAATCTTAACAGGTCACAGTCATTATTATTTGCAAGTTTATGAACACTTGCGTGATACATAATTTATTATTTAACACGTTCACTGTTCGAGCACCTACATTTCAATTGACGAAATAACAATGACTTTTTCAAAGGCAATAATAAACACTTTTCTTTTAAGTATGACATAATATTATTCCATTAACTTAAAAACAGTTTTATGTTTAATTATGTTTAGTACTTGCTGTAATCATTTAGGAGTCATTTATCCATTTTTTATTTAAATTAATACATACAGATTATGGGACTGTGAACGTGTTAACCTTGTTATGATCCTCAGTATTATACATCCTGAGCAACGAGAAAGAGGCATATTAATATCTAGTTTTTATTGCTTTGCTCATACTTAACTCTCATACGAAAATTCACTCATTTTCTGTTTTTTTTTAGATATCGTCGAATGTTTGCCTTTCTCTAATCATGCTTCAATGCGATGGAAAGAAATACATTTTGTTCGTGTTATCACTGTATTCGGGAAAGTTTTTAAAATCTTCTGCTGTAAAGAACAATTCATAATCTTTTATAATAACATCACAATATTTGTTTAAAGTTGGCAAACTTGTCTTTTTTCAAAATCATATTTTTCAAACACGGTGCGTCTAAGGGAAAAATTAAGGGCAGATTCGGAATCAGCGCAAAAAACTCTATAAGAATCGCATAGTGAAAATCGAAACGTTTATTGGCTGTTGGACAGTGTTATTAACATCATTATCTGTAAGATAACGAATACATCTTAAATTACAGATTCAAATTACTTTGAAAGATAGCACAAACGAAGGGGAAGTAGTAAAGCACTTTCTACATACGAAAGGAAAGGATGCTATTCGAGAAAAACTAAGCAAATATGTCTCCGCTCTAAGAGAAGGTAAAGTTTTGTGTCTTTGAAAAGGACCTAACCAGAAGTGTCACAAAACAAGCGAAGCCTTTGGATTTTAATAAGACTTTATTAGATATTTTTAGATACTAGCTGTTCATAGACCACAAATCGATTAACCACTTTCCAAGTTGACTTACACTTTCACTGCCAAAACACTTACTTGACGTTTAAATTGTTCCATTAAAAATCAATTTTTTTCATAAGTCAGTAGTATTAATAAGTCTTAATACCAGTACCTCTTAGTACCTGTACGCAGTAATACATCTACTTGGTCTCAAAACATTTCAAGTATTGTCTCGTACATATAAAATATTTTCAGTAGTAAAAAGAAAAGATTTCGTACTCATTACATACATAAAAGAAGTCATTATTTATTATATTTAATTTGTTTATGTATAAATAAATATTCATATATTATATTAATTTGTATTCTTTCTTTATTAGAGTTTACAGTTGGAATGATTCTACCCAAAAAAGATAGTGTGAAAGAGAATATTTCAAATTTTACCACTGATTTCAATGCAAAAGTAAGTATAAAAACAATTATAACAAATAGGGTTGCAAAGTTTCATGCAACACTACAAAATATTAATGCATTTGGGTTCGTGGGTGTTGGTCGGTTAAAGAAATTGAAGAACAGTAGACATTATACAGTTTATTATTAGTTTACAATGATGGTACCATTTTATTGAGATTTAGGTGTAGCATCGTATGGGGATCTGAGTCTAAATCATAATTTCAAGAAAATAGTCTGTCTATCGCATGATACTTGGATTTCTATTCTTAAGTTAACGCGGGTCATTATTGGCGGATTGTCATATTTATGGGAAATTTTGTAATATTTAGCGAAATGTACTGAATTGTAAACATTCGGACTCTAGCTACTATATTTTACGAATATTTATGTGTATTAGTTTGAACTGACGTGCTAACAGAAATTACTTGAGTTTCTCCTATTTTATGGTTTATTAAATAAATATTTTTTAATTAATTGTTGAAGATGCAAATGAATTCCACAGTGGCGTCGTCAAATAATAAGGAAAGAGTATGGGGAACCAAGATTTTGACGACAACGATCAAGCAGCAACAGAAGTTTCAATGCAGAGCGGAGGAATTCTACAATGTGTTCACGACGATTGAGGTAAAGTCATTATTATCATTAAGTAACATAATAATTGCTTTGTACAACAAACGTTAACGTCTTAGTAGGTATTTCGAATATATTTCTGTCAGCTAAATACAAATCTGTATTTAAATATGGAGAAAATTAACTTTGAAAGAAACGAAAATTTTCAAAATAGGTGGTACTTCCGGAATGTTATTTATATTTTAAATCACTAATATTTTGTTGGTAATAACTATCTCTGATATTAGTGACACTATCGTGCAGTCTTTTTCAATTTTGCTGAAAAATATAATAACAACGCAAATATCTTATCAATTTTAAGACTTGTGAATTCATTTTGTCAACATCATGTAATTATTTAGATTTTAAAATATCTCCTATCAT
Source organism: Lasioglossum figueresi (assembly GCA_028455805.1). Taxonomy (NCBI): domain Eukaryota; kingdom Metazoa; phylum Arthropoda; class Insecta; order Hymenoptera; family Halictidae; genus Lasioglossum; species Lasioglossum figueresi. The sequence goes on along the minus strand of CM052203.1, from coordinate 9,181,987 downwards.
ATTACTTCTGTTACACTGAAACAGGAAAATTGGAGTGAAATTTCATTTGGTGATTTACAAAATTATTAATCACGGCTATTACTGTTTTTGATAGAGAATTTTGGAACTAACAATGTTTCTTTACAGATGGTACAGGCGTTTACGAAAGGACCAGTAAAACTAGAACCAAAGAAAGCTGGGACGTTTGATCTGTTCGGTGGTAACATTCATGGAGAATTCGTTGAGGTTACACCCACAAAAATTGTTCAAAGGTGGCGCTGTAAACAGTGGCCCGACGGACACTTTAGCGAAGTAACTATTGGAATCTCGGAGAAAAGTGACCACACCGAAGTTAATTTAACACAAATAGGTGTACCATGCAGGTAAGAAGGACAAAATATGTTTCTCTTTTATAACAATCCTACATCTGGACTTCAGAACCAGAAATATATTAAACCAGACGATCCAAACTTTAACAGAGAGTGGAAAAGCAATTTTTAGACAAGTACAGGATCCCAAAAGTGTTCGAACTTATAAGCATTAAAAAACGTTAAAAAAAATTTTTTAATTGTTAATTTTACAAACGTTTAAAGTTAAGTGTCAACTTTTTTGATTATGTCGAACTAACAAGTCGATAAAAATGAGCTTTTAGATGTTTACAGTAGAAACATAATAGTATCATAATAGTAACTTCTTCGAATTGTTTACGAAACGAGTCATTTAGATGAAAATAAACATAGAAATCCTAAAGTTTTTCGATATTTTTAATAATCCTGTAGTTATACAGTCTGTTACTTGTTTATCGGATGGATAATTCATGGATGAATAGTTCATCGGCGTTTTCAATTTTTCTCGTACTTTTAAGGTTTTCATTTGACCGAGTCTTGTAATTATGAAATAAAATGTAATCATGTATATATTTCTTTTGCAGCGAGGAAGATGCAACAAAAGAAAATTGGGAGAGGTACTACTGGGATGCTATAAAACGTACTTTTGGATTTGGCTATTTTATGTGATCTATGTATGTTTTGAATTTACCTTGCTTATTGATAAGTAGCAGAATTATTAAAATGTGTACTATTGTGCGTCGCCTCGCATATATTTTACGAATTAGGCACTTAACGATCAGTCTTAAACAAATTGTGTCTTGTCTCCATTCTAGTTACTGGAACTTTTCATTTTTGAATCCCTTCTATTTAATATACTGCATCACTCGAGCAGAGCACCATGCCTTTGCTTATAATTAACGTATCGGTGAGACATCGATACGAATAGTTGTATATGTCAAATAAATCATGTCAACCACTTAATTCTGCTGCCTTCGTTATTACTCGTTATTCCTCTCTCGTATGATCTTATTCCTATGAACTTGGTATCTTATATCGTACGTATACTAATGGATGACAATTACGTTTCTCTTTACAAATCTTGATCTTCTAAATCTGAAATGGTCAAATCGAAAGTTTGAAAGTCCGGATCGTTGACTTGACCGCACATCCTTTTAGGTTGTCGTATGCCTACTATCTACCACCAGCTGTGCAATTCGTTGATCTGACCATACGTCCCTTACCGTTCGACACTGCCGTATGCCTGAAGCCATCTGTGCAGTTCATCACCGAGTGACCCAGTGACACACATTTTGATGCAACAAGTGGATTTACTGCTGACTAAGTGAGTTTTTAATTAAATCAGTTTTTGCTCCCTCTTGTTTGTTACGCGCGTTCGAGGAATTTCATCACCAAACCCGGGTATAGCCTCTCAACATAAAGAGGGCATCATAAATGTTATATTTTCGTCGAATACTAATTATGCGCATTCGATGAATAGCCCACCCTATGATTTTCGTTTTCGACGGAAATTACAAGTGCCCGAGATACTCACAGAGAACTTTCTTACTGTCACTTTAAATTTGCTTACTCCACTATACGTAAAAATACGGTAAATCGCATTTGTGAATCATTTTTTACCTATGGAGAGAAATGTAAATATTTCATTAATTCGCATTAATATTCGGTTTCAATATTGAACCATACGATTTGAAAAATAATGTGGTACAATACTAGTCAAGATTGTATTGTATACTCGTGCGTTCGCTGACATTTCAATGGTAACTAATAAGTAATTTAAGGAGCATATTAAACAGATTAAATATATCTTTTTGTTTGTATTTTGGGTTGAAGGAAAATCGATTCAGGAATAAAATAATATAATGAATAAACTGTAACAAAGTTAGGATATCAATCGTTTCTTAAGCTAACCAACTACATTAATGGTGATTTCCGAAAAAATGGTTTCGTTGGTTCGATTCTGCTCTTGGCTATGTATGCATTGGAAACGTAACAGAATTAGCATTGAGTTGATATTTATTCACGACTAGGAATGAATTTTCAAGAGAAATTTGAATGTCTTACATAGTTGTTTAGTAGACACAGAATTTTGTTCGTTGCATATGCAGTTTAATTTTACATTATACATATAATTATATGTCTGAATATAATATTATATGTATGTATATGAATGTATTTTAAATTTGAAATGATATAAACGATTTCGTTAATTGTTATGCTACTGTTTCGAAAAACTTAAAAATAGGAGTTATAATAATTTGTAACACTGTATGTCTGCTGCATGGTTCGTATACATAGCAGGATGGAAAAGGAGAATGCCTTTACAATAAAGGAGACAAATTTGGAATGCAGCGTGTGGCCGTCCGGAGAATAGTATCTAGTAGGTAAGGACCAATGTCCCATACGTATGAATGGGCCGAACACGAAGACTCATGCGCGCGCTTCGAAAATCAAAATCAATGTGGTTCCTCCCCTCGGAACTCAACACCGGCCTTGCTCCGGTTGCCCACGCCCTTAGTGTGCCTCGTACTTCCGTCGCGAACGCATCCTTCGTGCAATCATCGTTGCTTTGCGTCCTCTTCTCTCCTTCGCTCTGCTTCTCTCTCTCTCTCTCTCTCTCTCTCTCTGTCGCTCGCTCTCTCTCTCTTTCTTCTCTTCTCTATTTCTCTTTCCCTCACCTTCCTTACAGTTTCTCTCTCTCTCTCTCTCTCTCTCTCTCTTCACACACACACACATATATATACGTATATATATATATATATACGTATATATCTCTCTAACTCTGTCTGTCTATCAGTCTGACCCTCCCCCCTCTCTCTCTCGCAATCTCTCTCGCACACTCTCTCTCTTTCCACGTTTACCTCTTTCTCGATTTCTCTCTTTCTCAGTTATTTGTTCACTTACTCTCACGCATATACACGTACGCGGGTACATTATATAACATACACGCGGTTTGCCCTGTCTTGATCCGTGTGTCTACTTGTTGTGTTGTCTATCCCCTTTGGGTTTAGGTTCGGGCTCGAGTGAATCAAAAGTAAAACGGAAATATGTGTCACCGATGATCGGTGAAAAAGAGCTGCACTCGTGCAACATCGGATCGTTGGTGTTCGATCGTCGGCTCAAAATATTTTGTGTATCGATGCACACAAGATTTTCCACTCGGTACGGTCCATGTATGTGTTTCGACGTCTTCCGATGTGCTGTCGCCCGTTCAGTGACTGAAATTTTGTGATAATAACGGGAATAACACATCAAAAACACTCGGACCTACCAATTTTCCTTTCGCGTTTTTTCCTCGATCACGTCCATTCGAAGTGATATTTTCGACTATGCTCTTGTCGGAGCTTGCGAATTGCGGTGTGTTTCCCTCGATGTCTCGTTCGTTGCTTTAATTTTCGACCGAATTGGAAAAATAGTATTGTCTCGATCCGATCGTTGGTGTTGCTGCTGAAATTGTTGACAGCACGGGTGTGTTTATGAACCGTATCGATCCGGGTTTGTTAAATGAAATTTTTTCATTTCATTTCTTTTCAGTTCTTTTCGTTTCTTTAAGTTTCTTTTCGTTTCTTTTCGTTTCTTTTCGTTTCTTTTCGTTCCGGAGTACGTGTACCTTGGATCCGATTATTGTTTATTCACGATTCGGAAACCGTTGAGTCTCGTTCACCTTTGGTTTCCAACCTCCTAACCAACAACAGGGTGCCTACCACGCCTTATATACTTCTTTGCTCCGATTCGAACGCGAAATTCACGGAACGTTCTGCAATATGTTTTCGCGCTATCATCGTTTCTTTTTCCTCCAAGCAGTACAATTTTCGACGTAACAAACCTAACATATTGAACGTGAAGGAAAGAAATATGTAAAATGTGTTGTACAATTAAGGAACTGATGAATTTTATACAAGTGGTTAAGTGTTAAGTGTGAACACATGGGAAAAGGTAATAACAATTGTAATTATAATTAATTAATGTTGGTATTATTGTCATTACTATTGTTAAGCACATACCGAAATTTTTCACCGATACAAGATGTAGTAGAATGCAGTACAGTTTGTTAACTAATATTGCTATTCGATTTATTAATACGTTAAGCATTATTTTTTCTCACTGTTTTGATCAATGTTGTAAACCGTCCTTTTAAATGTTCAGTATTGTAATGCAGTTTTCATAGACCAAATATCTTGTACTCTTATACATGTAACTATTCATCTAGTACTATTGTGCATATAATTTTATTATTATTCTTTCATTAGATATGATACGATCACTCTAGGTTAAGTTACCAGTTAAGTTACCTTACACTTTATTTTGTTACATAATTTTCATTGTACGAGGCGTTTTACACGTGTCGCGAGACTTTTGTAATGGCAGTATTATTCGAGTATTTCCACATTTAAAATAATGCATGCTGGATACAGATGGCATACGCAATTATTATAGTGTAGATTATTTGAAAATTAAAAGTGTTTAATGTCTCTGTGCGATTTTCTAAATTCTTATTATAAATGAACATATCTATAGAATAATCGGAGAACAGGGCGTAGCTACCAACCCTTGTTATAGAAACTGCACGTTACCCTTTTAACGAAGGTGTATCTTTGTAGTATTTTTCGTTAGCTTACAATTAGTTTTATTGTTACTGTTCATTAGAATGATCTTTTACATAAATAAAATTACAGAAGTTAACTGCATTTTGTTTTGAAAAATGAACAGTTCGAAATTGTAACCTAAGAAATACTGATGAAACTATTGGCATCTATTATACATTTGTATATACACATATGTACAAACCAATTGCAAATAAATAATAAAGATGATTTCAAATAACTATGAGTTCAATTTTTTTATGTTTCTTCACAATTTATATCCGTTTCTTTTTTTCACGCGAATGGCATTTTATGTGTACTTATTGTCAGTTATTGTGATGTGTATGTAGCTTTACGTGGGATTGACACGAATGTTGTCCAAAGTGTAAACATCAGGTACGCTCTTAATGGGTGACACTCTTCGTTTGGACGTTTTATGCACATTTCATTTGTTATACACGATTCATTGACTTTGGTTCCCACAAAAACAGCAAGTCGATTATAAAATATCGCATCAACCATAGTACCAACTTAGTGGGCGAAATTACACTATCGGTTTCCAAAAAAAATCAACATTTTATTATTTACCGATGTAACTGAAATAATTTTTGATATCATTTATTAGGTTGTGGAAGGAAAGTTCTGTCGCATTTTAACACATGTTGCTAATTAGTAATTGGTCATTGGGATACGGGAGTTGACAGGTTACCTGAATGATGGCAACAAGTTGTTACAAATAATGAAAAAAAGGAAGCGGTATTTCAAAAAGCAAGAATCGTAGAATACCACCATATATTTAAACATTTTTTCACACCAGATCCGTGGGAAAAATTTTCAGAACAAAGATATGTCTCTAATATATTTGCTAGTAATTATTTTAATTCATTATTTAAGAAGAATTCACCAAGTGACGGGAACGTTTCCTACTTCCATGATGTTGTAAAGGAGAGCTACCGATAGTTTACCTAAGGAGTTGTGGAGCCCATAAGAAAGCTTTTTTTTGTGTCAAGCACAGCAGGCAGAGCCGTCACCCCCGTCGAGGGAGATGACCGGGCCGGTTCGAAAGGAAATATGTATCGGTGAGATATCCGGCCGGCATTTTCGATGGCGGGCACCCTATCCTAAAGCATTGGTGCACTGGCCGGGCCTGACTAAAAGAAATCGACCTTAACGCAAATTACGCCTCGTAAACGTAAAAGTAGGACTTTTGAAGGCGATCGCGGCCTAGATTGATCTTTCATTTAGCACTTTTGACTACTGAAAAACCCCATTGTTGCATTATTCGGTAACGAGAATGCGCGTATCGCGTACCCTTGCAATCCTGGAAACGAGTCAAAACCCTTAACGGAATCAAAGAGTGGACAAAATATTCTACAATATCGTTTCCAAATTGTTCTTGCGTAAAGTAGTGATAAGCTTCTTTGTAGATTCTTTGCTTCAGTGCAAAATCCTTTCTGAACGTTCCTTTTCTACTGTATAGCAGTTTTATGTCTTGTGTATAATTGATTTACCAAATGACTTGCAAAAAGATTTTGAAAAAATTTAAAATATACGTTTCGTAGATGTATGTTAGTTATACACATGTTGAAAATTTCATCGAAATCGGTTGACGCAGAAAAAAACGACACGCATCGAAAAATGTAAGAATCTGTGGTGTGGATTTAAGCAGAAATTGACCAAAATTCGCTTAGAAAAACTATGATTTTCACCACACTTAACCACGTTTAACCACTTGTAGCTTTTGGGTATGTTGATCGATTTTGATGAAATTTTCAGCATGTCTACAACTAACATAGATCTATAAACATATATTTTAAATTTTCGTTAAGGGCCTAAATAAAAAAGTTTTAAAAAATGCTTTTTTTATTTTTGCATGCAACCTTGTAAATTGTAATTTTTCGAAAATCTTTTTTGCAGATCATTTGGTAAACTAATGCTTCTAATTGCTTACAAAACATCAGGTCGTTTGGTACATTTTCTAAAAAAGTTATACTGTTTTAGAGCGCGTTCAGATACTTTCGTGGTTCACGGTACATCGGTCGTCATACAGTGTCGCCTATTTTCAAACGATGGCATCGTTACAACTGTGTGTGTATTTTCCTACAAAAGATTTGATATTGCATTGTTTCGTGCAACTGAATTTTCTTCCAAGTCATGTTCAATAATAGGATATCAATATTTGTGCCGTTTGCCGACGGGACGCCTCTAAACGGAGGAATATTGGAATTTGAGAATGGAGGAAATATTAGATTTTGATAAAAACGACTGTAAGATCAGCTCATTTACCGTTTTTGTATTATAGTAGTAGCCTGCTTCGAATTCCAACGATTTATTGACAAATTCAAGAAAGTTGTACAAATGAAAGTTGTTGCACATGTAATGCTTGATTTCGTTAAAAAGACTATTTTAAAATGTTTCGTCGACATTAAAATCATGTCGAAAATGTCTGTATTTCTCACTGTCATGTCGTTGAAACAAACGCTACTTACAATACAATAAGAAATTGTAGGAAAATGCGTGGGTATCGGGAGAGACTGCATGTGTTTATGCACTAACGCAAGCTCTCCCTTATCGAACATCAAGTTTCATAGATATCCCGTGTCCACGCTCTTGTGAAATATAGCATAACTATATTTAGAAATTTTTATGATAGAGATAGTTCAGCCGAAAGGGGCACTGAACAAAAAAAGACTTTGAAAAGGGGCTGTGAATCAAAAAAAGGTTGTGAAGCTATCGTATAAATTGACACTTTCACTTTAGCCCCGAGCTCCGATGCGAGGCCAACTGGGACCACGATGGCCACGGGTCAAAGTTGAATGCCCCTCGTCTAAAGCCTCTTGTGTAGGTACCAATCGAGCTATTACCGTGCAAGTTATACATATCCAAGATATACGTATACATATACATATACATATGTAGACTGCCGGATAAAATTGTGAGCTCACTGCATCTTTACCGTTATTTTCTTCAATAAATGATTACAGAAAATAGAAATTCTCAAATATTTATTATGCAATATATTTTGATTGTTCACAGTTTTAGATTATAATAAAATTATTCTTACATGTACGAGTATATTATGCACATGGAAAAGTAGAACGGTTTATGAAGATCATTGAATAAAACTGTTCTTAACGTTAAATACTTATTAAAAATGCATACATATATATATATGTATGCATGAAGGAAATATTATCTTGAAGGAAATATTATGTCATTGACAACTCATTGTCAGAAGTAGTAATAGTAGTGGTTTAAGAGTATGTACCTACGATTACTGGTACCATTCGAGGAAATAATTATAATGAAAATATCTTTATTAACAGAATTGGTTCGTGACAGAAATTTTGAAAATAAACGTCATCGATTGTGTTACGGAAAAACATATTGCCAAAAAAGTAAAATTACGTTTGACTTTGTACACTGTATTTCGAGTTCGTGTAATAAGAGAGAGAATTGGGGGTTTGGGGATATCATATTGGGAAGGATAACAAAATACTAACAAGGGAACCCCGGTGACTGATACATGTCGATTTTGACGAGACTTTGCACAAGTGTTCGTTAGACTACAGTGTCTCTCACTAATATTCGGACACTCTTAAAAAGACGATAACTTTTTTAATATTGGACCATGCGATTTGAAATTTTTAAAGAAGTTAGAACAATTGGTTTGCTACATAACGTGACAAAAAATTTTTAGAAAAATTGCAAGTTGTCGAAATTCCAGAGAAAATACTAAAAATTGTATTTTGCAACTTTTTTTATGTAGGTTTATATGGAAAATTTAAAAAACAAGTTTCGTAGATCTGTATCAATTAAACATATTTTTGAAATTTCATCAAAATCGGTCGACGTTGGGATGAGCTACAAACGTTTAAAGATGGTAGAAATAGCAGATTATCACGATTTTCGGCCTCTACATCTTTCAATGTCTGTCGTTTTTTTCCCGTATCAACAGATTTCGATCAAACTTTCACAACGCATATAATCGACACAGATCTACAAAACGTATTTTTTAAATTTTCAATATAGACCCACACATAAGTAAGTTGTAAAATGCAACTTTTAGTATTTTCTATACAATTTCGACCAACTACAATTTTAAAAAAAATTTCTTTCGATAACATGTAGTAAACTAATTGCTCTAACTTCTTAAAAAAGTTGAAATCGTACGGTCCAAGGTTAAAAACGTTATCGTTTGTTTGAGAGCGTCCGAATATTAGTGGGAGTCGCTGTACCTAACAATTTAAGTGTACAGTAAAGTCGCGATATTTCTCAGCGACCTTCTACTCATTGTCAGAATTTGTCAAGTGCCTAGCCACTGCACTGCCGGCCAACGCTGCAGGGCGGCGATAATTGACATTCTTGTATAGTATAGTATTTAGTATTGTGTTCTATAGTCATTCCATAACTTAAAATTAGTCATTTTAACACCTCTAATAATTCTAGTGTTAATGAGAAATAAGAACAGAAATATTCTTACATCCTCCTTTTAAGGGTAAATTTTGGTTAATTTCAATCCATCCATGATAATTGTTTATAGATTTCCGTGTGCGCGAGTACTGTCAAAAACGCTCGGACTTGGGTGTATTTGTTTTTGTTCTAGATTCACCAGAAAAAGTTTAATTAAAATCGATGACCCCACATCTGCGACCTCTCCTTGTAAGCTTGATGCCGAAGCTAAGTGAAACAGCAGTTTCTTCCCGTTAAAAATATCGTGTTTGCAATGATATATTATTTTGCAGAGCGTGAGAAATAAGAAAAAATAGATTTGAATCAGGCCATCAATGATATTATTATGCAGCGTTCCCCATGAGCCATAGTTAATCCTCTCCCAAGTCGATATTTATAAAACGAAGAGAACTATCGCTTAACACAGTTTACAGGCGCTTACGCGTGCGAGGACGAAACAATATCGGAAAATTATTTATAGCCTGAATAAGGAGAACTAATGTATCGCTATTGACGTGTAGGCATGCCATTTAATAATAAACCATGCTATATCACTAGAAATACAAACTCGAAGGATACAGAGCTGCTAACTCTTCAAATAATAAATGTCTTTCGTACTCGTATATTACACTCCGGGACAAAAAGATAGCACATCTTCTGATCATCGTCCGATTTCTTACGGATCCTACGTCGTATATGTGTTGCGACTTTTATCATAATTTTAAACTACCGAACAAAATTGATCACATGCATATTTACAAAATGTTTACAATGTTACAGGGTCTTCGTAAATGTTCAAAATGACTTCTTCCCGATTCGCTTCGTATGCTGACCCACACATTCTAGGGCAAATTTGCATCGGCGATGGCAACAGTGCGCTGGATGTTATTATGGATACCATACATGGTAATAAGCCCAAGTCATCGCATTCATTCAATATTCTATTTTCTTTGCTTTCTTTGCTTTCTTAGTCTTTTATTTGCAACACTTTTTACGTGATAACAAAACAAAAGCAAAATACGGAAAACTAATCATTACATTGTATTCTACCTGCCCTTGAACTCATACAATTTCTATTTGAACAATTTTTCATGTATCAAATATTTGACAAGTAATTTAGGTGCCACACTTGTTGTTAGCCGAATCACCCAGTATACAGGGTGAATCAAGAATCGTGATCGGTAGTGATTACTCTGTTATTAGCAGTCTAGTTAGTCAGTATTTTAAATTAAGATATCCTAAGTATAAATAATCATTTGTATATCTATTTTCTTCCAATCTTTATGTGTCAAAATATTCTGAATTTGGTAATATTCCATTATACTATTTACGTGTGTCGCGTGCCTTCTGTACTCTCCAATAATAAATAATAAAAAGGACAATGTTCACGGAATAATGGTACTTTTTAAAAATGTTAGTCAAGGTGTAGTAAACACTGCGACAACATCGCAAACTCTCGAGTCGATCTCCTAGCCTGGTTCTTTAATAAAACGAAATATACTATAACCAAAGCTTTGTATTTATTTACAATCTGCTTTCTTCTTGAGATACAAATCATTGAATTTTCAGGGTCCAACTTTCCACGCGTGCTGTATGAACTCCAGGCGGCAGAGCGCGCAGTAGCAAAAAGTCAGATTTACACACAGAAAACATGCGTAGATGCACAGTTACCTGAAAAAATATTAACAGTAAGTTTGTTAGTATATTTTTCAGGCTAGTATTACAAAACAATAGTATCCCTCGCTATCTAGGTCACAGCAGAGAGAGAGAGAGAGAGAGAGAGAGAGAGAGAGAGAGAGAGAGAGAATCGGCTTAGGTAATGACTTTACTATAATGGGTTGGAATGAAAATTCGTAGCTATTCGTGCTACTACGTAGAATGTTTTTGAATTTTTCCATTCCTTTTTGGTTAACTGGAACAGAAGAAATAGAGTATAATTCATTATGACCGTTCTCGCCCTATAATTACCCTTGTGGTAAGAGTACCGACTTGACACTTTGCTACACAGGGTTTTCTTTGGTGGCTATACCGAACGGTATCGATGAAAGATCAACCAGTTTGGGTTCACCACCTTGTCTGGCTATACATACCCACTAAAGTTAAAATTTATTAAACCGTACAAATACATTTTTCTACATAATACTATCTGTAGGATATTTTCTTCGTTACAGATTGCACGCCATCGATGCGGAAATTGAGGGAGCTATGCAGTTGACGTATTCCTCAATTTTCTAAAGAAAAACGAATACGAGAATATCGTGGTGGTATGAATGTATAGACGCGTAAAGCACAAGGAATACAAATTGCAGATAGTTTGAAAATAAAATAAAGATGTGCTGGGCCGATACGTGACACGTAAGAAACATAACAGAATAAAAGTATTTCTTAATGCATGCAGAGAAGAAATAGTAATTAAACAAAGAGAGAGGAGAGGAAAGGTATATATATATATATATACATATATATATATATATATATATACATATATATACATATAGAGAGAGAGAGAGAGAGAGAGAGAGAGAGAGAGAGAGAGAAAGAGAGTGAAAGGAAGAAGGAACGCGCAAAAGGAAGAGAAAGATATTTTCGTGAAGAAGTAGACAAATTTTTACAGAAGAAGTAGACAAATACGAACTAGAAATGAGAAAATAGAACTTCGAGATGTTTCTACTACAACGACAAATGGAAAATGCTTTAAATAACAAAATAAAAACGAAGAGCTGTACGAAAACAAAGGAAAGGAAATATTGTATAGGAATTATAAGCGATACAATTAAAAGTAACTAAGAAACTTTTATATGCGAAAGAAGTTGTTTTAAGTAGAAAAAAAAAAGAAACTAAAAAATACAAAAAGTGACAGTTTATTTGACGACGATAGATTTTGTGGAAGAAAGAGATTTTTTAACGCAAAGATCGACGCGCCCGCGTCGAGAAGATACGTTTCAGAGAAAAATTGAATCACGAGCGAAATCGTTGAAAATGAGAAGACACGGCTTGAATTCGAACGTACGAGAAACAAAACGGAACAGAGACGAAGGCGGACAGTTTGGAAATGTCGTTCAATCAGAAATGGAATAACAAACGCGCTCAAGAGAGAGACAAATAAAGAAACTGTTTGGCTACAGCGAACTTTCCAGACATGAATGTTACCGTAATCGTGGACTTTTCCAGCACCGAAAATTACGATGCAACCAATGGTCTTGATTGCGGTGGAGAACCATACGCGTACGCGATATGGGAACGTGTGATGATAGTAATGATTGCCGTCTTCCTTAGCGTGATAACCGTTGTCGGAAATATTATGGTGATGATTTCGTTCAAGATCGACAAACAATTGCAAACTACCTCCAATTATTTTTTGTTCAGTTTGGCAGTTGCTGATTTTGCGATCGGTCTAATTTCCATGCCTCTCTTCACGGTTTACACTGTGCTTGGTTATTGGCCGTTAGGACCACATGTCTGCGACACATGGTTGGCATTGGATTACTTGGCGAGCAACGCGTCGGTTTTAAATCTTCTGATTATCAGTTTTGACCGATATTTCTCTATAATGTGGCCTCTCTCCTACCGCGTCAAGAGGACATCTTCTAAAGCAGCCATTATGATCGGTAAGTTCTTTTGAAATCTAACAATAAGTTAGGATAAAGGGTTGGGATAAACTTTTCCTTTTGTATCCAGAAATTTTTGCCTTTCTCCTATAAATTTTTACCTTTTTCCTATGTTATCCAGTAGACGTGATTTGGACAAGAAGATGTGAGAGCTCAGGCCTGCGCCACTCTGTTGAAATGCACAGGGTTTGAAAGAATATAAATTTTGTTCTAGCGTCAGCATGGGGAGTTTCGTTGCTTCTATGGCCACCATGGATTTATGCTTGGCCATACATCGAGGGACAAAGAACGGTACCTCCGACGGCTTGCTACATTCAATTCATCGAGACAAATCATTACATTACATTTGGTACCGCAATCGCCGCATTTTACGTGCCGGTTACGGTGATGATAATTCTTTATTGGCGGATATGGAAGAAAACTACGAATCGGCAGAAGACGCTGCCATATTTGCAGGCAGGATCGGAGGATGCCAGTAAAAGGAGCATATCTAGGTTAATCATTTAGATTTATTTTCATTTAATAATCTATATAAAAGTAATACCTTCAAATAATAGGTTTGTTCATAATTAGATTATTGTAAACACATATTCGGTCAGGGCAAAAGTTCGTACCCGGCTTTGTATTAAATCAAAATACAATAAGAAATCGGGCACGAAATTATGCACTGATCTGATATTACATTCTGGGTGTTACATGTAACCGCCAATGATGCGCTGGTTTGCGCGGGATCGAAACTGTCAAAAAATGTATTCGCAAATCGTGACCAGTGTTTCCAGATTGGCACCCAAACGAATGCCATTCTTCTCCTCCTTTTCCCCTTCCACTATTCCATTCCACTACCATGAGCACGCTCTACCGCGGTCCGCTTTGACTGTGAAACACAGAAACAGGACTAATTGTAAGACCAAGACCGTAGACGTAGACTGGTCTCGCGAGGGGGTAGGTTATTTTCGTCCATTTCTCCGTTCTGGAAGCACTGCTCTCGCGATGGACGAAACGCGTCCTTCCTCCATGGTAACAGCGGATGCTGGTGGGGGACAATGGGCGGTACGGTGGGGACGGTTTCATTTCAATTCAGACAAGAATGCCATTCCCTAGTCTACAGGAATGAAAATCCGGTGACTATGCAGACGACGTTGTAATACACCATTTTTCTTACTACAAAAATTCATCCGTTAAATATGTTTTGGACTTTGGATAGTTGGCCGATTAGTTTTGACAATAAAGTTGTTTAAAATACTTTGTATACCTACCGATGAACAGAAGTAATACGGAGTTAGTGTTGTGGATGTTGGTTGCTGTTCGCGTGTGGCAATGATGTGTCAAATCGATTTTGTTATATTTAAATTTTTATATTAATTTGTAGCAACCTTTCCATCGTTTTGTAGGGAAAGTAATAAGCACACTGTGTTCTTATACGAATCTATCATTTCCAGGCGTTACCAAAAATTACTAGTTTTAGCATTCTCCTTCGTTACAGTATATTAAACACACTAATTAATATGTAATCTTTCTTTTTTTTCGTTTGGAACAGTGGAAGGTTGGACACAGATGACCTCCGGAGGCCTAGGAGCGAATCTAGCACGGGCGTAAGCGACATGAATTCGACACATATGGCAGTCTCGTATCTTGATAGACAGTATTCTCAATTCAAAACAGTGAGTATTCAGAATGGTACAGATAACATGGCTTAGCAACATTGTTTGGTATTATTATTACAATATTTCAATACAAAAGCATTATCACATAAAACTGTTTCTCTGAGCTCCGTATGATTTCTCTAATTTATTTAAGTAACAATTTGAGTTCACATAAAAATAGAGGGAGTTCTCCTAACGCTAAACGGCAACCTAATACCGGACAGTAACCGTATCGTTAACATTTCAAATCTTACCGTGCTATTATATTGTGTACGTTAAAAACAAACAATAATCACGTTTATACACATTTATTATCAAACTATTACATCTATTCCCCTTTTTGTGGTCAAAAGACATGTGAACTGGGTTATTATATCTTTTCATAAATATTTTTCTAGTTATTTTTCTATATTGTACATAGAGCATTGTGCAAGGTATAGCGTATTGGTTTTAATTATTACATTTTTTTCTATGGATTCACTGTACCCTAATATGAAACAGAACAATTTTTCCTATTGCCGGATAGTACAAATCTCAGTCTTGTGTGTTCCTTTTTATACTTCTATTCATTACTTCGGTTTTAGTGATTAAAAAATACACCCAGGCAACATGAATTGTAAGAAAAAAGATTAGTGGAAAAAATCTAAAAATAAACTTCAAATTGTTAGAATACTAGAACCGAGGCAGACGAACTAAGGGGCAATCTGCGTAGTTTGTTTAAAAAATAGCGAAAAAAATTGGATTCGGCGCGGCGCGGCGAGGCGAGCTTGTGACCAGAGACACTTCTTAAAATAGACATTTCTTAAAATCTCTAACGAAATTACAATATTAAATTATGTTTATTATTATGGATTGATTATGATCGATGCGTTGATCATTCTTCACTAAATTTTGGTTTCTAAAAAATCTTCAATTTACAAATAACGCAGAATAAAAAGAAATAGTATTATATTTTTTCATTTATTTAAGAAAAACCTTAAGTGTCTAGCATTAACGGAACTCCCCCTATATGTAAGTGATGAGTCTATTAATAACTTCATATACGACAAGTTTATTCTTCATTTACTATAGCGTAGAAATAGCTTCTCCGAACAAGTGAATAACTTGTCTTTCAAATTGTAATGGGGCAAGGGAAGAAAACAAACAGTTTCGTGTAAATGTTACATTTCATGCTGACTTCAGTACAATTTCCTACTCTCACTGCTTTTTAGAATTGAAAAAACTGTCGGAACGTTTCTCACGTTTATATTATGAAAATAAGCATTCTATAGACTCTGTCGGACAAAAAGATAACACAATTGTTTGTACAATTATTTGTACTAAAAATTTTATGAACGTCGAAGGTAGTTTTGGACTTTGTTTATACATATAGTCCTATAGATTTTGACGGGAAAACGCCAATATCAAAGTTTTGATCTTAGGAATTCTGAAGTTGAAAAGTTATGCGTATTTAAAATTCAGCGATATTCGCCATTTTTTACAGGTAAGGGCACCGCCATGTTGGTATGTAATGAGCGTCGCATTAAAAACGGGATATATAGGAATAGACATGACACCTTATGGGACTTCGTGTCCATAGGAATCTGTAGTACCGTCACCGTGCCAGTGATTTTAGCGTTCTTTACGCTTTGAGAACGGTGAAATCGAGAACTACATCGCAGTGTCACTTTTGAATTTTATATTCTTATTGTTGCCCGTTTTTCACAAGGAGATAGGATCTGCGAACAACCAGAAGTCCTTTTTGCCATAATTTTCTGGATCTTGCAATGTACTATGGTTTTTTCATACAGTATTCGTGCTACCTTTTTGTCCGCCAGTATATATCATTTCTTCGGTATGTAATGCTAAACAGCTACAGCCGGGTTTGAAGGTCCAAATCGCCCTCGAACCGATTGTAATTGGATTTGAACCATTCGATAGCCCTCCAAAGAAGAAAATGTCTGCAAATTTCTCCAGCCCACTGTGCGGCGTGGCGTGATCCCCAGCAACTGAGCACCATGCTGGGTGAGCGGTGCGGCATACCGAGAGCGGTATAGTAAATCCCTGGCATCTCTGGAAAAGGAGTAAAAAGTTCCACACACCAAGCAGAGCATTTTAGCATGTCTCGTTCAACTTTTCGGGACGCTGTGGCGGCATATTAACATGGAGATATGACCCTCCTCACTCCGTTGTTCATCGGTTGAAGTCGAGCCATGTAGATGTCATGAGTACACAGTACACCCAACAAGCACTCGAAAACATGGTCCCTCCTCTCTCTTCCGAATGAGAACTCTCTATACGAGTTAGGAATCAATCGAGGTGTCGCTCCGAGCGACGCTAGAGGGGTGACAGTAACGGGTAAGCAGGGGGTCACGCAACGAGATGGGGTAAAGTCACAGAAGATAAAACTTACACGAAGTACCCCGATGGGTCTGATGTTGTCCACTGAGTTTAGGCTGGTTGGAGGCTTCGGCAAAGTTGGTAGCCTCCGTGTGTTGCTTTCACTTTTTCGGGAAAGAGAAACTAAAAGCAGGGACGTGGCGCGGAAATAGGTAGCCACCCCAACACGGAGACCTTTTTTTTTGTTTAAGGGCGGTGGGGAAATGCATTTACGGCACTAACTCCCCTCTACTGATGGAAGTCGGGGGGAAGCGTGGGACTCGCACGGTTCCGGAAAATAGACTGTGCCCTACCCACTAAAACCCCACCGCTTGGGCATCGTCTCAGGACCCTCTTTTTATTATGGTTTTCGTTTATTATGGTATAGTAACTTTTAAAGTCTGCAAATGCTTCTACTAATGTTCAAAACATTGGATAATATACTCACAGAGGTACGAAAAAAACAAGCATAACTTTGAAAATACATCGATCAAAATTGGTTTCTATTTTTTTTTTTAACTAGGACATACCAGACCCAGCAATTTTTAAAAATTGAGCATAATGCTTATCACAGTATATCTTACTCCTGAATTAATTCCGCAGGTGCCGCTCTTGAACTTCTACATGAAATCTGCATTTTTTTTCGTGTTTTTATTTTTCAAAACCAGAGTTTGCAACGAAAAAAATCTAACAACGATTTCTAATATGTTGCTCAGTACCAAAAAAGATGTCAGATTTTTTTCAGAATTTTTAATTGCGATTAAATTGGTAAAATGGGGCAGAAACTGTTTTTCGATTTTCACCTGTAACTACCCTTACGTATGTGGTATCCGATTGAAACTGACAGAAAGGTTTCGTTCTCGGCAGGCTGACGGATGGTTCAGATGTAATTAAAATCGGGACTGCTCTTTTCTTTGTGTAATCAGAAATTTTTGCTTTTCTTGTATAAACTTTTACATGTTTCTATGTTATCCAGTAGATTTGGACGAGAAGATGTAAGCAATCCAAGTTGCGATGCTAAAGAATCATTGTTTCAAAAGTTATAAATGTTTAAAGTTGAGCAATTTCAAGTGTTCTTGGCAAGTAAGAGCGCCGCCATGTTGTGTGCATTGACGGTCGCGCGCCGCTTACCGAGCGGAACCGCTAGGTGGCAGCACAATCACGCAGTAATGCCGATAATTAATTGGTTGGTGGTTAGGTCGATTGT